>CM075978.1:146183207-146359358 GCA_038087875.1 Malacoraja senta
CCCTGTTAGTATGCTTCATCATGGTTGAAGTACTCGATTGAACTTTATAATATGAACCACACTCTGTTCCTGCAGGGTCAGAAAGTTGCCTTTCAACTTTGAATGAAAGCTTCGTTAGATTCCATCAGCAGCACGTTCACTGAATTAATAAAATTAAGCAGATCCCTGTTTCCCATTGTTATAAATTTGAGCCTGCCAGATAACTGTTGGTTCATTGCTCCAATAAAGCGTTTTGTCATCTGTCTATGATTTGGATTTGTCCTTTAGTACATTTATTTACTGCCTAATAGTGAAATCCAGGGATGGAATCTTCATAATCTATATTCATAGCTTTCATCCATTTACTACTTTGGTTTGTCTAAATACTCTACTCTTGGTTGGTGAGATTTTGAGAATTGCTCAACAATTTTTTATAGTATTTCACCTGTAGATCATCAGTTGTATTAGGATCAACATAGATCAACCTTCTAATTTTGATGGCATTGAAAAGGAACCTGCAAAGGTTGATTGGACCTTTAGAACCTTAAATATGCAGCATGGAAACGGGCCCTTTGGCCCTCTGAGTCAACACCGACCAGAAATCATCCCCTACATTAGCACTATCCTACACACTAGGGACAACTTACAATTTACAGAATCCAATTAATCTATAAACATGCACGTTTTTGGAGTGTGGGAGGTGATTGGAGCACCCAGAGAAATCCCACACAGTCACTCCGTACAGTGATCGGCATCATAAGGATGTGATTACAATGGAAATGATGCAGAAAGATTCGCAAGTTGGTGACTGGAGAGATTGGATTCTAAGGGAGAGACTGAATAGGTTGGGACTGCTTTCCTTGGAACGAAGGGGCTGAGGGGTGACCTTGTGGAGGTATGTAAAATCATGAGGAGCGTAGATAGAGTGGATGGTCACAGTCTTTTTCCAAGGGTAAGGGAGTCTAATACTGGAAGCCATAAAGTGAGAGGGTCAAGTTTTGAAGGGAACACAAGGGGCAGATTTGTCACACAGAGCAATGGAAGGAATTGCCAGGGAACGTGGAAGAGTTGGTTACAATTACAACATTCAAAAGACAGGTTCATGAACAGAAACGTTTTGGAGGTATATGGATCCAATGCAGGCAAATGGGGCTTGTTCAGGTAGGCAATTTAGTTAGGCCAAAGGGCCCATTTCTGTGCTGAATAACACCATTACTTGATTTTTTTGATGTCTTAACCTTTTATCTAGGTGTGTATGTTTTGTTAATGTATTTGCCTAATGTTTACTTGCATTGAATGACCATCTTGCCTTCAGGCTATTGAACGTCAGAGAATTTATTTTCATAAAACACTTATTCTGTTGAATTTCCTTGGAATATGCTTTTATAACATCACTGCAGCATGTCGGGCAAGAGGATTTTGTGACAAAAAAAATATCTCATTGGTCTTCAATAAATCTCAAAAAAATATTTCACAAGCAATATTTTTAATAAAGCTATAAATATTGCATCTCAGTTCTTAAATGCTTATTCTCGATGGTGGTTGTGATATATTTCACCAAAAGATATCTTTAATTTTAATCAGACCTCAGTTTTTAAAGTTTATTAAATTATAAAAATTGTTTCTTAAAATTGAGTACAAGTAATCAATGTAGAAAGCGGGACATATAGCCATTAGATGGCGATATTGCCACAATAATATAACACTGCTTCTTTCATTTGAAGATTATTCATCAATTCTTTCAACTTGAATAGATGCAGGATAAAATAACAAATCATAATAGTCACTCAGGGATGTTAAATATGTCCTCTTTAACACTTACTCTCTCTCCCATTTACCCAAAGGGCCTAGCAGAGTGGTAAAATATTTAAGGTTCTTGGAACAATATGAATATTTAAAGATCAATTGCATTTCAAATTTAATCCTTTTCCGATTTTGTTTTCAAATATAATGCTGTTTTAATCTTAGATTTGTGTTGAACTAAATAAATAAAGCATTTTTGGTTTCTAAGTGTTTTGATATTTTATGTCTTCAACAATTTGCAATTTGTCTTAATTTTTTTCTTAAAAAGAATGTTTTGATCCATTAATTGGAACAAAAAGACACCCAGTTATTTATCAAAGTAATTTCATGAGAGAGATTGTGAAGCAAATTATTTTCTTCATTTTATCTTGCCTCTCCTGAAATTGCTGATTCATGTTGGGGAAAATGAAGCATAACTATTTAAGGCAAAATAATTTACATCTGGACAATATATCAGGACATTTCTGGCTTCTTCTACTTACCACATTGATGCATGGTGCTTTTTTTGCACTGAAGCATCAGCACATCAGGGGAAGAGGTTCAATTTAGTTGCTTGCAGGCCTTAAGAAAGCCACACAGGCAGTTTTATGGGTTGCTTTGGAAATTAAGGGAAAGTGAATCCATCCAATTGAATGTGTGCTGAGCAACAAAATGAGTGTCTCTGTAATACCATCATACTTCATATGATGCTGATGCAGTACTCTCAGGATGGCCAAGAACATGATGATACTATTGGAGTCTAAGGGTGAGGCATGTCTTGTGTTCTAGAGTGGAGTGAATAAGACCTTGTGTTCCATGGTTTTATGGTTTAGAACAATGAATCTTTGTGTTTATTAAATCAAAAATCTTTTTTAAAAATAACTTTTACAGTATTACCAATGAAGCTGGTGCCTCCATATACAGTGTTAGCCCAGAGGCTGCTAAAGAGATGCCTGACCTGGATCCTAATATCAGAAGTGCAGGTAGGCTAAATTTCAATTCATCATTTATGTAAAAGTATGCATTGTGTTAATCAAATATTTAGATTGCTGTTTTTTTTTTAACATAATTTTTGTCATGTGGCTCAAGCACTGTAATCAAAGACCAAAATTCCAATTTGAGCAAAACACAGAGGGCATTGTTTTTCTTCTTGAACAATTTGCTAGCAAAACTACACTTTCAGAAATTGGACTGTTTTAAAATAGTCTTGTGAGTGGGCATCATATTCAAATCCTTAACTGTGCTAATGTGCTCTTTATCAGGAATCACTGAATAGTAAGAAAAATAACAAATCATGTCCTAGTTTATCCCCTTTGCCAAACCTTAGCTGATTCTCCAAGGCTTTCTTTGTCTGCATGCCTCCACTGCTCACTAGATAATTTATTTAAATGACTGAGGAAACGTCAAAGTGCTGCAATATTCACGTCTTGCTAAAAGTTCAAAGTTGTAAAAGCCTATTTTAATGTTCCATTCTATTTAGTTACACCATGGTTTAAATACTTCAACTTGTTATAATCAATAAGCCATTTTGTAACTATTCCACATCCTCAGCTACATCACTTCCATTTCCGCTTCGTCGTGAGTAGAGGCAGGATTTTGTCATAAATGCCATGTGCCTTTTCATGCCTTTTTTGATGATTTCACCAGGATAATGCCTTTTTCACGATCGCCTAAATCAGCCTTTTTTGCTAAAAGGTCGTGCTATTTTCTCTAGTTGTACTGTGATTACAATGACGTTTTCTATGTTAACATGTTAATATTAATGTTATTATTAACGTGTTAACATAGTATAACTTACAAGAAAACTTCCACCACCGGGGTGAAACCGGGAGCGTCACCGTGGGTCGTTCATTCGTTCGTGCTGCTGCCCGTTGGTTCAGTCTTCTCCAAGATCTATTTAAGAAAGAACTGCAGATGCTGGAAAAATTGGTAGGCAAAAAATGCTGAAGAAACTCAGCAGGTGAGGCAGCATCTATGGAGAGAAGGAATAGGCGACGTTTCGAGTCGAGACCCTTCTTCAGACTGATGTGTGGGGGGAAAATGAAAGGAGGAGGCAGAGACAGTAGGATTTGAAGGAGAGCTAGGAAAGGGGATGGGGAGGAGGGAGAAGACAAGGGTTATCTAAAATTAGAGAAGTCAATGTTGATATCGCTGGGGTGTAGACTACCCAAGCAAAATACCCAAGCTTGTTTCCTCACTACATTTACTGTTGGCTCCAGTCGCAAATCTGAGTTTTCGAGTGATCTGTGCAAGGCATTCATTGATGCTGGAATTCCACTGTTCCACAAATTGGAAAACAAATCTCTCCGAGTTTTTTTTATAGAAATACATAGAGGAACATAAACCAAGCGAGTCATCATTACGGAAAAATTATCAACAACTTCAACATTGTCGTGCAGAAAATTAGAGATGAAGTTGCATGCAACAAAATATGGATCTCAATAGACGAGACAACCAATGCTATGGGGAGATATAAGACTAAAGAGATGGTTGTTAACTTTGGCAGGTCCAGGCTCTCCCTTCAGTCGGTTAACACTGCAGGCTGGACATTGAGGTGGTGCAGACATATAAATATCTGGGAGTGCACCTTGATAACAAACTGGACTGGTCTGTCAACACCGATGCCCTCTACAAAAAAGGACAGAGCAGACTCTTTTTCCTCGGAAGGCTCAAATCCTTCAATGTGCGCAATGGAATGCTGTACTTGTTTTACCATACTGTGGTTGCAAGTGTCATTTTCTACGCTGTTGTCTGCTGGGGTAACAACATCACTGCTAAAAACAGCAAGAAGTTGGACAAGCTGGTTAAACGAGCTAGCTCAGTGCTGGGGGGAGAGTGGACTCTGTGGTGGATGTGCTTGAGAGGCGTATGAGGAGCAAGGTGCAGGTCATCCTCGACAATTCCGGGCACCCCCTCCATGAAATCCTGGAGGGTCAAAGGAACACACGGAACAACAACCGGCTCCTCTCCCTGCGCTGTAGAACGGAGCGGTTCAGGAGATCCTTCACCCCTGCAGCCATTAGATTTTATAATACTGACCGCAAGGCTGTATGGGGATGCTTTGCATTTTTTATAGCTAATTATTGGGTCTTTTTAAGTATTTATTGCTTTCATATTGTCCATATTGTATTTTATGTATTTTTTGTCTGCTTTCGTTCTGAATGTGTGGGTTTGTTGGTTGTTGGCTTCTGGACATCTGAATTTCCCCGAGAGGATCAATAAAGTGTTTATTATTATTATTATTATTATTATTATTATTATTATTAGATATGTTGCCAATATTGTCATCCGTACACTGGAGGCAGGTCGACCATCAATAGAGTATTTGTTGACATCGGAAATATTGGAGAAGTCAAACAGCTCAGCTATTGCTCAGTTGTTTACATCTTCACTTGCTGTACTTTGGCCAAAGGTATAAAACACGAGAATGTTCTTCTGTTGGTGACTGATGCAGCTCCGTACATGTAAAAAGCTGCTCGTGCTCTTAAAATTTTATTCCCCAAAATGTTGCATTTGACATGCTTAGCTCAAGGACTTCATAGAATTGCCAAGCACATACGTAGCTTGTTTCCAAATGTCGATCGCCTAGTTTCCAATGTCAAGTAAATCTTCCTCAATGCACCGTCACGTGTGCAGTTGTTCAAGGAAATAGCATCCGAGATTCCGCTACCTCCTCATCCCGTTTTGACTAGGTGGGGTACATGGCTCTCTGCTATGCTGTACTCTACTCTGCTGCAAATTTTGAAAAGATAAAATAAATCGTCAACTGTTTTGAAGAAGAAGAATCTGCTGCATTCAGGATTGTCAGTGAAATCATGCAGAAGAAGTCCTTCCACTGCAATCTTGTGTTTATTGCTTCCAATTTTGCAAACTTCCCACAAGCTATCACTTCCCTTGAGAAATGTGGCGAAACATTAGTGAATAACTTGCAGGTTTTCAACAAAGTAACTGACGATATTCGTAAAGTTCCTGGCGGTGTCGGTAAAGACATACAAGGAAAATGTGAGAGTGATTTTAGCTAACAAAGATCTTGAAGAAATACAAAACATAGCTAAAGTTCTCAAAGGTAGTTGTAATGCACAAGATATCAACATGAATATAGAGTCTGCAGCTTCTTTCAGGTATGCACCAGTGACCTCAGCTGGGGTAGGAAGAAACTGAAGCATATTCTGTCTGACGGACGGCATAGTTTAACACCAGATAATTTGAAAAAAATGCTAGTAATTATGTGCAACCAGGCAACTTTTGGTCATTTAATATAGTATATATAGTATAATATAGTATTATTTTGAACCATATTTTGGTCGTAATAAATGCCTTTTTATGACTATTTTTGTCATTAAATGCCTTTTTCGTGCCTTTTTTGTAATTTTATTATGCCTTTTTGCCTGCCTATTTCAGAGATTTTTAGTGCCTAAATATCCTGGCTCTAGTCATGAGATAGTCAGGTTAAAACCTAGAGCCTACTAACTATACAGTTAACCATTGAACCATTGTGGCATGTAAAAGAATCAGAAATATTTTGACTTCCAATATATTTGTCACTTTATCTTGATTACTAATATATCCGTCACTTAATGAAAATAAAGCACCTCCATTTTGAAAAAAATGTTTGTGTCATAGTTTGAATTATAAGTTTATACTAGACCAAGTGCAGACCCGTTGGGTCTGTTCCCCCAACATGCGGTTGCGAAGGGGGGGGGGCAGCAGGCGGCGTCACACACATTAACCACCCCCACACACACACACTAACTACCCCCCGCACACACACTAACTACCCCCCTTGTTAATATATTAATATTATTAATTTGCTCCTTTGACCCCATAATCGCCCTATCTACTGACGCATCGCCCCCAACTCGCAGGCGCGTCTAGAGAGGGAGGGGGGGGGGTAGAGAGTGAGGGCAGAGAGAGAAGGGGAGAGAGGGGGAGGGGGGGGAGAGAGGAGAAGGGGAGAGAGGAGGGGGGGAGAGGGAGGGTTGGACAGAGAGGGAGGGGGACAGAGGGGGGGACACAGAGGGGGGTGGGGAGAGGGGGGGCAGAGAGAGAGGGGGGACAGAGAGAGAGGGGGGGACAGAGAGAGAGGGGGGGCAGAGAGAGAGAGGGGGGGCAGAGAGAGAGAGGGGGGGCAGAGAGAGAGAGGGGGGGCAGAGAGAGAGAGGGGGGGCAGAGAGAGAGAGGGGGGGCAGAGAGAGAGAGGGGGGGCAGAGAGAGAGAGGGGGGGCAGAGAGAGAGAGGGGGGGCAGAGAGAGAGAGGGGGGGCAGAGAGAGAGAGGGGGGGACAGAGAGAGAGGGGGGGACAGAGAGAGAGGGGGGGACAGAGAGAGAGGGGGGGACAGAGAGAGAGGGGGGGACAGAGAGAGAGGGGGGGACAGAGAGAGAGGGGGGGACAGAGAGAGAGGGGGGGACAGAGAGAGAGGGGGGGACAGAGAGAGAGGGGGGGACAGAGAGAGAGGGGGGGACAGAGAGAGAGGGGGGGACAGAGAGAGAGGGGGGGACAGAGAGAGAGGGGGGGACAGAGAGAGAGGGGGGGACAGAGAGAGAGGGGGGGACAGAGAGAGAGGGGGGGACAGAGAGAGGGGGGGACAGAGAGAGAGGGGGGGACAGAGAGAGAGGGGGGGACAGAGAGAGAGGGGGGGACAGAGAGAGAGGGGGGGACAGAGAGAGAGGGGGGGACAGGGAGAGAGGGGGGGACAGGGAGAGAGGGGGGACAGGGAGAGAGGGGGGACAGAGAGAGAGGGGGGGACAGAGAGAGAGGGGGGGACAGAGGGGGGGGGCAGAGAGAGGATGGGGGCAGAGGGGGGGCAGAGAGGGGGGGACAGAGAGGGGGGGCGGGGAGGGTGGGACACAGAGAGGGGGGCGGGGAGAGGGGGACAGAGAGAGAGGGGGGGACAGAGAGAGAGGGGGGGAAGAGATGGGGGACAGAGAGAGGGGGGGACAGAAAGAGGGGGGGAGAGAGAGAGGGGGGGGTCGCAAGGTTTTTATCAAAGGACTTGTGAGAGGCGCGACTGGCAGCATGTTGGGTTTGCAGCGGGAAGGAGGATGGGGAGAGAGGGAGAGGGCGGGCCTGAACTAGGTGAGCGGGCGGGTCGGACGGGGCTGACCCCGGACGGCGTGGAGAGCCTCGGCAGCTCTCGTATGACGATTCCCTGTGTCCCTGCGATCAACGGAGGAATTTCAGGTTTCCCAGAGGGAGTAATGCCCCGCGCGACAATAACTGCCGCCTCCATGTTCAAGCCGGTGGCGTCCGGTGACCGGCTGTGACTTCCCGATCTGCAGAGCATTTTGAGAATGGGGGGGGGGGTTGGAGTGAGCGGGCGGGCGTGGGAGTCCAGCTTTGGGAGGCGTGGCGCGAGCGTACTTGTGCTGGGCGCGGGGCTTTAATCCACATTGGTGGGATGGCGGGGCCAGGACACAGGTGGGCCTGGATTGGTCGGCATGTGGGCATTGTGACGTCAGCAGCTGATGAGCGCCGTTTAGATTTTAAAAATTGAGTTTTGTGATCAATTTTATTCAAAATGTGGGGAAATAATTGACCAAGGAGTGGATTTCCGAACTCATAAGTTAAATCCTTACCGAAATGGTAAAAATCTCTGCGTTTTGGCATCTGGTTTTCGAGGAGATACGTTTCACATGCAAAACAACACACACACATCCACACACACACACACAGTTTTAAAAGTATATAGATATTGCAAAATATTCGAAGTGTTTTAACTGCAAAAATATTTTCTCAAACAAATATGCAATTTGCTATTGGAATAGAAATTTAGTACTGAAAGTATTGTTTCCTATTCTTGCCCATGTCCACGTGTAAATTAACAGAAGAACGTAATCATATGTCTCCCAATGTGGATTGGATCGTTACCAACTATTTCACAGGAAATGGTCCGTTCTGTAAGATCAGTGTTGTAAATGACAAAGATTTCATTTAGAATCTACCAAGTATATGTTTTACAAATATATGTTTTACATAAGCCATTTCTTTTGTGAGGAGCAAATGATCTCCCAACATGAAGCTGTACAATTCAGGCTGAATTTGTTTCTTCAGATAGTTAGTAATTTAATCAAATGCTTTTTAATATTTTCTCATTGAATATAAATATTTGTTGCATATAACTGAATTTTTCCATTCACATTTAGATTTGATATGTAATATAATTAATACTTTTCTAAGATTTTATGCAATGTTCAGAAGTGCAGAGTAAAAGGGCAAGGAATTAGAAATGTGTTCTTTAATTCTTATTAATCCATAATATTAGTAATACTCGGCTTACAAAATTCATTTAGATGACATTGTGACCAAGAATGAATTTTTATCCTTCAATACAAAACTGTTTCATATTTGTTAATTCTTTTCATCAGTTTTTAGACATGTATATGTCATGCCTTAGTCTTTGACATTCTTAAAGTAAAATTATTTTAAATGGAAATTTCTCAATTACAGATTGAGGGACACTTGATTCTGGTAGCTAAAAAATAAAGGATTTTTTTGAGCATCAGCAAACTCTGTCTTAGACAGCACTGCTTGAAGGAGCATCCCAAAGATAAGGGCACCATAGAGCAAAAGGTCACATTTTGAAGTATTGTCAACTCCCATCTGCCTGTCATTTCTCCAAAGGCCAGAATCCATTGGATTAATTTACACTTAAACAGGAGCAAGCTGCTTACACTTTGCCTTGGTGAAATGCCTTCTGGCTTCCCTTGTTATGAATTTGAAGTTGTAATATCTGTGAGGTCGTACCCTAGAGGATGTGTCATGAAAGTACGTGTACAGTCACGGCTGTCGTAGTACTTTGTGTGAACACAAGTAAAGCTTAGAGCAAACATAATTCCTTCTGACTATTTCTTGAGGAAATAAAAGCATTTAAAAAATTAGGTGTGTGGGAATGTGGCCGCAATGTCAACTTAAGATATTGTCTAGTTTAACCTTAAACTTAAAAGAGCATCTCTTGCTTTCAGCAACATGAAGGAAAAGGTCACTTATAATAATAAAAAAGCATTGGTCAGCACTTTTTAAAATTATTACATAATTCTCAACCATCATTAGGTAATACAAAATCTTTAATAAGTAACACCCTTTTTACTGCTGATCCTATGTTGGTCTTTATTTTAGCGAACTTTATAGAATTTGCATTAATTAATTTTGGAATGCATTTTTACATGTTATCTGGAAGATTTTTTGTAAATTATATTTAAAAAATCTTGCACTTAAAGCAGGAGTCAACAACCTTGTTCTGCATAGGGGCCAGGACCCATGTCTGTGAGCAGATGGCAGGCCACATCTATCGCATGTGACACTTGGTGTTGTTTTTCGCATTAGTTTTCAAGTATTTTTCAATTAGTTTTCTGCAGTTCCCAGATCAGCTCATGTGCCCCGGGACTGGCTGCAGTGCCCAGGTCGCCAGCGTGCCCCGGGACGAGCTGCAGTTCCCAGATCAGCTCGCGACCCCAGGACTGGCTGCAGTTCCCAGGTCGGCTCGCCTGCATGCCCCGGGACGAGCTGCAGTTCCCAGATCAGCTCGCGTCCCCGGGACTGGCTTTAGCGCCCAGGTCGTCTGCGTGCCCCAGGACTAGCTGCAGTTCCTAGATCAACTCGCGTCCCCGGGACTAGCTGCAGTTCCCAGGTCGGCTCGCGGCCCCGGGACTGGCTACAGTTCCCAGGTTGTGAAAACTAATTGAAAATAAATACGCCTGCGGGCCGGATGATTTCGGGTTACGGGCTGGATCCGGCCCATGGGCCGAAGTTTGCTGACCCCCGAGTTAAAGCAAGCCTTTATAAGCAAGCCACAGATAAAGATATTGCATTTGATCAATATTGTTGCTTATTCTTGTTCTTTGTATCCATATGTTATACTTTATGAATCGCAAACTACTAGTTTTAGCTTTCTAAACTTCAGGTGGTAGTTATCATTGTATTGGATTTGACTGGATCTGCATTAATCTTTTACTATTATCAGAATCTCACTGAGATTTTGCTTATCAAACAGGTGGCTATCTTATGTGAAATGACATAGTTCATGGTATAATTTATAGGCCAGTGGCAAAAGAATCCCACTTTATAGAAGTGGAAGTGGTAGCCATTTCTAAATGTTCTGCGCACTAAACCTGGCTGACATTTTCCAAGCACCTTGATCATCTTTTGAAGGTCTATTATAACAGCATGACAAACAGGTGATTTCTATTGCAATTCGCCTTCAGTAATTTGGTGTTTGCAAAAATCCAGGACATTTTTATTTACCGAACGATAGTAGTAAATCATTGAGAAGAGTAGCAGAACGTTAAGTTTGTTAACTAATAGCCAGGGTTTTGAACCATTGCTCCAGAGGGATGAATGTGAATCCCAACAGAGCAGCTGTAATGTTGAAATCTGGAATTTTAAACCAAAGTCATTAAATAGTGTGAAATTATTGAATCATCATAAAAGCCCACGTGGTTCATGAATGGGCAGGGTATTTGCCATCCTTTACCAAGTTATAACAACATTTAAAATACATTTGGACAGGTACTTGGATAGGAATGATTTAGAAGGATATGGGTGAAATGCAGCCAGGTAGAACCATGTAGATGGGGCATATTGGTTGGCATGGAGAAGCTGAGCCTAAGTGCCTGTTTCCATGCTTCTCTTAGTTCAGTGGGAATTAAAGTGTAGAAACAAGGAAATGCAGATGCTGGTTTGCAAAACTGACACAAAGTGCAGGATTAACTCAGCGGGTCAGGCAGCATTCCTGGAGAAAATGGATAGGTGACATTTTGGGTCAGGACTCTTCCTCACATATCTGACATCTGAAGAAGGGTTCTGACTCGAAGCATATTCTATCTGTGTTCTGCAGGGATGCTGCCTGACCCACTGAGTTGCTTCAGCACTTTGTGTCTTTTTAAAGTAGCAATTAAGGGTAGTTTTAAAAGTACATTTTATGATATTAAGATTTTCCATACTAATGCATTAGAATGAAATATATCTTGATGCACTATATTGTTACTTTTGATTTGGAACCTAAATAATTTATACTCAAAGTCTAGGCAGATTGATGTAGTATCAGACCAGTTCATGGTAAAGCAGGCACGGAACTAAGAGCGGCATGGTGGCACAGCGGTAGAGTTGCTGCCTTACAGCACTTGCAGTGCCGGAGACCCTGGTCCAATCCCGACTACGGGTGGTGTCTGTACGGAGTTTGTACGTTCTCCCCATGACCTGCGTGAGTTTTCTCCGAGATCTTCGGTTTCCTCCCACACTCCAAAGATGTACAGGTATGTAAGTAAATTGACTTGGTAAATGTAAAAATTGTCCCTAATGTGTGTGTAGAATAGTGTTAATATGCAGGGATCACTGGTCAGCGAGGACCCAGTGGGCAGAAAGGCCTGTTTCTGCGCTGTATCTCTAAACTCAACTAAACTAAAATGCTGGAGTAACTCAGCGGGTCAGGCAGTCTGAAGAAGAGTTCTGACCCGAAACATCACCTATTCCTTTTCTCCAGAGATGCTTCCTGACCCGCTGAGTTACTCTAGCATTTTGTGTCTGCCTTCGGGGCAGTCTGAAGACGGGTTCTGATCCGAAATGTCACCTATTCCTTTTCTCCAAAGATGCTAACTGACCCGCTGAGTTACTCCAGCATTTTGTTTCTATCTTCAGTTTATGGTAAATTTATGTTTTGATTCAATTAGCATTCCTTTAAGAACTTTAAGTTTAAAGTTTTCATGCCTTAGAAGCAATACAATACCTCGATCTACTTATATGCAGTACCACAAGAGTTTGTTACTTTGATTTCCCAAATGGTGTATCCTTGACCTGGTCAAGGACACTGCATTTTAGTTGAGGCACAAGAAACTGAAGATGCAAGAATCTGGAACAATTTTTGTATTAATTGATGCATGTGTAGTTGTGGATTGGCAATGAGTGCAAGTTAAAAATGGGAGAGATTACAAATTTTTAAAATTTATTCTAGATATTTATTTATTTGCAGCTTAATTTAAATCCCATACCCATTTTTAATGGGCTATTAAAATATACAGGGTTTTACCTATAGTAAATAACATTGAATGAGTGTTGTTTCTGAAGGCTAATAACCACATTTTTCATACAAGCTTGTTGATTGCCTTTGGGAAATTTTGAACTGGTGCTGTAGACCACTGACAACAGATTAAATATGAATCGGTGAAAGGGGATTAACCAGAGTGTGAGAATTTAGAAATTTGGGGATGTCACTTGAATTCTATGAATATGAGACAAACCTGAAGTGAAGTTCCTGTACTTGCACTGTCTGTAAAGGTTCAATTCAAGTTTCCTTTATTGTCATTCAGACCTTTCGGTCTGAACGAAATTGTGATGCCTGCAGTCATACACAGAACCAATAATAACAAAACATACAATAAACACAAATTAAACATCCACCACAGTGAGTTCACCAAGCACACCCTCACTGTGATGGAGGCAAAGTCTTAGTCTCCGTCTCTTCCCTCCTTGTTCTCCCTCTGCGCTGAGGCGATCGATCCAGGCCGAAGATGCCGCCCTCCAGTCCAGCGGACCTCCGTGGTGATGTCGCCGCCGCCGAAAGCCGGAACGCCGTCTCCGCTCCGAGACGGCCCGCCACAGCATCAGCCCCGGGTCCCGCAGTAAACATCAGTAAACTTAAACTTCATCAGTAAAACATCAGTAAACATCAGTAAACTTAAACTTCAGTCTCAAGTAGCCAAATAAAGGTTGGAAACTGAAAACTGCAGGACACCAACAATTTGTATTTTATGAGGACCTTATGTGAATCATGTAGAAATAAATGTTATGTTTCTAAAAAAAAACATTGCTAAAGTGTATCTTGGGTGTTAAACATATGGCCCAATAAATATCACAAAACACTTGGAAGTTCATTGATCCTGAGCTCATATTTTGAGGTTATAAAATGTACTGCATCTCACTTTATAGCATGTTTGAATAGGAACCAGATTTTATAACAGGGTACTAGTTTGAAGGCCCAAGAAAATATGAATGTGCTCAGATTTGGAGAACCAATTTGTTAGCAGACTAGTAGTTCATATTTGCAGTCATATTTCTAATTTATTTCTCTCATCTGTCCCACACTTTGCCCCATTCATACTGATACAGAAGGCAGCCTACCTACTTCCATTTATTGTGCGGTTTTCTGGGAGGAATCAAATAAAACATCCGGTAATATTTTGTTTCCATATCTTCACCCTCTTCCTCAAGAAAAACTTTTAAATGACATGGGAGCATTAACAATGAATCACAAATACATTTCAGTTATCTTGCAGTTACACTATTGACTGCATTACAATGGAAGCAAACTTACCACTGCCTGACTTTAATTCATCTGCTTAGAAATATGCGATGATCCAAAATCTTTGAGTGCACTGTTGGCTGGTTCTGTAGCCAACCTGCGAACATTTAAAGCAAATGACAGACTGAAATGGTCAACCTACGGTCAAAACTTAAAATTCCATTGAAATGTTATCTTTCACCTCTGGTTAGTAGCATAAGTTCAATCTTGGAATCTTCCCTAACTGATGTGAACACCTAGCATTGAAATTCCACAACAAAATGCTGTACCACCAAGATGTGAGGAAGACAATTTAGAAATTGTGAATATACAGTAGAGCAGCATTTATGTGCCAATAACCTCTTCACAAATGTTAATTTTTGGTTTTAACTGGGCTACTTGGCTGCTAACCTCTTTAAAGGAAAAAGTCTGATAGCTAGAGATGTCGATGTAGTAGTTGGAGGTTGATCAATTCTGCAAAATCAACTTTGCTTCAGAAGTACAACAGCACTGTCCATTCATCCAAACATTTTGGGTATTTCATCATTGGCCTTCCTATTCTCATAAGATCAGAAATATGATGTTTACTGATGATTATATAATGTTTCATTGTTTTGCAATTACATGGAATCTAGAACAGTACAGCACGAGACCAAGACATACGACCTATGATGTCTGCAGAACATGATGCCTAGACCATCACCTGCACATAACCCAAAACCCTCCATTCCCTGCATATCCATATGCCTATCCAAAAGTCTCTGTGCCAGGCACTCACCACCCTCTGTGTAAGAAAAAAATGAACTTGCCCCACGCATCTCCTTTACACTTTGCCTCTCAAACTGTAAAGCTATGTCCTCTAGTATTTGATTTTACCATCTTGGGGAAAAGACTGATTATCTACCCAATCTGTGTCTCTCATTTTATATACTTGTATAAGGTGCACACAATACCCCAAATGTGGCCTAACCAAAGTCCTATAAAGCCGCTTTATGACTTCCTAACTCTTATATTCAGTGCCCTAACCTATGAAAGCAAGTATACCATGTGCCGCCTTTACCAACCTACCTATGTTTCCACTTTCAGGGAGTTATGGACTTGGACCCCAAGATCGCTCTGTACATCAATGCTGTTAAGGGTCATGCCATTAATTGTATATTTTCCTTTTACATTTGACCTCCCAAAGTGCAACACCTCAAACTTGCTTGGATTAAATTCCATCTGTCATTTCACATTTCTGTAGCTGATTGATATCCCGTTGTATACTCTGACAGCCTTCCTGGAGTCTGCTACCCCAGCAATCTCGGTATCATCTGCAAACTAGCTAACTAAGCCATCTACATTTACGTCCAAGTCATTTATATATATCAAACGGCAGAGCCCAGCACAGATTAATGCAGAACTCGACTGGTCACAGACCGCCAGCCTGAATATTATTAACATTCCGCCGCAACCCTCTTCTATCAGGAAGCCAATTCCGAATCCATACGTTCAAGTCATTAGTAATCCCATGCATCTTAATCTTTTGAATCAGCCTACCATTGGAGACTTTATCAAATGCCTTACTAAAATCCATGTAGACAACATCCACTGCCCAATCCACATCGATCACCTCTGTTACGTCCACAAAAATCTCAATCGAATTAGTAAGACACGACCTGCTGTGCACAAAGCCTTGCTCACTGTCCTGAATTGACTCATTGTCTTCCATATGGGAGTAAATCCTATCCTGAGGAATCCTCTCCAGACGTTTCCCTGCAACTGACGTGAGGCTCAGAATCCAGAATCCTATAATTCCCTGGATTCTCTCTACATCCCTTCTTAAATAGAGGAACAACATTAGTTACTCTCCAGTTCTCCGAGACCTCGCCTGTGGCTAGATGCAAAGACTTTTGTCAAGGCTCCCATAATCTCCTCTCTTGCATCTCTCAATAATCTGGGGTAAATCCCATCAGGTCCTGGGGATTTATCCACCTTAATGCTCTTCCAGAACTCCAACACCTCCTCCTCCTTAATGTCAAACTGCTCTTGCATATTGGTATTGTCCACACTGATCTTTGAATACACAGTGCCCTCCATAATGTTTGGGACAGACACATCATTTATTTATTTGCCTCTGTACTCCACAATTTGAGATTTGTAATAGAAAAAATCACCTGTGGTTAAAGTGCGCATTGTCAGATTTTAATAAAGGCCATTTTTATACATTTTGGTTTCACCATGTAGAAATTACAGCAGTGTTTATACATAGTCCCCCATTTCAGGGCACCATAATGTCACGTAAATGAAAGTAGTCATGTTTAGTGTTTTGTTGCATATCCTTTGCATGCAATGACTGCTTGAAGTCTGCGATTCATGGACATCACCAGATGCTGGCTGTTTTCTCTGGTGATGATCTGCCAGGCCTTATTGCAGCCATCTTTAGCCTATGCTTGTTTTGGGGCTAGCCCCTTCAGTTTTCTCTTCAGCATATAAAAGGCATGCTCAATTGTCCAAAACAAGCAGTCATTGATTAAAATCTGACAGTGCACTTTAACCACATGTGATTTTTTTTTCTATTACAAATCTCAAATTGTGGAGTACAGAGACAAATAAATAAATGATGGGTCTTTGTCCCAAACATTATGGAGGGCACTAGGTATAAAGAGTTTTGGAATGTTTTCTGATCCAATCGCCAGCCATTTTGAGGCCCCTTTTGGCCATTCTAATCACCTGCTTGAGTACTTTCCTCCTTTCTTTATATTCCTCAAAGGCCCTGCCTGATTTAAAACTCAAACCTTTCATTCGCATTATTTTTCACCAAATGTATCACCTCTTTGGTTCCCTTACTTTGCCATCCTTATCCCTCCTCCTTATGGGAACATGGGCAGCACAGTGGCGCAGCGGTAGAGTTGCTGCCTTACAGCGCCAGAGACCCGGGTTTGATCCTGACAACCGGTGCTCTCGATATGGAGTTTGTACTTTCTCCCTCTGACCTGCGTGAGTTTTATCTGGGAAGCTCCGGTTTCCTTCCACACTCCAAAGATAGATAATAGACAATAGGTGCAGGAGTAGGCCATTTGGCCCTTCAAGCCAGCACCTGTGATCATGGCTGATCATCCACAATCAGTACCCCGTTCTTGCATTCTCCCCATATTCCTTGATTATGCTATCTTTAAGAGCTCTGTCTAGCTCTCTTTTGAAAGCATCCAGAGAACCAGCCTCCACTGCCTTCTGAGGCAGAGAATTCCACACTCACAACTGTGTGAAAAAGTTTTTCCTCATCGCCGTTCTAAATGGCTTACCCCTTATTCTTAAACTGTGGCCCCTGGTTCTGGACTCCCCGAACATCGGGAACATGTTTCCCGCCACTACCGTGTCCAAACCCTTAATAATCTTATATGTTTCAATAAGACCCCCCCCTCATCCTTCTTAACTCCAGAGTATACAAGCCCAGCCGCTCCATTCTATCAACATATGACAATCCCACCATTCCGGGAATTAACCTGGTGAACCTACGCTGCACTCCCTCAATAGCAAGATGTACAGGTTTGTAGGCTAATTGGCTTAGTAGAAATGTAATTTATTCCTAGTGTGTGTTGGATAGTGCTTGTGTGCGGGGATCGCTGGTCGGTGCAGACACGGTGGCCAGAAGGGCCTGTTTCCGCTCAATCTTTAAAACTAAAACTTTTCACTGTACCTTGGTGCCCATGACAATAAACTAAACGAATCTCAACTAAACTAAAGTACCAGTTTTAAACATCGATCAACTGGCCTTTATCTGTACACTGGATGGCTCGATTGTAATCATGTATAGTCTTTCAACTGACTGGTTAGCATGCAACAAAAGCTTTTCACTGTATTTCTGTACACGTGACAATAAACTAAACTCAAACTTACCTTTCTTATTATTAAGCTCCTTCCACAGCGACTCAGTGGATGAACTCCACGCTATGTCGTCTCTGAGTGCCTGGATGAGTCTCCTTGATCAGTACCACCTGTTTTTGTCTCGCCGATCTTGTATGAAATATCAAAACCCCGGAACATTGAGCTGACAGTCGTGCCCCCCACTCCCCTCGCAATCACGTTTACATAATGGCAACAACATCATGGTCCTAAGCATCAACTCAGGCAACATCTACTTTTCCATAATACTCCTTGCATTGAAATAAACACATTTCAGCCCATCAGCATCACTATATTGCTTCCCCTCTCCCCGCCTGTCCTTCCTTTGCGACTTACTGGCCTTAACCTCTACCGTCCCATCATTCCTTCCAATTCCTGACCTACTACTCTGGTTCCCACTCTGCTGCTTCTCTAGTTTAAAACCTCCCAAGTAGCACCAAGTAAACCTCCCTGGAAGGATACTGGTCCCCCTCCAGTTCAGATGCAACCTGCTCCTCTTGTGAATGTCACCTCTGCCCCAGAAGAGATCCCAATGGTCTAACAATCTGAATCTCTATCCCCTGCATCAACTCGTGAGCCATGCATTTATCTGTGCTATATTCCTATTTCTACCCTCACTAGCATGTGGCACTGGGAGTGATCCAGAGATTACTACTCTTGCGGTCTGCTGTTTAATCTTCTGCCAGTCCCTATATTCACTTTAGAGGATCTCATCCCTTTTCCTACCTATGTCGTTTGTGCCAATGTGCACAACGATTTCCGGCTACGTCCTCTCCCTTGAGAATGTTCTGCAACAGCTCTGAGACATTGTAGACCCTGGAACTAGGGAGGCAACACATCATCCTGGAGTCCCATTTGATGCAACACATTCTCCTGTCTGTGTCCCTAACTAATGAGTCATCTATCACAACGGCTCTGTTTGACTTTCCCCTTCCCCACTTAGCTTCTCGGAGCTAACACCGCAGGCTGGACCACTGATGCTGTTGCAGGATTATAAGGACCTGTTGTCAAGGGGAATGGCCCGAGGGGATTCTTGCACTTTCTGCCTACTACCTTTCCTGGTCTATTTCTTACCTGTACCCTAGGTATGACTTCTTCACTGTCACTCTTTTCTAAAATGATGTTGTTTCCGCCTTAACTTCCTCCAGCAGTTTCTTCCAGATACCTATCACCCTTCTTCAATGTGCAATGTATTTTACATTTACACTCGGGGAGAAAGGTTCAAACTGACTCCCTAAATATGCCTCTTATTTTATATACTTGCACCTGGTCTCCCATCGACCTCTGCCATTCCAGTGAAAATAATCCAAGTTTGTCCAACCCTTCTATTTGAATGTTTTGGCGATTGAGTCAAAGATATCTTGAACTTCAGCGTCTGCACAAAGACAAAAATTATCTGCACACCACAGTTGGTCTACTGAGGTTCAGATGACCTTCATTCTGAAATGTAGTCACCATAGTTTCCCAATAGTTCTGAAATGTTGCTCCACTCCCATTGACCCTTCTTCAGACAGAGTCAGGGGAAAGGGAAACAAGAGATATAGATGGTGATGTAGAGAGATATGCAAAAAAGCAACGATGATAAAGGAAACGGGCCATTGTTAGTTGTTTGCTGTGAGAACGAGAAGCTGGTGCGACTTGGGTGCAATAGAAGGGTGGTCTAAATCTAGATTAATACTGAATTGCAATAGATATAGTGCATTAGTCAGAGTGATATCGACAGATACATATTTTCACGTCAGTGTATGTATAAGCAAAATATTTTTTCAAGAAAAGTTTATCAAGAAAAAAGTATTGTTGGAAATTAGAGCTTATTTGTCTATTGTTATTATGATTAATATATTTGGAATTCACAGTGTATGCACATACAGTATGTGCATCACAATGACATACATTGTAAGATTAGTTGAATAACTAGACGGTAGGCGGGATGCCTGCATTACATTTACTGCATCAAGTTTTACCCATTGACAAAGCATATCTGAGAAGCAGAATCGGAACGAGGAGATAAAAGGGAAGCTTTAGCATGTGTAGTAGCTTTGTGTTGGATCTGTTTTCTCCATTCCCTCCACAAATCTTTGTTTTTACCTCTCCACGAATTGGCAACTAACAGAATTTAAAAAAAGACTTTCACAATGTTGTTTGGTACACCAGATGGCAGCATTCACCATAAATCAAACAGAAAAATGTTTACCATGTTTCAGTTTTTCTTTCTCCTCATTTTGTTCAACTGGGATTCCATTCTCAATTTTAAATATTAAATTATATCCTCTGCAGCAATATTATACTTTCAAAATCTTGATGCTGGAAAAATCTCAACATTGATGATTTTTCTTGCAGTACAACATTTACATAATGCTTACTTTAAGAAAAGCCAGTTGGTGGTCTCTTCACGGTAGTTCATATCAGGTACAATAATGTATCAGCACAGTCAAAGATGTTACTTCAGACAGGTGCCCTCAATATATAGGGTTACTATTCAACATTTTAAAACTATGTTGCAATTTTCAAACCTCCCCACCCTCCATCCCCGACTTCCAGCACTCTCGAAGGGAACAGGACTCTATCCTAAGTGATACTTGAACTAGCTGCAAGTGTGCAAAATCCCCCTGGTACTGTTCTTTGATTTTTATAGGCAGAAAGTGTACAAAATATGCTAGAATAAAGCCTCTTTTTTCATGCAGCTTTAATGATTCTACTTCAGATCAATTAAAGACTTAGAATAATTAGAAAGGCTTTCAAAAGTAGTATTTTGGTTATCTTTCATTTTTATCTGAATCCATCATATGCTTCCTGTTTACCTTTGATGCATTAACTCCCGCTTTGCAGCATACTTATGTTATTCATAGTCATTATGCCAATGACTATAGTCATAGATTGAAGGATTAGCTGGTGAACGTTATCCCAGACCTGCAGCTAGCCGCTGCATTGAGAAATACAATGTATTGCTGCCGGGGTTACAATTTCTATAAAAAAAAATTAGAAGTTTTTCATTTGTCATAGTTTGTAAATTGCTCGATGGAAACACACCCATTTAATTTTTTTATATTTTCAGTATAGATTTACCAATGCATCATCTTAGTAAACCATTGTCTTCACCTGAAATGAGTACGGTAGTTCTGGAACTGAACAGCTAGGGAATGGTTGAATTGGAATAGTATTGAATTTCAAAGCAAAAATGTCAATGAAATGTCAAGTGAACAAAATGAATTAGGTTTACAGCAGGTGGAAGCTGTTTAATCATTTGATAGGTGCATTTTTTAAGTATACCAACATAGTTATAAAAAGTAATTTCTGCTTGCTTATTATCATACTTATCAATTCACTGCCGTCTGCTGTGTCAGAAAACATCTCAAAAGTAAAGTATAAAGATTGCTATTTTGGTTTTAAACTGTTTGATATAATATGTGTTTGAAGACAGTTATTTTTGAATTTATTTTAAAAATAGTCATCGAGTTGTCGAGCACAAAAGCCAACCCTTCGGCCCACCACATCCTTGCTGAACATTTTGCCCATAAGCACTAATTGGACATCTGTAACTGGCTCCTGATCTTTCCACGTCTCACCTATTTAAGTGCCTGCCGAACATCTGTTAAACATTGTGATGGTATCTGACTCCATTGCTTTCTCTGGCAGTGAGTTCAAGCTATCAACTCTATGTAACAAAAAAAGGCTTTTCCCCTCTAATCCCATTTCAATGCAGCACATTTGGTCCCTTCACCCAAGTAATTCGAATGGGAGAATGATAGTTTAAGCTCTGGCTCTGGTCCCTGTCCAGCAGATTTGTTGATGGTTGCCAGTGCAACAGTTACCCATTGATCCTGACCCTACGCATTTGCTATTTTCCCTTTATTCACACACAACACGGTAAATACCTGTGACATTCTCTAGCAAGTTCGTCAAATGTCATTTATCTTTGTTGACTGCTTGAATTGTGTGATGATTTTCTGTCTGTCCTGCTAATATCTTTGTAAACATTAATTCCAGCGTTTTCCCAATGACAGATGTTAGGTTAACTGCCCATAGTTTTCTTCCTTCTGTCTCCCTCCTTCCTCAAACCATTACATTTAGTTTTCTGATATACTCTCCAGAATCGAGGGATTTTAGTGGATTGCAACCAATTCATCCATTACCTGTGCAGCAGTTTCCTTTAAGAGCACAGGGGTGCAGGTCATCAAACTGGAGGGATTATTTGCGTTCAGTCCAATTCATTTGCCTCGTACTCTTTCTCCAATAATTGAGATTGTTTTTACTTCTTGCTTCCCCATTGCACCTGAATTATCTATTACTTGTTTTTATTTATATTCTGTTGTGAAAAATGAAACAAAATAACTATTTCCTATCTCTGCTACTTATGTCTTATCCCATTTTTAATTTCCAGATCTCATCCTCTTGGGGATCAGCAGTTATTTTAGCTACTCTCTTTTTATTCACCTGTAAATTTCTACCTTATGTAAAGAATATATATATATAATTTTTGCCAGTTTACTCTCACATTCTATGTTCTCGTCATCATTTCCTTTTAAAATGTTATCAATCTTGTGGCCTACCAATTATCTTAACAAAGTTGTATAGCTTTTATTTCATATCACAGGGCTCGAAATTAACTGTTGCCCGGTTGCCAATGACCACCTAATGTCCCGCCGGGCACCCCCTCTCTATCTCTCTCTCTCTGTCACTCTCCATCTCCGCCCAGGTCTCCGCTCTCTGCTCTTTGGCCACTCCTCATCCGCCGGCACGGCCGGCTGCCTTGCACATGCGCACTGCCACGGCCTGCACATCCTCCCCCTGCACATGTGCACGACTACGGCCAGCACATCATCGGCCGCCCTGCACATGCGCATTGCCACGGCAACTGGTCGGCGCCGGGCACTTTCTCCCTACCTTTGCATTGTGGGAGATGTGGCCGCCTTTGCTGTCTGGTCGCCGCCTCGCCGTGACCGCTGAAACCCAAAGAAGAATCACTCCCTGGAGCTGGAGTAACTCCCTGGAGTAACTCTTGCTTCTTGGTTTCCTGGTCCTCCAAAAATATTCCAAATGGAATTTAAACTGGAGGGTCCACCACCAAACTCCAAACTCTGAACAATAACAGCCTATTGCACTTTATCTGTTTATTTATGGTGTATATATGTGGTCTATTGTATATAGACCCACTAAACTTTTATCTCCTGTTCCGTATTATGTTTACATATTCTGTTGTGCTGCAGCAAGCAAGAATTTCATTGTCCTATCTGGGACACATGACAATAAAACTCTCTTGACTCTTGACTTGGACTTAAGCAAAAAAGGGTTCTTGGGGGAAAAAAGAGCTGCCTTAAATTTAGTTGCGTCTGGTTGGGTAACTATGGTAGGGTGAAGACTATTCCATGCTTTAATTGTGCGGGGGACGTCCATGGAGCAGCCAGCATCTCTGGATAGAAGAAATTGGGTGACGTTTCGGGTAGAGACCCTTCTTTAGACTCCCTCTGGTTTTAGTGTTTTTAAGGGCCTGTCCCACTTGGGCAACCTAATCCGCGAGTTCTGGCGAGTTTGCCCTCGACTCATACTCGCAGCATGGTCGACACGAGGTTGTAGGAGGTCTTTGTAACTCTCCTTCATGCTCAAGAGTGGTCTCCGCGTACTCGAGGCTTCAGCTAGGTCGCGGCGTTTTTTTCAATATGTTAAAAAATGCCCTCGAGTAAAAAAAGGTTGCAATGGAAAAAATCGATACTTTTTTTATTCGAAGGTTTAGTCGTAGTAGGTCGGCATGTTAGTCGTAGGTAATCGAGGGTAGTCGTAGGTAGTCATAATTGTCTTCATCATAGTTGAAGGGAGGTCGAAGGAGATCGAAGGAGGTCGTCTTCACTCTCCACTATTCGGTGTCCAATTTTCCCGAAGTTAGTCGAAGCTGGTCTTCAACGTGTCATTTTTTCAAACTCTTCTAAACTCGCCAATTAGGTCGCCCAGGTAGGACAGCCCCTTTAGTTTAATTTAAAGATACAGCATGGAAACAGGCCCTTCGGCCCACCGAGTCCACGTCGACCACCGATCACCCGTACACTAGTTCTATCCCACACATTAGCGACGTAAGTCAAGAGTGTTTTATTCCCTCACGTCCCAGTTAGAACAATGAAATCCTTACTTGCACAACAGAATATGTAAACATAGTACTCTGTAAACAATGTTATAAACGAGAAAACAAAACAGTGTATATTTATATCTGAATATATAAGTATATATATTTGTGTGTGTGTGTGTTTGTATAATGTATATTCCCACACACACACACACACACACACACAATTTCCCTTCTGGGAGTAATAAAGTTCTATCGTATAGTATCGTGTGTGTAGGAAGGAACTGCAGATGCTGGTTTTAACTGAAGATAGACACAAAAAGCTGGAGTAACTCAACAGGTCAGATAGAATCTCTGGACAAAAGGAAAATATTACGTTTTGGGTTGGGTCTGAAAAAGGTACCTGCACTCCTTTGGAATGTGGAAGGAAACAAGAGCACTCCGAGAAAACCCATGAGATCAATGGGAAAAGGAGCAAACTCCATACAGATAGCACCCATATTCAGGATCAATTCCGGGTCTCTGGCACTTTAGGCAGCAACTTTATGGCCAATGTACTGCCCCATAGTCTTGAACTGAATTAAAAAGTACATTAGCCATAAAGGGGGACATAGCGTCACTTAGTGATTTAAGACTGAAAATGGATAGTTTCTTTTTAGTTACCAAAGTTATCAACGTATAATTTTTTGTGTGTTGGAAAACAAAATATAGTGGCACAGCTGGTAGACTTGTTGCCTCACACGCCAGAGATCCTGTCCTCGGGCACTGTCTCTGTTGAATTTGCACATTTTCCCTGCAAGCGTGTGGGTTTCCTCCAACATCCCAAAGACGTATTGGCTTTGTAGGTTAACTTGCCCCTAATGTGTAGGGAGTGGGTGTGGAGAGTGGGGTAACAGAACTTATGTGAATGGGTGATAGACAAAAAAGCTGGACAAAATCAGCGGGTGAGGCGGCATCTATGGAGCGAAGGAATAGGCGACGTTTCGGGTCGAGACTCTTCTTCAGACTGATGTCGGGGGGGTCGGCGGGAAAAAGAAAGGAAGAGGCGGAGACAGTAGGCTGTGGGAGAGCTGGGAATGGGAGGGGAAGGAGAGAGAAAGCAAGAACTACCTGAAATTGGAGAAGCCAATGTTCATACCGCTGGGGTGTAAATTACCCAAGCGAAATATGAGGTGCTGTTCTTCCAATTTGCGGTGGGCCTCACTCTGGCCATGGAGGAGGCCCAGGACAGAAGGATCGGATTCGGAATGGGAGGGGGAGTTGAAGTTCTGAGCCACCGGGAGATCAGGTTGGTTATTGCGAACTGAGTGGAAGTGTTGTGCGAAGCGATCGCCAAGCCTCCGCTTGGTCTCACCGAGGTTGATCATACGCTGAATAATCCAACCACATTTTTGTTTGGAAGTTGAAAGAAAGAATAGAAATTGCATTCATTGCAATGTGTAAAAAGAGTTGAGATACTGTATTAAATATACTTATACATGTCATTGATTTGTGAATATGTTTAGTTTGTGACTTTATTTGAAGTAGAAATAAAATGTGAATGCTTCATTGAGCATAATTCCGATTGGTAACTACGCACTTCGTCCAAGCACATTATCGCACGCGTCATGCAAGCCGTCTTAAATGACTACCTAAACTGTCATTTGGCAACCGAAAAAGCTGCCTAGGTTGCCCGGCTGGCATCAGAGAAAAAATATAAGAGAGAGCCCTGTATCATCGTTAATTTCTGGTCTTATTTCCTTAATAAATATCAGGGTGGTGTTGGAAATAGACTGATATTGTCTCTGATTTTTGACTTTTGCATTGTAAAGAAGGGGGAGTACACAATCTGTGTGAATGAAGTGTGTTCTCATGCACGGGAACTGCTTGACCTAAAATAGCAAGATAGGTGAGCCAAAGATTGTTTTCAGTCATACCTTTCCTGTAGTCTAGTTTCTCCTTGTTACATTGTGAGTGCACTTAAATTTAAAAAAAAGTCTTGTATAAAAGGTGCACTTGAAGGTGTTAAATTTTCTATGGCACTTCTGCATTACTGCCATATTTTAACAATGTGATAAAATAGTTTGTCCATTGAAATGAAATATGCTATCTCATTTTGTGTTTTGGAATGTTTATCATTGTTTGATCATTTCTTAGAACATATAGAGTTAAATAGTAATGCATAGCAAATAGACAAAAATGGGTTGCTCAGTAATCGGAAACTCGGTATTTATTGTTTCAATGTGTTGCGGTTCTGCTCTGTAATTCGATCTGATATAATACTGATGAAGATGATGCCCTTTGAGTCTCCACTAGATCCGGGGCATAAAATGGTTACTTGAAAGAAGGAGCAATATTTTTGTTTCAGGATTTTGGACATGAAATATTGGACTGCATTGTGCTTGCATGTGGCCAGTGGTTTCAGCATCAGTTAACCCTGTCTTGCTGGTCAGCACATATTTAACTTCTGTGCTAAAATGCTGAAAAGCAGAAGTCAAAGATGAAGAGGAGATCAAATCCAGGCAATGCACTAATATGCTGAGCTAAAGGACCAGACGCAGTTGGCATTCAATTTATAATTTGGCCCTAGTTATTGTGGAAATAAGCGAACGACTCTTTCATTTGATCCCTTATTTTAAAAGTGTTTTATTGTTTTTTCTTGTTTTATTTTATCTTTATGTTTTCAGTTAAATTTTTAATATAATTAAGGTAAATGTGTTTTCAATATTTCAATATAATAAATGTGTCTGGCATTAAAACAGCTGCAAATTATTAAATGCCACAAAGGAACTGAGCCCCAGGGTCTGCCACCTGAAGCCTAGTAGCCACTTCCCACCCAATTCTAGTAGCCATTTCAAACCCAATCCATAGTGGACTCGTGGACACGAGAGGTCAGCCCTCGATTTCTGGGTCAAATTAGTGCACATGGCAGTATAGTCAGTGAGCTGGGCCCATTAGGATTTGGCTCAACATGTTGGGCAGTTGTATGCAGAATATAGAACAGTACAGCACAAGAACAGGCCCTTCGGCTAACAATGTCTGTGCCGAACATGATCCCATGACCATGTCATATCTACCTGCGCATAATCTATATCCTCCATTCCCAGCATTTCCAGGTGGCTACACAAAAGTCCTTTACAATGGATCTGCCTCAATCTCCAACCCTGGCAGAGCTTTCCAGGCACTCACCACAGCTATGTAAAAAATAAGTTGCCCCACACATGAATATGCATGTTATAATTGAGTAATCATATATATTTGTGAAATATTCTAATGCTGAAAATGTCAAATAGAGGATGACCATTTTAAAGCTTAACAATCTGATCTCATCATTTCGTTTCAATTTAGCATGTAATAACTTAGTAATATTTCATAGACACAAAATGCTGTAGTAAAATCAGCGGGTAAAGGCAACATCTCTGGAGAGAAGGAATGGGTAACGTTTCGGGTCGAGACCTTTCTTCAGACCGATCTTTATAATAGTAATATTTCATCTTTGTTTGAAGTCATTTTTTTATTGATTGTGGTTGAGGTTTCATTCCAGTAACAAAATATATTGAGCAGATAATTTCCAACAGTAGTCCTCTGGAATCTGGAATTTTCTGGATTAGTTCCAATCATGGGTCATTGACTTGGAAAGATAACTGTTTTTATTATCACGGATGGCGCCTCAGCTGCTGAGTAAGATGGTATTTTCTGCATTTTGCACTTTTCTCACCATCCTTTGCCAGATTCCCATGTATTATTTGTTGACTATTTTAGCAACTATCTCTAAATTTCTGTTCCTCCAATCTGAACATTAAAAAACATGCACGGTACCAGTTAGATACAAAGATTTGAGGAACATAATGATATGATCTAACATCTAGCCTATTCTCCTGGTTCATGGTATGGCTCTTTGTGATGTGTATCTGCAAACACGACTTGCAGACCACTCCCAAATGACTAACATTACAAAGCATGTTTTATTTAACTTTTTAGCTGTTTAAAAATAAAAAAAGATTAGTTATCAGTTATTTGGAAATTAGATTTTCCGTGTTTGTATCTGTGTTTACAAACAATTTTACTTTTGTATCAATGCACACGTGTCCTGCCATAACTTTCCTGTGTCAGGAGTGAAATAATGGCTGGTTGCCACGTGTCCACCAATTTTCCAATTTGTTTCCATATCATAAACATAATTTTGTCAGTGAGTGATCCATGGGAGCGAATCGGCATTTCCACAGATCCACCTAGCAGTAAAAGAACCAAAACATTTTCTATAAAAGAGAAGTGGAACCTGGAAAATGAGTTATAAGGTAGGAATCCAGTCAAAGGGGTTCAACGGATGTTCAAAACTGTCAGAACTGTTTATGAATCTTATTTAAATTATGGATTTGAATCGGTGCCTTAAAATTACTTGGAGGAATCTTTGCTAGACAAAACAATAGACTGTTTATCATTAATATATTCCTTCCTTCAATGTTAACCACCTCCTTAGCAATGGTTTCATTCTTACATGTCCTAAAATAGCCCATTTCAATATTTTTTTTTCCCTTTCTGTCGATGTAACTTTAGTGGACAGCCACCATGCCCATCTTTCGGTAGTTTCCTTTGTAGTGGTTGTAATCATGGCATCCATCTTAGTACACGTGTCGATGATCCCCAAATGTACATTTGTCCTGGAGTCCTTGACTCAGCTGTTTCTTTGGTGTTGGATTGTATGTCAATTGTATAGTTGGGAATTAGCAAGAACTTTATCTGGTTCAATGCTATTAAAAAGAAAGGCATCAGGCAGTCTGAAGAAAGGTCCTGACCCAAAATGTCAACTGTATATTCTTTTCACAGATGCTGCTTGATCTGCTGAGTTCCTCCAGCATTTTGTTTATTGCTCAAGATTCCAGCAGCTACAATTTCTGTGTCAGCATCCTATATATTTACAGCTCTAATTCAATTATTTTTGCTGCTATCCAACTAAATTCACTCCATTATCATAATCTATAAATTCTATACACAGTTATGTTAAGATTTATTATTAAGTCTACCAATAGATTTTTCATCTCTCCAAATTTCATTCTCCCAGCTGGTAAAATTGTTTTTTGTGATATCTTCACCCAGATTTTCTAAATCAACTCTGCAGAATCTTTGGAAACTCCAGTTCATCTTAGCAACGTATTATTCCTGACCATGATCCACACACTTATTCCTTTTGTTTTGACCTGTAATAGCTTCACATAGTTTTATAGGAACTGAAGATGCTAGTTTACCAAAAACACGCAAAGTGTTGGAGTATTTCAGCAGGTCAGGCGGCATCCCTGCAGAACATGGAGAGGTGGCGTCACCTATTTGCCTGTGCATGATCAAATTCTGTGCATATCCATGTACCTATCTAAAAGCCTCTAAAATGCCACTTTCGTAGCTACTTCCACCACATCCTCTGGCAGCATTTTCCAGGCACTCACCACTATGTAAAAATAAAACTTGTCTCGCACGTCTCCTTTAAACTTTGCCTCTTTCAACTTAAAACGATGTCTTCTAGTCTTTGAAATTTCCACCATGGGGTGGGGGGTAAAAGGTTCTGACTGTCTATACTATTTATGACTCTCATAACTTGATATACATCTATCGGGTCTTTTCTCAACCTCTGGCACTCCAAAGAAAACAATCCAAGTACCTCCAAAAAAGGACACAAAGTGCTGGTGTAACTCAGCGGGTTAGGCAGCATCTCTGGAGAACATGGAAGTTCATCCAACCTCTCCTTGTAGCTAATCCAGACAACATTTTGGTAAATCCTGTCCATGTCCCTCCACAGATACTGCCTGACCCACTGAGTTCTTCCTGCAATTTGTTTTCTACCTTTTGCAATCTCCTACCAATCAGATAACATACAATGTCCCCTGAGGCACGGTCTTCTGCAAGCTTGGCTACGCAAGAACCTATTCATTCATTGAGTTCATGGTTATGTATGGAAAGAAAGTTAATGTCTTAGTATGCATTCCTGCAAAGCATCACATACCGCATCCCATCAATCAAAGGTTAACCTTGATGTTGAACCTTTCTCATCTACTTTCGATTGAATTACTGATCCATGCCAAGAGGGTTCTGGGTAACCCCATGCACTCTTAGATGCATTCTTTTCTGTTGAATCTCACCAAATACCTTCTGGGAATCTAGACGGAGACAATCCATTGACATTCTTATCAGTGGCCTTCTCTGAGCTTAATTAAATATAATGATTGTGTTGACAGCAGTTTCCACGACAATTCTATTCTAGTTATTAATTTTTCCATGTTTACGGCATCACTTGTAAGGTCAGCAATTGTTTTCGTCCCTAATTGCTCTTGCCAAGGTGGTAGTGAGTCACCACCTTTCCCACTGGCAGCACAGTAGTGCAGCAGTAAAGTTGCTGCCTTAGCGCCAGAGTCACAGGTTTGATCCTGACTGTGTGCTGTCTGTACTGAGTTAGTACGCTCTCCTTGTGATGCCGTGAGTTTTCTCCAGGTGCTCCGGTTTCCTCCTGCACTTCAAAGACGTGCAGGTTTGTAGGCTAATTGGCTTCGGTAAAATTGTAAACTGTCCCTAGTATGTTGGATAGTGCTAATGTGCGGGGTGATCGTTGGTCGGTGTGGACTTGGTAAGCCGAAGGGCCTGTTGTGGCGCTGTATCTCTAAAGTCTAAACTGCCGGAGTCCTTCTCATGAAATTACTCCTAGGTTGGGAGTTTCAGTGACCATTAAGGACTAGTAATATCTTTTCCAAATCAGTCTAGTGTGCAGATCTGAGGGGGAGCTGGAGGCTGTTGTGTTCCCTTATGTTTGGCACCGTAACTCTCCTCTGTGGGTTTGGAAGATTCTATCGGATTAGTCTGGGGGAAAACAGCAACAGAGGATAACTAAAAAGGCAATACAGGGGTGAAAGGATGAGGTACGAAGGTAAGCTAGCCAATAATATAAAGGAGGATAGTAAAAGCTTCTTTATGTATGTGAAGAGGAAAAAATTAGTTAAGAACAAAGTTGGACCATTGAAGACTGAAAAATATGAATTTATTATGGGGAACAAGGAAATGGCAGATGAGTTGAACAGGTACTTTGGATCCGTCTTCACTAAGGAGCACACAACCAATCTCCCTGATGTACTAGTGGCCAGAGGATCTAGGGTGATGGGGGAACTGAAGGAAATGCACATTAGGCAGGAAATGGTGTTGGGTAGACTGATGGGACTGAAGACTGATACATCCCCTGGGCCTGATGGTCTGCATCCCAGGGTACTTAAGGAGGTGGCTCTGGAAATCGTGGACGCATTGGTGATCATTTTCCAATGTTCTATAGATTCAGGATCAGTTCCTGTGGATTGGAGGGTAGCTATGTTATCCAACTTTTTAAGAAAGGCGGGAGAGAGAAAACAGGGAATTATAGACCAGTTAGCCTGACATCAGTGGTGGGGAAGATGCTGGAGTCAATTATAAAAGATGAAATAGCGGCACATTTGGTAGCAGGATCGGTCCGAGTCAACAAAGATTTACGAAGGGGAAATCATGCTTGACTAATCTTCTGGAATTTTTTTGAGGACGTAACAAATAAAATGGACAAGGGAGAACCAGTGGATGTAGTGTTCCTGGACTTCCAGAAAGCATTTGATAAGGTCCCACATAGGAGATTAGTGGGCAAAATTAGAGCTCATGGTATTGGGGGTAGAGTGCTGACATGGATAGAAAATTGGTTGGCGGATAGGAAACAAAGAGAAGGGATTAACGGATCCCTTTCAGAATGACAGACAGTGACTAGTGGGGTACCGCAAGGCTCGGTGCTGGGACTGCAGTTATTTACAATATACATTAATGATCTAGATGAAGGGATTAAAAGTAACATTAGCAATTTTGCAGATGACACAAAGCTGGGTGGCAGTGTGAACTGTGAGGAGGATGCTATGAGGATGCTGGGTGACTTTTACAATTTGGGTGAGTGGGCAGATGCAGTTTAATGTGGATAAATGTGAGGTTATCCACTTTGGTGGCAAAAACAGGAAGGCAGATTATTATCTAAATGGTGTCAAGTTGGGAATAGGGGAAGTTCAACGGGATCTGAGGGTCCTTGTTCATCAGTCACTGAAAGTAAGCATGCAGGTACAGCAGGCAGTGAAGAAACCGAATGGCATGTTGGCCTTCATAACAAGAGGAGTTGAGTATAGGAGAAAAGAGGTCCTTCTACAGTTGTACAAGAGACCACACCTTGAGTATTGTGTGCAGTTTTGGTCTCCATATTTGAGGAAGGTTTGGTCTCCAAACTTGCTATTGAGGGAGTGCCGCGTAGGTTCACCAGGTTAATTCTCGGGATGGCGGGATTGTCATATGTTGATAGAATGGAGCGGCTGGGCTTGTATACTCTGGAATTTAGAAGGATGAGAGGGCATCTTATTGAAACATATAAGATTATTAAGGGTTTGGACACCATAGGGGCAGAAAACATGTTCCCGATGTTGGGGGAGTCCAGAACCAGGGGCCACAGTTAAGAATAAGGGGTAAGCCATTTAGAACGGAGTTGAGGAAAACAAAATTTCACAGAGAGTTGTGAGCCTCTGGAATTCTCTGCCGCAGAAGGTGGTGGAGGCTGGTCCTCTGGATGCTTTCAAGAGAGAGTTAGATAGATCTCTTAAAGATAGCAGAGTCAGGGGAAATGGGGAGAAGGCAGGAACAGGGTACTGATTGTGGATGATCAGCCATGATCACATTGAATGACGGTGATGGCTCGAAGGGCCGAATGGCCTACTTCTGCACCTATTGTCTATTGAAAATAACTGCAGAACCTTTTGTAGATGGTACATGCTGCAATCAGTGTTAGCAAGAATAAATCTTTACAGTGGTTGATGGGGTGTTAGCTAAGCAGGGCACTCTGTCTTAGATAGTCGCAATGTGCTGGAGTAGTTCAGCGGGTCAGGCAGCATCTCTGGATAAAATGGATGGGTGCCATTTCGGGTAGGGATCCTGAAAGTAGGGGATGGGGGGGACGGGGTAGGTGAAGAGCTGGAAGCGAGAAAAGACCAGGACCACTCACGGACAGCCACAAATGACCTCGGGGCCCATTGTTGGCTCGGGAAGGTGTGATCCCTTTCACAGTGAAGCAGACAAAATGTAGAAATAAAAAAATGCATCTGCAGTTCTTTGTTTCTATCTACTGTATTAGATGGTGTTATGTTTCCCAGGATTTAGTCCAAGTGACTTTCTGGTCTCCTCCCCCAGCAAGGTATGAATGAAGGGGGAATAGTTGATGGTGGTGCGTTTGAATATCAAGGATAGTTTCTCTCTTGGTTTTGATGGTCATTGCTTGGTATAATTGTTACCTGCCACTTATTAGCTATTTAATAAATGTCAGGTAGCATGTCATATCTGACTTGCTGCTTGCAGGTGTGGACTTTTTCTTTTCGGAGCTGCTATAAATGGAATTAAATATTGCACAATCATCAACAAATGTCTGCATATCCCTTAGCCGAATAATTCTGTGCCTTTTGACGTAGCAAAAGGTAAAGAATAGGAATTTTGTGAAACAAATTGAGGGACTGTTTTTCATTTAATAGAAAACACAGGATTAAATTACGGTAATTAAATTTTAATCAATTTAACCAATAAAACTGCCTGCTAGGGGTTGATTTGGAATAATAGTTGGATTAACCTTCAATTAAGAGGTTTGCAGTACCTAATAGAATGCACATCCTGTTTTCTGTGGGAATTCATGATGTTGGATTACTATTTAGGGGCGGCACATTGGCTCAGCTGGTTGAGCTGCTGCTTCACAGCACCTGATACCCTGGTTCGATCTGACGTTGGGTGATGTCTGTGTGGAGTTTGCATGTTCTCCCTGTGACTGCGGGGGTTTCCTCCGGGTGTTCCAGTTTCCTCCCACATCCCATAGACATGCAGGTTTGTAGGTTAATTGGCTGCTGTAAATTGCCCCTAGTGTGCAGCAAGTGGTTGCAAAAGTGGGACAACATGGAACTAAGTGTGAATGGGTAATTGAAGGTTAGTGTGGACTTGGTGTGCCGAAGGGCTTGTCCATGCTGTATCTTTCATTCAATCAATCAAACTGTTATCAACTACAAGAACTCAAGATTTGTATTTCAGATCTTGAGCAATTACTGGCAGTGTTAGGTAATCATGAGGCTGAATATTACATCGATATTATAATTCAGGAAGTGGTCAGCCAGCAGACTGAGACAATGGGTGATCATTAAACAATCCAGGAGATCAGGATAGGAGTGCCCGGAGTACTTACTGCTACCTCACCCGTATTCACCTTTGAATTCTGGAGAAGGCTGTGGTTCATTAAAGGAGAAGAAGCAGTGTCAAGTCCAGGGCACCATTGTTGACTAACTAGATGGATTGGGTATAGAATCTAAGATCTACAGTGCACTTTTCTGACGACAAACTTTGCTTCCCAAGTGCTAGTGTCAACAATGGCAGCGGAATGGGGAAGGCCGATGACTAGGTTCAGAACTATATTGGTTGCATTGGCAATGGAAAAGTGGATCAGGTACTGCAGAATGATTAAGGAGATTAAAGAGCAGGTCCTCAAAGTGAACAATTTCTGGATTATTACCAGTGCCATCTGGGAGAAGTAGGAGGATAGTGTAAACAAAAGCATGTCTAAGGATGTGGCCTACTCCTGCACCTATTTTATATGTGGGTTTTTGGTGCCTGTTCTGGGAAAGGTGGGCCCTTACAACCCCAGTGGTCTGTTTATCATAAGGGTTGGAACCAATATCCCAAGAGAGGGTCTTGTTACTGTTATTATGTTGTGGAGAAAAATATGGCGATTATTCAGAAGGAAAATGTGCAAAATTGTTTATGGAATGTGAAAGATGAGATGGCGAGGAAACCAGGGATTAATTGGTCATATTTTAAAATGAGGAGTAAAGTGATCGTCTTCTTGCGTATGGTGCGCACAGCCTAAAGTTGTAGGTCAACTTGTTCTATTTGTTTGTGCACGTTGGGTTGATTGCATTTGTCGACACAGGGTGGACCACGTGAAGGTTGCAATCTCCCACCCCAGTAAAGTGATGAATTGAAGGCATGGATAGATATGGAAGTATGATACAGGCAACCCCCGTGTTATGTCCGTTTGGGTAACGGAAAATTAACCTTGCAGAAGTCATAAATCACTACCAAAAATGTTGATATACAAAATAAAATTCGCTCTCATGGAATTTATGTAAAGAAAGTAAATATACACTTTTATTCCAAGTCTTGTTTCTAGACACATGCGCAGATGCCGTATCTTGTATTACGGAAAATTGTGCCAGACCATTTTCTAGGAACGCAGGGGTTGCCAAAAATGTGATCATAGCTTAAAGATGTGCGGAGGTGGCTGCTGAACTTTCCTGGTTGCAAGCCTTTCAGGTGAAATTGACAGGGATAAAATAGGAGGTGTAACAATATTGGTTAAAGAAGCACAAGGTAAATAAATGAAGCCATGTGTTTTGGATTGAGGAGCAATATAAAGGCTGTCACATAATGGATGGATACTAAAGGCCCCCTGACAATAAGAGAAGAGAAAATATGGAAGCAAGTTTTCTGAGAAATCACAAGATATTGACAGTTTGTGATTTAGATCACCCATTGTGTAACTGGGACATCATAAGAGAAAAGTACATAGATGTAGCAAAATTATTTCAAATTAATTGAAGATTTTTTTGAATTCTTCTCTGCAAACAAGTTCAATGTGAGAAAGAACAGTACTGGAACTTTTGGGAAGTGATCTGAGACAAAGGGAAAAGTTTGGCGGTGGGACAACATAGGGGGCAGTGATCATAATTCAGTTTGATTTAGCATGGGGACAAAAGGACAAAGATAAACTGTGTTTTAAAAAAAAACACGTCTGGATTAGGGTTAGGCTGAAATGTAATCTGGCAAAAGGATAACAAATAACTAATTTAAAGTAAATCTAGACCCTCTTATAGATGTTGAGGAGCATGCAGTGTTGAAAGTAAAGGGCCTGTCCCACTATACGAGTTTACCCAAGAGCTCTCCCGAGTTTAAAAAAATAAAACTCGTGGTAAGTACGTAGCGGGTACGTCGGAGCTCGGGACGTCTCTTCGCAGCTTGTAACGCTAACGGCAGGTACTCGGGAAATGCGGTAAGCTCGTGAATTTTTTTCAACATGTTGAAAAATGTCCACGAGAGCCCCGAGTACCTACGAGCGGCTACACCGTAATTCTCCGAATTCGAATCGGGGGAAACTCGGGAGAACTCTTGAATTACCTCGTACAGTGGGACAGGCCCTCAAGTGAAGCTTACAACAGATACCAATAATTCAACAGCAGAAGGGCTGGAAGAATATAAAAATTGCAATTTGAGATAAAATTTAGACGGCTAACATGGTACTTGAAAAGATATTGGCAGATGAAATCAAATAAAATCCTAAGATGTTTCATAAATATTTGAAGGGACAGAGAATTGGAAATCCATGTATCTGTTAAAATGTCCTCCAACCTTGTCTGTTGCTTTGGTTGCTCTAGCTCTGGCCTCCTTTACATCGATGAGAGCAAACGCAGACTAGGTGACTGCTTCACTGAACACTTGTGGTCTGTCCACCAGGGCCAGTTGGAGCTGCCAGTTGCGAGCCATTTTAATTCTCCTTCCCATTCCCGTACGGACCCATCTGTCCTCGGCCACCTCCACTGCGAGAGTGAGGCCACACGCAAACTGGAAGAACAACACCTCATAGGTAGCATGAACATTGAATTATCTTTTTCTTCCCACCCATTCCCTTCTACCCACCACCCTTCCTCCAAACCTAAGAGGGTACGTGAAAAGATACTTTATTCCACCTTCCTTATCAGATTGCACCATTTTGTCTTTTCCACTTACACCTCCATCCACGATGACTATTTCCACCCTCTCTCCCCCACCTGATGCACCTGCCTATCAACCCTTTATTATTTGGATTTGCCTATCACTTGCCAACTCTTGCCCCGCCCCTCCTCCTCACTTCGTTCTACCAGCTCTCTCCAAGCCGAAATGTCGTCAATGCATTTACCTCCACAGATTCCCTCCACAGACACAGAGTGAAAAGGAGTTCCGACCCAAAACATCCCCAAAAAATCTATTTCTTTCTAGAGATGCTGCCTGACCTTTTGAGTTACTCCAGCATTTTGTGTCTATCTGCAGTATATCTGTTTTGTCTGCAAGAATGACTCTGAGCTTCCAGAAGCCTGTCACATCAGTTTTCTGTCCCATCCTCCCTCTGAGCTCTCTGCACTTGCCTTTGTTTGTTGTTTCAACAGTTCCCAATGTAAACTCAAGGAACAACACCTCATCTTCTGAGTAGATAGGTCACGACACTTGGGACTTTACATTGAGGCTTCTAGGGTTACGAATGACCTAACTTGTGAATATCTGACTTTACGTAAATATACACTTACACGTAAATTCTCCCACATATTAAAACATTCTTGAAGCAAGTAATAACAATAACATAAAGTGTTTCATGGTATTCATTAGTGTGTAAAGTATATCTTTAATTATGGATTGTGTTAGACTAATTTCTCAATGAAATGACAGTAGCTTAGGCTGGTGACTTGCATGAGTGATAGGGGAATTATTGAATGTGGCAGAGTGACGCAGCAGTAGAGTTGCTGCCTTACAGTTCCAGAGACCCAGGTTTGATTCTGACTATGGGTGCTGTCTGTGTGGAGTTTGCACAATCTCCCTGTGACGGCATTGGTTTTCTCCGGGTGCTCTGGTTTCTTCCCACATTCCAAATATGTGCTGATGTTCTGCAGGGATCATTGTCGTCTGTGATATACGTAGATAACACAAAAATTGGTGGAGTTGCAGATAGTCAGGAAGCAGCATATAGATCAGTTGAAAAATTGAGCAGAGAAACAGCAATAGTAGTTTAATTGAGACCAATGCAAGGTGTTGCTGTTTGGGAGGTCAAATGTAAGAGGAAAGTGTACAGTAAATGGCGGCAACCTTATGAGCATTAATGTATGGAGGGATCTTCGGTACAAGTTCATAGATCCATGAAAGTAGCAATACAAGTATTTAAGATGTTAAAAAATAGCATGCTTCCCTTTATCGTTCTAAGCAATGAGAATAAGTCAAGAAGTCATGTTGTAGCTATATACAATTTTCAGTAGGCCACATTTGTAGTGTTGAGTGCAGATCTCTTCGCCCATTACAGGAAAGATGTGGAAGCTTTCGAGAGGGTGCTGAAGCGATTCACCAGGATGTTTACGGAATTAGAGGTTATTAGCTGTAAGGATAAGTTGGACAAACTTGAATTGTTTTCTCTGGAGCATCAGAGGCTGAGGGGTGACCCGATAGCACAATATAAAATGAGAGGTGTAGATAGTCAGATTTTTTTCCCCAGTTGAAATGTCAAATACTAGAGGGCATAGCTTTAAGGCGAGAGGGGAAAGGTTTAATGGAGATGTGCACGGCAATTAAAATGTGCAGTCACAAGGGGTATATACAAACTCCATACAGACAGCATCCATAGTCAGGATTGAAGCAGGTCTCTGGCACTGTAAGGCAGCAACTCTACCTCTGTGCCACTGCCGCCCGGATTGACTGGATCTTTAGTGAACAAAGAATTTTATGCAGAGAGATTCTGCAGGCACAATATTTGGCTGTTTGCTTTTTGTTGTATATGTTAAAGATCTCCACATGAACATAATTAACACCACAATTAAGAGGGTTTATGTCAATATTAGCAGTTTGTTTGTTGTTCTAGGCTTAAGAATGGACTACTTTTGGGTGCACAAAAGTGACAAATGAAATATATGTTGTAGACATATGAGATAATATATTTGGGGAGATCAAACAAAGTAAGGGAATACACAATAAATAGTAGGACTAACGTGTATAAAAGAACAGAAGGACTTTAGACTGCATTCCTAGGATGGCAGATAGATAGATTAAGTTGCAAAGTGGTGGTGGATATTATTGGCCTAGACGTGACTATAGGAGCACTAGAGCATGGCAACTCTGCGTGCACTTCCCAGAGAAGAATCTACTGCCATCTGATTTAATTGCTCTACTAAATCTCTTTTCTACCTGTAAGTACAGCACCATTTCTCAATGTTCACACTCTGCACCTTTGCCTTTATTTTATCGATTGTACTTGAGTTTTAACAGATTTTATCTATGTATGGTATATCTAATCTCAAAGACAAGCTATAGAATCATACAGCGTGGAAACAGGTCCTTCGGCCCAACTTACCCACGCCGACCAACATACATATCTGCATTACCCACCTGCTTGCCTTGCCCATATCCCTCTAACTATTCTATCCATGTACCTATCTCAATGTTTCTTAAATGTTGTGATAGTACCTGCCTCAACGACCTCCTCTGGCAGCTCATTCCATACTTATCACCCTTTGTGTAAAAAAAAATGTTGCCCCTCAGGTTCCTATTAAATCTTTCTTCCCCCCCCCCCCCCCCTCACCTTAAACCTGGGTCCTCTGGTTCCTGATTCCCCGAGTGTAATGTATGTAATATAATTAGCATATGTTATGTCTTGTGCAAGGGGACACATGTGCGGGAGATTCAAGGTGGCGTCCTAGAATAAAGAAGCTTGTCAGTTTACTCATGTATCTCAGAGTTCTTTTAAGTCAGTTCCAAGCACCCAAATACACTACAATTAGCGACGAGGATGGGATGGAGTTTGTGAACTCACCCGCAGGACTATTTTACAACACGCAGGATTGTTTAACAGTTTGAACAGTAGATACGGAGTTGTGTCGCAGTTGTTTGCGAGCTGGACATGAGAGGCCTGCAGATCCCTCTATGCCGGGGACTGTAGTTTAAAACATCAGCTGTAAAAGTCGTCGAGTTTTGTAAGGCTATCTCTATGTTGTGTCTACGTGGCAAGATGTCGTCCTTCGGATTGTTACACATTTTAGACTGAGTTTTTTTTTGTTGAATTCCTCAAGCTGAATAATCTTTGTACAGCTAAGTTTTAGGTGAATTGTTACACCAGAACACACAACAAGGATAACGAGGCAACGAGGATAAAAGAACAGAAAAGATAAAAGAAGGGCTGTCAAGAGAAAAAAAAGTAAAAATGAAGAGGTTGTGTTTGGAAACAAAGTGGAATGGCACCAAGCAGAGAAAAGAAAGGTCGGAACAGGAAGCAAGGAAAACAAGTGGGGCGGTAAGTAAGTGGAACCGAAGAACGCAGCCGAAAGCTGGAAGCCTAACCAGCAGGACAGCGACGGTGTCAACTTACCTGGAATGTTTTCCAGGGCCGTGTAGCCACGGCAAAGGGGCAGAAGAGGCCCAGCAGCCGCCACCGACTTCGAGTGAGTTCCAGGGCCATGTACCGTGTAAGCCACCGACTTCGGACTTTTTCCAGGGCTGTGTAGCCCACAGCCAGGCCCAGGGAAAAGCAAAAGTGGAGGCCCAGGAGCCGCCACCGACATCGAGTGAGGGCCTAGTACCGGGTAGGCCACGGACAGGTCCGGTGAAGCCACCGACGAAACGGAGTCAGCCCGGACGGGAGAAGAGTCAGCCCGGTCGAGGGAGAAAGCCGGCCGCGTGAGAAGCGGACCGGCAGAGTAAAACAAAACTGGCCGCGAGAGAAGCGGACCGGTCGTGAGAGAAAGCCCGGTCGCAAGAGATGGCCGTGAGGAGAGAAAGCCTGGTCGGGAGTAGAGTCAGCCCGACCGTGAGCAGAAAAGTGGACAGGCCCCCGAGAGAAGCCGAGAGCCGTGAAAGCCTGGTCGCAAGGGACGGCCGAGAGCGGGGAAAGCCCGGACTTGAGAGGAAGTCCAGCCCCGAGCGAAGAGTGGGTCCGCGCGAGAGAAGCGGGACACAGCAGTCAAGCACTTCAGCCGGTCGGGAGCAGAGTCAGCCCGGTCGGGGGAGAAAGCCCGGTCGGGGGAGACGGCCGAAAGCAGAGAAAGCCCGGTCGTGGGAGACGGCCGAAAGCAGAGAAAGCCTACCACGAGAGGGGCGCAGTCCCGACACTTGGAGCAGTGGGGACCAGCAGCAGAAACCAGGAGCGACTTACCTTCCGCAGGGCGTCCAAGGGAGACAGCAGGCAAGTCAGCGGAGCATCGGGAGTCGACTTGGCAGCGAGCCAGTGGCAGCAAAAGTAACGGTGAAGCCCGGGGGAGCCAGCAAAAGCAGCAAATGTGGAGGTCCGGTGAGGCCATCAGCAAAGGTACCAGTGGGAACAGCTCGAGAGGTCGAGGATGCACCAGAGTCCACAGGCCACAAGCTGGAGCTGTGAAATCCTTCATAATAAAAGCCCTCTGTGAATGAAATGCATGGGCACAGTAAAAGCAGGACTGTTTGAATGTAATGCATTGGTCACTGTTATTAATAGTAAATCTGTGTGCATAGAAGGAGTATGGTTTAAAATGTTCTAAATGGCTATTAACATGAAATGTTGGTTAATAGTATAAATCTATTATTAGAAGAATTAGCAATAGTCAGTGGGCTGGATCACTTCTTAGTGTGAAAAAGGATTAAGTCCAGTGCAGAAAACACAGTGAGAGAACAGAATATAGTGCACCTGAATAGCAACAGGTAGCATGGCTTTTCAAATTGTAGGAAACGTGCCCCAGTTAGATTCTAGGTGTAATTTTGAGAAATGGACCGAAGTCTTGGAGGCTTGTTTCATTTCCAATGATATCGCTGCAGAGGAGAAGAAGAGAGCATGGTTCATATTAGGCTTAGGAAGAGAGGGTTATCAGACCTTACGTATGTTACTGCAGCCAGCAAAGCCCACAGATAAAATGTACGAGGAGTGTAAGGAGGCATTAATGGCTCATTTCTCGCCAAAACCTCCAAAGGCATCCAGAGGCAAGGAGCCTGAACTAAAGAGGGCAGAGAGTCCCTCAAAGGACAAAAGTCGTGCAAAAGGACAGAACTCAAGTGTAAAAGGACAAAGGTCAAGTGTAAAGGGACCAAGGTCAAGTGCAAAAGGACCAAGGTCAAGTGCAAAGGGACAAAGATCTAGTGCAAAGGGACAAAGGGCAAATGCAAAGTGACAGAAGTCAAAGGCAAAGGGAAATTGCCATCCAAAGGGCAACCCTAGCTATTCAAGCTGCATTCAGGGGTATGAAGGTACAGAGAGAGATCCGGTATAAACAGAAGGCAGCAACGGTAATACAAGCAGCATTTAGAAGGCACAGAGTATACCGTCAATACAAGGCAATGAAATTAGCAGCTATAATAGTACAAACCCATTATAGGGTACACCTTCAAATGGAAAGTGATCGCAAGACTTACATGAAGGTATGCAGAAGCGTTGTACTGCTTCAGGCTGCCTACCGAGGAATGCTTGTTCGAAAGCAATTGCGGTGCATTCACAAGTCTGCCAAGGTCATACAAACTTATTATCAGATGCATAAACAGCGTCAGCATTTCAAGAAACTACGCTGGTCTGCCATTGCGGTACAGCAACGATACAGAGCATGCCAGATAAGAGATGTCCAAGTGAGACAGTATAATAGTTTGAGAAAAGCAGTGGTTTGTATTCAGGCCTTCTACCGCGGGATTAAAGCCAGAGAATTGGTTGAGAAAATCAAGTCAGCACGCCATATTAAGTCATTCATAAGGATGTGCATTACAAGAAAGCATTTATTGATGCAAAAGGCGGCTGTAGTCACTCTGCAAGCTGCATACCGTGGTTACCGATTAAGGGTATGGTACAGAGCCATATGACAAGCAGTCATTTTGATCCAAAGATGGTACAAAGCATGCGAAATAGGGCATTCCCAGTTTGTGCAATATCAGTCAATGAGGTATGCAACTATTACCATTCAGGCTGCCTACAAGAGTATGGTGGTTAGGCAGTGGGTTAAGCAAAAGAGAGCTACTGTAAAAGTGCAGTCAGTACTCCGTATGAGTTGGTATTGGAAAGACATAAGGAGACAAATAGATGCACAACAGAAAAGGCTTCAACGATACAAAAGGCTTCAACGATATAGGAAAGACTTCCTCAAACTGATTTATACAGCAGTTGTAGTGCAGTCTCACTACTGTGCTTATGTAGTAAGAAAAATATACAGAGCGCAAATCAAAGCCACTATTGTATTGCAAAGACAATATAGATCCTACTTCTTGATGAATAACCAGAAAGGTGATTTAAGAAGACAAATAGATGAACAACAGAAAAGGCTTAAACGATACAAAGAACGGTTAAATATATGTGACGAGCAAAAAGCTGTTAATAGAAAAGTCTAAAGAAGAGAGGCTTGTCGGTCGAGACAAAAGTATGCAGGACCGATTGCGATTAGGACACTTCACTATAGTCCAGCATGGAGCTTCCTTCACTGAGCAATGGACAAATGGTTATGCATTGCAGAATGTTATACAACAAGAGCAGATAAATACACAGCGCCAGCAAATTGAGCGACAGAGGAAGCTGCTGAAAAACGAAAACCTGCAGTCAGATCCCACCTACAAATAAGGAACAGAAACAGAGGAAATGTTAACTTTAGCAGAATATCAGGAACAGGAAGAAATCTGCAAATTAGATTAGGATACTTAAAAAGGGAAGAGTGTGCAATTTACACAGAAGGGAACGGAAAAGGATAACACATAAAGCAAGGGGTAATGTATTTGGTTTAAGGAAGATGAGTGGAATGAACCATTATAAGTGCTAAGTTTAGATACGATTATTACAGTTATGAGAATGTAATGTAAGATGACTGTAATAATATAATTTTGCAACTGTGTTAATCAATTATATTTAATGTAATAGAAATGGTGTTATTCGCCTCCAAGCTAAAGGGGGGCAGTGTAATGTATATAATGTAAATGGTGTTACCTGCCTCCAAGTTAAAGGGGGAGCAGTGTGATGTATGTAATATAATTAGCATATGTTATGTCTTGTGCAAAGGGACGCATGCGCTAGGGGAGACTCAAGGTGACGTCCTAGAATAAAGAAGCTTGTCAGTTTACTCCTGTATCTGAGAGTTCGTTTAAGTCCGTTCCAAGCACCCAAATACACTACACCGAGTCTGGGTAAAAGACACTGCATTTAACCTATCTATTCCTCTCATGATCTTCTCCACCTTTATAAGATCACCCCTCATTATCCTGTGCTCCAAGGTATAAAGGCAGCCTGCTCAACCTCTCGCTGTAGCTCAGGCCTTCGAGTCTTGGCAACATCCTCGTAAATATTATCTGCACCCTTTCTACCTTAACAACATCTTTCCTATAACTGGCTAACCAAAACCAAACACAAATGTCTTGAACAACTATAACACCCCCCCCCCCCCCCCCCTATCTTATTTACTCAATACTCTGACTGATGAGGCTAATGGGCCGAAAATCTATTTGGACAGCATGCAAAACAAATCTTTTCATTGTACGTCGGTACATGTGACAGTAATAAACCTAAAAATAAGAGCTGTCTAAAACATAAGTTAGGTCAAAGAGAAAATCAGGTATACAGTTCTGGTCAATGCACTGCAGGAAGGATGTGATCACACAAGGGAGGGGACAGAGAAAATGTACAAGGCCAGGGATGAATAATCATAGGGGCGAATCGTCCTCCTCGATCTGCGATGAAATTACAAGTAGACATGCCTTTAACTGGGAAATTCTACATGGAAGTAGTAACTCTGCCTTCTGCTCAACAAATCATCGTCATGACATTTCTGCACCATCTGGTTAGATCTGATGCAAATACAGCAGGTTCATTGCAACAGTGGCTGCTTCGAGGAAGATGTGTTTATTTACTTTATTTAAACTAATATGTGTAACTTTTACACGTCACCTGGTAATGTACCTCACGATTCATCCATGGTTGGTGAACAATCATGTTGTCATCTTAGGCTCGCATTCCTCTGCACACTTACTGATGAAGTCTGTGGCGGCAGTGGAGTACTGATTTAGGTTGGCTGCAGAGTCCTTGAACACGGACCAGATGTCAAAAACATTCATAAAAGTTCAACATAAATGGCATATTTGTTAACGGAGATTTTGGAGGAAGTCTTCACAGTGTCAGTGCTGTTTGTCAACCAGTCACTTGCAGAGACAGAGACTCTATGTTGCTCTGTGTCTCACTAATGTGCTGTGAGTCCACTTCTTCATTGAAGATTTTGCCTGTTACCATGCTGAAAGAAACAACACCGAGCCAATGTGCAAACTACTACTTATTTCAGGCAAGCAGAAAATGTGCCCCCCAGTTATGTGGGGAGATTGTGTAGGCAGAGTTCGTGAGGTGATGGAGAATTTAAATAAATGAAATAGAGAGGCCTAGATGGGATAAATATTTATCTTTTCTCTATTTCCCTATTGCAGAGAGTAGCCACATTTAAGGTGATTGGTAGATGGGTTAGAGGGAGAGATGATAACAAAAAATTGCTTGAAAAGATGTGAAAGAAGATATTTTCACCACACTTAGCAAGTGCCTGGATGAGCAGCTGAAGAGCCATCATGAGACCATGATTCTTTTCTCATGCTCTTTATCAATATTTTTTTCAAAGTGATGCAAAATTGTGGTAGAATGTACGCCAACAACAGCAACAAGGAAATGTCACTGAAACAGATTATTTTTTGGTAATACCCATTTTCACATGGTGTATGACTAAGCACGAATAACTAGTTAAAAAGTTAAATTTAAGTTAATAAAACAGCAAAATATAAGTTACTGACAGCATTCATCTCTTAACAAGGTGATTTTATCGAATTAGTTATTGCAATTAGAAGATGATTTAGCTCATTCCTAGCCTCTTCAACTATAGAGATTATTTAAATAAAATTATATTTATAAATATGCTCTTGAACAATAATTTTGATGTGCTATATATGCAAAAATTGATGAAGAAACTGAAGGGCAAATCTTGTTGTGAAAATGTGATTTGAATTGCATGTTTCAACAGCCTTGTGTTTCCTGTCTGTTTTCCCTCTGCAGTCTCCATAGCAAGACGTGTTCAGGATCCATTGGCTGAGTTGGTAAAAATCGAGCCAAAACACATAGGAGTTGGAATGTATCAGGTAGGGTAACCATGATTTATTTTGTGAAGGTAATGTACTTCACCATCAAATGTAGATATAAATTAGACGCTGTTGAAACACAGCTTTGTAATTAAATATCTGCCAGTTTACAACTTTTTTATAAGAATTGCACAGTCAACCGAATGGCCAATAAATGTTCCGAAGCTTTTTCTTCGTCCCCTTCAGAAGGTTTTACCATAAATGATCCAGACTCTCAGGAATAGCTGCAGCTTGATTTTACAGTCTGTTAAAAGCCATCAGATTGGACCTGTAACACAATATTCATAGCCTTTTCCTTTCCACATCATTAAGCGATATATTTCAGTGCTTTGTGTAAACTGGTACCGGATATTGATCCATGCATATAAAAAAAAAATCTGGGCTTGTATCATCTGCAGCATATTTACTTCTTTGTTTGTTATTTTGATGATTTTCCTTTGACATTTGCATTCAGTTCTGTCTTTTAATATTTTCACTGATATGGTTGATTTACCGCTGGTTTTGTAAAACTGACGTAATGCTGAAAAATATCAAAAGATTGTCATCACTTTCTTATAAGAAAGAATACATTGATACAGTATTCTGAATACAGTATCATTGACTTAACACTCCTCTTGGACAAAGCAATATCATTGTAAATATTGTTTCAGGCTTACTTGAATAATACCAGTGACATTTCTCCATATAACTATGAAAAGATTTAGGACGTCTATTCACGTTGGCACAAAACTAAAAGTTCCAAACTTCCTGAGAGGTTCTTATTGTTGCCAGTCCTTGTGCACCCTCATGTTGAACTCTGGGAAAACTGCCTGTTAAATCTCTACCAGTCTAAAAACTGAAGTAAGATAATGGAGGAAAAGGAAAAAAGTGCTGGAAACACAGGGCAGATCAGACAGCATCTGTGGGAAGAGAAACAGAATTAACGTTTTGGATCGGAGACTGCTCAGCAGACCTTGTTCTTCGACCTGAAACAATAACTCTGTTTTCTTTACACAGGTGATGCCTGACCTGCTGAGTGTTTCCAGCATTTTGTCTATGCCAGGTTCAACAACTGGTTTCATTTTGAGAAAGGGTAAGGTTAAAATAAATTGCATTTTAATTGAGCTAAATAAATGTAACTGTATTTAAGTGCTTTAAACTTTATTTTACTAAGTTTTAATCATTTGAATATTTTATAAACAATTCATTTTTAATGGTTTTTGAATGTTTTTCCAATTAAAGGACTTCACAAACATACAAGCTGATTGGCAGCTGGTTTGCCTGGGATTCAACCAGCTGTGAAAACATTTTTGTGGGCTGGATTTATTATTTAAAGGCACATTGCAGATTATCTCTCATCAGATGGGGGGCAATCTTGTGGATCACATTAGGTAAGGGAGTGGCAAGCACAGATGATTTGATGCACCCAAGATAATCTGGGCCAATTTTTAAGAATAGGTTATACTTTAGGTGGTTATTATAAATTGAATCCAGTTCTGTAATTTGTATTTAAATCTGAATTCTTTATTCAGTCGTGAGAAAATAAGTTTAGATAATCAAATAAATCTAGAATTTAAAAGTCTCTTTTAAGTAATGGTAATTATGAAGCAAGTGAATTATTGCTTTAAAATACATGTGATGCCCTGATAACTTTTAAGAAAGGATATGTATAATCCTTATCTGGTCAGGCCTAGAGTAATATGGTTGATGCTTAACTGTCCTCAGAACCTCTCTGGCAAGCCTCTCAGTTTCGAGGCAATTAAGGTAATTAAGTCAGTGGTAACCATACCCATAAGTGAATGAATTACAGGTCAGGATTGATGCACAAGTACAACATGTGGTGCAAAGAGAAAAAGACAGTAGTGAATATAGTGTTACAGTATTGTCGTGTTACAGGAAAAAACTACGTGCTACAACGAGGTAGGTTGGGAGATGGTACTACACCTTTAGCTTATGCGAGTAGTTTAGTAGTCTGACGAAAGCAGGGAAGAAGTTCTTAAATCTGGTAGTACATGCTTTTAAGCTTTTGTATCTTCTACCTGATGGGTGAGGGGACAAGAAGGAATGACCGAGGTGAAAAATATCCTTGATTATGTTTGCTGCTTTCCAAAGGCAACATGATGTATAGATGGGGGAGTGGGTGGGAGAGAGGCTAGTTGTGTGATGTATGGGGTTACATCCACAACTATCTGCAATTTTTTGCATCTTGGGCAGATCTGTTGTCAATTAATGCCGCTGCAAGCAAGATTTTCATCGTATCTTTACCTCACAGTTCTTCTGTATATGAAAATAAACTTGAATGACGACTTGAAAAGTAAAGACGGAATACCATCAGACTTCCACTTTCCTCAGATTGTGTTTGCCATTGACTCCTGGTACGATGCACAATGGCGACATCTCACATATCTGGTCATTATGGGCATTAATGGGCATCAGTGACCCGAAACCAGAGCAACTGACCAACGACTTGAAGAACTGAAGGTTAATTTTTTTGTTCTGCATAATCTGAAAAGATGGGGAAAGATTTTTTCTTAATCAATTTGGTAAAATTATTGACGATTCTTTCCCCAATAAACAGCCACGAGTTTGGCCCCTATGATGCTATGGCAACCAAGTTTTCGTTTGATTTTCAGCTGGATTTTGTTTGATTTTCAGCTGGATTTTCCAACTATTACAGGATGTAGGCTGTGTACATAAACCTATAATAAAAATTTCTTATGCAAGCAAGTATTATTTCCAAATCTTATGATAAAATGTGAATTTACTAAGTAGTAAGATATATAAGATGAAGTTCACTTCTCCAGAACTACCAAGAAAACATGGATTTTATTTTATGTTTGGAGATTAAAAGTCATTAACCTCTGTACCCAATAACCAAGCTTTTCCTATCTTTTAATGAAATGAATTGATAGAGAATTGGAGTGAGAAACTTCTTGCTAATTTTCATAAGTTCATTTGTTCATAAGTCATAGGAGCAGAATTAAGCCATTTGACCCATCGAGTCTATGTCGCCATTCAATCATGGCTGATCTATCCTTTTCCCGCAACCCCATTCTCCTGCCTTCACCCCGTAACATTTGACACCCTCACTAATCAGCAACCTGCCAATCTCTGCATTAAAAATACCCAATGACTTACCCTCTACAGCCATTCCAGATTCAGTACCCTCGGGCTAAAGAAGTTCCTCATCGCCTTTCTTAAAGCACGTCCATTTATACTGAAGCAGTGCCCGCTGGTCCTAGACTCTCCCACTAGTGAAAACATCCTCTCTACATCCACTCTAGCCAGGCCTTTCATTACTCCATATGTTTCAATGAGATCCGCCCCCCCCCATCCTTGTAAACTCCAGCGAGTACAGGCCCAGAGCCGTTAAATGCTCATCATATGTTAGTTAACCCAATCATCCCCGGGTTCATTCTCATAAACCTCCCCTGGAGCCTCTCCAATGCCAACACATTCCTTCTCGGATATGGAGCCCAAAACACTTAAATTCTATGTCTCCCTCTTTTCTTGAATTATGATATTATGTTTTCCTCTTCCTTGGGGTCCTCTACGGAGTCTGAAGAATTTTTTATAGATTACAACCAATGCAAGCACCATCTCCGCACCATCAATGGGGCTTATTTTCGTGATAATGGTTATTTTAAGATCTTGTATTCCTGCAGCCTTTGATCATCTATTATTATTATTGGGGGGTTTCTTAGTGTCTGAATTAAAAATCTCTACCAATTCTCTAGTTTTAGTTTTAGAGATACTGCATGGATACAAGCCCTTCGGCTCACCGAATCCGCGCTGACCAACGATTACTCATACACTAGTTCTATCCTACGCTCTAGGGACAATTTACAGAAGCCATTTAACCTACAAATATGCTCGTCTTTGTAATGTGGGAGGAAACAGTAGCACCCGGAGACAACCCACATGGTCACAGGGAGAACATGCAAACTCTGTATAGACCATAGACAGGATCGAAACCAGGATCTCTGGTGCTGTAAGGCAGCTGCTCAACCGCTGCGGTACTGTGCTGTATCCGCTGTACCCTCCCTACTTCCCAATTTTAATTCCTGAAAAATCTCATCCCCTAAAATATTTACCTTCGCTACTCTATTCCTTTATTATTTGCTTGTTAACTCGTGTTCTTTTTTTTCCTCGCTTTATGATTTTTTTGGGGGGTTATTTTTCCAGGTTTCTAAAAAAAATCTTTTTTTTTTTTTTTTTTTAATAATTTTTTTAATAGAAGTACGGTAGATTACAGTAATGTACAACACGTATATATTAATACATTTTTTGTACCGCTTCACTTTTTTAAACTTTAAGAAAGAAAAAGAAAGAAGTAAGAAAAGTGAAGAAAGTGCGCAAAGGTTGTGAAGTGCAAAAGAGTGTTGGGAAAAGAAAGCCCCTTAGAAAAGAAGTTAGAGAAGGAAGTAAAGTTAGAAAATAGACCCTAGAAAAGAAAGAGAAAGAAAGAAGGAACAATCGCTCTATTATAACTCTTATAACATACTTCATAGAGAAGGAACTACCAACCAAGTCTGTTTTTGTTTTACCTCCCATTACCAGGTCCAGATACCTTTTATTTATTTATTTGTTTTTCTAAATTACTATTGCACCTCATGCTTGTAATAGGTCCAAAAACGTAGACCACGTCTTTTGAAATTGGTCTACTTTGCCTACTAGGAGGAATCTCATCTCTTCCAGATGTAATGTTTCCAACATATTTGATGTCCACATTTTTATTGTTGGTGTGGGCGCATTTTTCCAGAATTTAAGTATAAGCTTTTTTCCCATTATTAGCCCATAATTGAGTAAATTCTTCTGATACACGTTTAATTCAGGAATACCTTCCGATATTCCAAAAATAATCCATTCTGGTTTTGGTACCAGTTTTATTTTGATTAATTTTGAAAAAATATCAAATATTTCAAACCAGAATTTTTGGATTTTTGTACAAAAAACAAAAGAATGTGCTATGGTAGCTTCTTGACATATACATTTATCACAGATTGGTGAGACGTTAGGAAAGATTTTATTTAGTTTGGTTTTTGAATAATATAATCTATGTAATGTTTTAAATTGGATAAGCGTATGTCGTACGTTGATCGAGCATTTATGCACCTGTAATAAATGATTATCCCAACTCTCTTTTGAAATTTTTATACCTAGATCTTGTTCCCAATCTCTTCTAATTCCATCTGTTGTGGGTATTTCTATGTTTAAGATGATATTATATAAGTATGATATTAAATTAACTGATTCCGCCTTTGTCTTCATTGCTTCATCTAGTAAGTCGGAAGGCATATTATAATAATCTTTTGTGTGTGTTTTCAAATAGTCACAGATTTGTAGATATTTAAAATATTGATTATTTTTCAAATTATATTTCAGTTGTAGTTGTTGGAATGATAGTAATTTTTCTAATTCATACAGATCTTCGAGCGTTTTGATTCCCATTCTTTCCCATTGTATAAATGCTTTATCTATGATTGAAGGTTTAAACGATGGGTTATTGACTATTGGTATTAAGAGAGATAGGTTTCTTAATTTTAGATTCTGTTTTATTTGCTTCCATGTTCTAATAGTGCTATATATAATTGGATTTTTATTATAAATTTTATTATTCAAATTTATTGGAGAGAGAATAATCGCTCCTATATTATTCGGGGAGCAATCCCCTTTTTCCATTATAATCCAGTCCACCTGCTGGGCAGAATTGTCCAGCAGGTGAATCATATTTTTAATATTTACTGCCCAGTTATAATACATAAAGTTAGGGAGCGCTAGACCCCCCAACTCTTTTCGTTTGTTAAGGTGTGTTCTTTGTATTCTGTGGGATTTGTAATCCCATATAAAATTTGTAATGTCTGAGTCCAGTTTTTTGAAAAACTTTTTTGGGAGATATATAGGTATTGATTGAAATAGGTAAAGGATTTGTGGTAAGAAAATCATTTTTATAGCATTTATCCTACCTATTAAGGACATCGGAAGTGTTTTCCAAAATTTAATCAAATTATTTAATTTCTTAAGTAGGGGATTATAATTAGCTTTAAACATATCATGGTAATTTCTAGTGATCTCAATTCCTAAATATTTGAATTTTTCCATAGCTATTTTAAAAGGGAATTTCCTGAGATGTGTTGAGTCTTTTGGTTTAATCGACATAATTTCACTTTTGTTCCAATTTATTCTATATCCTGAAAAGGATCCAAAGTCCTCAATTAAGTTTAATATATTTGGTATACTAATTTGTGGTTTTGTGATGTACAGTAGTACATCATCAGCATATAGGGATAGTTGTTTGAATATTTTGTGTTATAACCGTGAATATTCGAGTGTGTTCTTATTTTTTCAGCAAGGGGTTCAATTACCAAAGCAAATAACAGCGCTAAAAAAAAATAAAAAAAAAAAAATCTTCACAGTATGGGATGCCTTTTCTTTCAATTTGATATTATCCTAAACTTTTCGAGTCACAAATTGGAAATACTTATTGAAACTTTCTTATTCGCTGGAATATACCTTTGAGATTTATAAAATATTTTCTTTCGTGTCGGCTGTAATCTTATAGTCGTTGCCGTTTGCTCTCTTAATATGCTCCAGCTCTGACTGACAATTACTATCTCACCCTAACCCTGCCCAGTGCTATCACTCCGTCCTGGGCAATGTGCAAGGACTGGACAACGGATCTGAATAAATATTTCTTGGTTGTTACTGAACTTTGCATAGAACTGTTTGAGGAGGGAGTTTTCCTACCAAAACCATTTGACTGTTCCCAAATCAGAAGCTTTGGATGAACCAGGAGGTCTGCAATCTTCTGAGCTCAGATGTCGGGTATTCAAGTCTGGCAATGCAAATTCATATCAGAAATCCAGGAACGACCTCGATGAGGCAATCAAAAAGCTAAAAGGGACTTTTGCTCTAAATTGGAGAATGAGATGGAATTTCGGCAGCTGTGGCAGAGCTTGCACGCTATTGCTTCCCTCAAGGCAAATCCACTGGCAGTGACAGGGAGGCATCACTCCATCATCCATCATACCATCATCCCTTCCAAGCTGGTTACCAAGCTCACGGAACTGGGCCTCTGCGCATCCCTCTGCAATTGGATCCTCGACTTCCTCATCCAGAGACCACAGTCTGTTCGAATTGGAGGAACCACTTCATCCTCAGTAACAATTAGTATGGGAGCACCTCAAGGCTGCGTGCTCAGCCCCCTGCTTTACTCACTATTTACCCACGACTGCGTAGCCGGACATAATGCGAACTCCATCATCAAGTTCGCCGACGACACCACTGTGGTTGGACAAATCACAGATGGGGACGAGTCAGAGTATAGAAGTGAGATCGACCCACTGACCAAATGGTGCCAGCACAACAACCTGGCTCTCAACATCAGTAAGGCCAAGGAACTGATTGTGGACTTTGGTTGGAGAAGGATGAGGACCCACAATCCTGTTCATATCAATGGGACGATGGTGGAGAGTGTCAATAACTTCAAATTCCTGGGCGTGCATATTTCCGAAGATCTTTCCTGGACCCAGCACACCGATGCAATTATAAAGAAGGCACATCAGCGACTCTACTTCCTCAGAAGATTACGGAGATTCGGCATGTCGAAGAGGATTCCCCTAAACCTTTACAGGTGCACGGTAGAGAGCATTCTGACTGGTTGCATCATGGCCTGATTCAGCAACTTGAATGTCCAGGAGCGAAAAAGACAACAAAAAGTTGTGACCACTGCCCAATCCAACACCGGCTTTGACCTTCCCACTGTCGTAGGGATCTATCGTAGTCGCTGCCTCAAAATGGCAGCCAAAATCATCAAGGACTCACACCATCCTGGCCACACACTCATCTCACCATTGCCATCAGGAAGAAGGTACAGGAGCCTGAAAACTCTAATGTCCATGTTCAGACACAGCTTCTTCCCTACAGCCATCAGACTATTAAACACACCAACAAATAAGCTCTGAGCTCTGAACTGCAAAAGACTATATTCAGCACTATATTTGTTATTTATTGAACTTTTTCTTTCTTTTTTCTCTTCCCCGTTATGTACTATGTTCACATATTCACATATTCTGTTGTGCTGCAGCAAGTGAGAATTTCATTGTCCCATTCGGGACATATGACAATAGAACACTCGTGACGTGATCTCAACGTTTTCTCTGCGTGGTTCGCAAGGGAGAACACTGATCTGTTTTCTTTGGGCCCTCATACCACCCAAGGCTTCAAAGCTTCCCATGTAAAGAACGGTGGAAGTATGAGCTTTAGCTTTCATCAGACCGTTGTCGGTAGAGATCTGCTAAGCTCTTTTTCGACATTCTTGCTCTTGGCTCTGAGGTATCGCCCCCCACCTCTTTTAGAAGGTTTTGCCTTCTCCAGAATGGAGTACCTAATCTGGATCAATAACACAGGGGAGTATTGAAGAAATGCCTACTATTCGAGGAACCCTTTATCACAAAGGGTATTAAATTGTCTCTGGTGCCATGAAAGATCCATGCTGTGACTGCTTCCCTCCTCTTCAAGTAGCAGTATCCTGTCCAATGTTTAGTACTCAACCAGCATTACCACTCGCTCTTTGTGTGAACCTAATTTCTGCACTTCTGTATATTACTTCTGTAAAATCTCACTAAGATGTTTTGAAATTTAAAAAAGTGCTACAAAAATTTAAGTTTCTCCGTTTTAAAATCCTTATAGCCAGTGCTTAATCCAGTTTGGCTATCTTGCTTTTCAGGCTTTGTTTTCTATTCTGGTTCTCATTTCTTTTCCAGACCTTCAAGACACCTGTTTTTCTTTTCAGAATTCTGGAAACTTGAGATTCAAAATTGCCATGCTTTTGTATAACTAGCTTTTGAAGTTTCAATTCCTTCAGACTGTTCAAATATCCACTTGCTTGCGTCGTGACAAGTCATGATGGCTTTTGTTTGAACCATCTGGAAAATTTACTTCCATTTCTCCATCACCCACAACATATATCTTAAGCCCATTTATCACTGAGCTCAATTCAGTTTGTAAAGTGAAAACCCTGTATTCAAAGATGGAATACTGTTAAAGCAAGATGGTTCTATGCCAAACTTTCATAAGTATAAATTAGAAACATAGAAACATAGAAAATAGGTGCAGGAGGAGGCCATTCGGCCCTTCGAACCAACACCGCCATTCATTGTGATCATGGCTGATCGTCCCCTATCAATAACCCGTGCCTGCCTTCTCCCCATATCCCTTGACTCCACTAGCCCCTAGAGCTCTATCTAACTCTCTCTTAAATCCATCCAGTGACTTAGCCTCCACTGCCCTCCACTGCAGATTAAAACTAATCATATTATGATCACTACCTCCAAGCGGTTCCTTTACCTCGAGTTCTCTTATCATATCTGGTTCATTTGACAACACTAAATCCAGGATTGCCTTTTCTCTGGTCGGCTCCATTAGAAGCTGCTCTAAGAATCCATCTCAGAGGCATTCTACAAACTCTCTCTTGGGGTAGTGAACCAACCTGGTTTTCCCAGTCTACCTGCATATTGAAACCACCATAGTGGCATTACCTTTGTTACATGCCAGTTTTAACTCCTGCAACTTACACCCTACATCCGGGCTACTATTTCGGGGTCTGTAGATAACACCAATTAGTGTCTTCTTGCCTTTACAATTCCTCAACTCAATCCACAGTGACTCCACCTCGTCAGTTCCTATGTCTTCCCTCGCAAGGGACTGACTTCCATCCCTCACCAGCAGAGCTACCCCCCCTCCTCTGCCCACCTGTCTGTCCTTTCTATAGGATGTATAACCCTGAATATTAAGTTCCCAGGCCCGATCCTCCTTGCAATGAAACAAACCATCCACAATTCTAAGTTTAGTTATTAGCTCAAGCAATGCATGCATCACCAGAAGCCCACTGTTTACTGACTATCATTAATTGCTCCTAAGATGGTGATGATCAGCTACCACTTTGAACTGGTGAAATTCTTCCGGAGAAGGAACTCCTACTGTAGGTTTGGTTTTAACGAGAAGAAATCTTGTTTTGAGCTCTGTGAGGATATTAGTTCCCCTCCTGTGCAGGTGCATCCCATCCCTCTTGTACTGATCACATTTGCCCTGGAAGGGTGCTCAATGAACCATATATTTGAAGCCTTCCCACCTGCACCACGTATTGAACTGCACTCTTCAGATTTCTTGCCTCGACTGCTCACGGCACAGTAGTAATGCAGAGATTAGCAGTTCAGATGTCCTGGTTTTTAACCTAATGCTAAATTGCCTCAATTCTCTTTGCAGGACCACATGTCCCTTCATACCTATGCTATTGGTACAATGATCTCTGATTGCTCACCCTGTCCTCTCAAAATGTGCTCAGACGCATCACTGACCATGGTACCACAGAGGCAATACACCATCCTGGAGTCTCACTTACAGCCACAGAAATACCTGTCTTTAACCATGTATTTGAAGTCTCTATCACTATTGATTACCTGAATTTAGCCTTACCCTGCTGATCCACAGAGCCAGACCTACTGCTGTATGTTAACCCCTTGTGCAGCCAAGCAGCAAAATAATCAAAGGAGTGAAGAAGCAGGATGACAGAGAAATAAGAGATGAAATGAGGCTGATATTTCTCCGAAGAACAAGCATGGACCAAATAGCCGCCTCCTGCATCATAATAAGTTCAATAAGCTCCTGGCCTATTACCATAATACCTGATTTCTTCAATGATTAATAATTTTCATTTATTAACCATATTCAGCAAGGAATCTTGTTTATTCACCTTTTGGGATCTGGATATAAGATAGAAACATAGAAAATAGGTGCAGGAGTAGGCCATTCGGCCCTTCGAGCCTGCACTGCCATTCAATATGATCATGGCTGATCATACAACTCAGTATCCTGTACCTGCCTTCTCTCCATACCCCCTAATCCCTTTAGCCACAAGGGCCACATCTAACTCCCTCTTAAATATAGCCAACGAACTGGCCTCAACTACTTTCTATGGCAGAGAATTCCACAGATTCACCACTCTTTGTGTGAATTTTTTTTTCTCATCTTGGCCCTAAAAGACTTCCCCCTTATCCTTAAACTGACCCCTTGTTCTGGACTTCCCCAACATCGGGAACAATCTTCCTGCATCTAGCCTGTCCAACCCCTTAAGAATTTTGTAGGTTTCTATAAGATTCCACCTCAATCTTCTAAATCCTAGCGAGTACAAGCCGAGTCTATCCAGTCTTTCTTCATATGAAAGTCCTGCCATCCCAGGAATCAGTCTGGTGTACCTTCTCTGTACTCCCTCTATGGCAAGAATGTCTTTCTTCAGATTAGGAGACCAAAACTGTACGCACTACTCCAGGTGTGGTCTCACCAAGGCCCTGTACAACTGCAGTAGAACCTCCCTGCTCCTATACTCAAATCCTTTTGCTATGAATGCTAACATACCATTCGCTTTCTTCACTGCCTGCTGCACCTGCATGCCTACTTTCAGTGACTGGCCAATATTTATGATCCTTCACTAATTTCCCTTGAGAAGGTGGTGATTTGCTGCTGCCATTAACCACTGCGGTGCCTCTGGTGAGAATATTCTCATGATGCTCATGGAATTTCAGAACCAGAGCGAAATATAGCCCTTTGGCCCACTAAGCCTGCACTAACAATCAACCAGCTATGTGCACTAATTCTGTATTATTTCCATTTTTTTGTCGTCTCTGCATTCTCATTAACTCCTCCCCTGTTTCTCCCATTCACCCACATACTCGGAACACTCTGAGATGTGAGACGAAACCGGAGCTCTTGGAGAAAACCCATGTAGTCTCAGGGAACATGTGCAAATCTGACAACAGTCAGCACCAGAGTTCAGAATTGAACCCGAATCACTGGAGATGTGAGGACTGAAGACTCTATGGCAGCGAGGGAATTACTGCTGGAGCTAGGTGGAACTTCTGCATTTGTGCAGGAGTTGTAAAAAGTTAGCATTTATGAGTGAACAAGGCACTTCCCAGCAAATTCCAAACCTTTGCAATATGTGTTACTCCTTTTTTCTGATAGTAGGCTTTCAGTCTCACATTTCTCACTTTGCTCCAATCATTAACAGCAGCTGTCACTTTGCAATGGTCCCATGAGTGGGAGTTCTCCTTGTAATAATATCATGATCTTTGAGCCTTTTTTGTGTTTTCACAAGTATTTGTTCAAATTCACCTGGATTTGTTTTCTTTCGTTGTTGAAAAATTATTAATCTTTGTAAACTGCAGGAAGATTTTCCAGTCACATATTGCAACCAATCAGAAATTAGCTGTAGAGATTTTGGTGCAAGAATTGTCTTTCTAAAATCTTTTGCCATATGCCAGTGCTGAATTTGCTATCTCAGGCTAAACAAAATAAGCAAAATAGTCAACAGACTGGTGATTGACTCAAATCTAACACTTGTTGGGAAGAAATATCTTTACAGTTTCTCAGCATGAGATGCATGAAATGTGGGAAATGGGAACAGCTTTGATGGGGCATCATCGTCGGCATGGATGTTGGGTTAAAGGGCCTGTTTCCGATGTATGACTATCTCCTTTTTTCTTGGTTGTAGTAGTTTTTTTTAATGAAATCACTGGATTTGTAGAACTACTTCAGAAACCATTGATAAATTCACCAGGATTGAGGAGTGGATAAAACAACCATTGATCCTTGCTCTAAGGAATATTGCATGAATCAGAGGTTTAAACTTTAGACTGCCTTTCATAGTATTTTTTTTTTACTGGTACTGGCTCCAAGTTGAGAGATTCTTTATTTTGCTTTACACTCACCAGATCTGTTGGCTATTGAACTCAAGCCTTTGCATTGCTCATCCAGTATTTTTGTCATTAAAAACAAAGACCTGCAGATGCTAGATTATACCAAAGATGGACACAGTGCTGGAGTAACTCAGTGAGTCAGGCAGCTTTTCTGGAGAGCATCGATAAGTGATATTTTGGGTTGGGACATTTCTTCAGAAGAAGGGTTCTGGCCCAAAATATCACCCATCCTTTTCCTCCGGAGATGCTGTCTGACCTGCTGTTACTCCAGCACTTTGTGTCTATCTCTTGTCAGTAAACTTCGGTACACTCTAGAATTTGCCTGATGGTGTTTGAGCAGGCAAAAGGCTTACCTTCTTGCATACAAAAGCAATTCTTCCATCCTTGTCATTCTGTGTTATGGAACAGCTGAAGGTATTGATAAATGATGAAATCATACGGGAAGGAATTCAAATTGTTATTCACATCTGATCATATTGATGTTGAAGCTAAAAATGGTTGATTGGGCTGACAATATTTCTTCCCTCTTTTAGACACATTCAGTCAAATACAGAAGTAGATATGTGAGCAGCATTTAAAAGTCATTTAGACTGACACAAGGCAGAAAAGTGTGGGTGTAGACCATGAGCAAACAGTTGTGCAGTTAAAATTGGCATCATAGTTGGCACAGACATCGTGGACTAGTGGGTATGTTCCTGTGCTGCGCTGTTCTATGTTCTATTGGAAGGTCATCAGTTCTGAATCCACACAAATAATTTTAACAAGAGTCTGAACAGCATTTATGTTCCTCTTTGTTGTGTATATTCATGATAAGTTGTGATACATTGAGGGTAAGTTAATATAGCATAGTGCTGTTACAAAGATGAATAAAATTCTATTGAAAATCTACTTTCTTCAGATTTTAATCTGACTGCAATAATAAATCTAAAAAATCTGAACAGTGTTTGTTTTTCCCATTTGACCAATTGCTACCGGAAATTTGTAACACACTTCACATATGTAGTAAGAATATTATTGCAGAAGGCCAAGCCATTGAAGAAAGGTAGTCAAGAATATGAAAACACAAGAAGGAGGCAACTCTATTTGACTGAATGTGTCTAAAAGGAAGGAGGAAACATTCTTGGTCCATTGGATCATTTCTCGCTTTAGTGTCAATCTGACTTTCACCTTAATTAAAGATGCAAATTAATGTTGGGTCAACCAGTGAATGAAAGTGATTCTAAAAGTTTGTTGGACCACCAACGCAAGATTCCACTACTCACCTGTTCCCTCAACGCAATCCGTCCGTCCCCCCAACGCAATATTGCACCACTCACGCATAGCCCCCAACTGCGCAGGCGCGGCTCATTTCTGCTCATCCCTCAGCATTCCCTCCTCCTCTTCACCCTCCCTCTTCAATCCCTAGAGAGGGATGGGTGGCAGAGAGCGAGGGGAGGGTGGGGAGTAGAGAAGGAGAGGGAGGGGGTTAGAGAGGGAGGGGAGAGGGAGAGTAGAGGGGGAGGGGGGTGGAGTGGGGGGGAGGGAGAGGGAGGAGGGAAGAGAAGGAGAGGATAGAGAGGGGGAGGGAGTGTAGAGAAGGAGGGGGAGAAAGAGGGAGTGTAGACGTGGCAGCCTCCACCACTCCTCGTTCACCGCGAGCACTGGAGTGTCCCGTCCAGCCTTGCGAGTGCATTGTGATGTTACTCTGATTTTTTTTTCCCCGAAATGGGTGAGTTTTGGGGGCTGTTTTGAAAATGTAAAGGATTAATAACTTGGGAGATATAGGTCGGAATGCGACGGGAAGATGTTTATCGCCACAACGTAAAAAATGTGAGTAGGATGTGTGAAAATGGGAAGGCTGTGGCCTGGCGTTTGGAAGAAGATAGGAAAACCAGATTGACACATCGTTGGCACATTGTGGGCACCAACAAGACAGACTTTTAGTTACATAGAGATGAACTATGGGGGCATCATAACCATTTTTAGGAAATAGCAAATTGAATACAACAAAGAGGACAAGAAATGTTCTACAAATTGTTCATTTGTCCATATCCTCCAATATTTACATTTGCTTACCCACTTCCTTCATCATTTCCTTGCGTTCATTTTGTTTATCCAAATCCTGGCATTAATTTCATGCACATAATGTGCTTAGTTGTAGGATGTCCTATTATCTCTTACACCCTCTTATTACCCTCTTTTACATCCAGCTGCCATTGCCTGCAGAAACAGAGTCTGAAGAAGGGTCCCGACCTGAAACATCACACATCTTTTTTTCTCCAGAGAAGCTGCCTGACCCGAAGAGTTAAGGCTCTGTCTTACCTGTTTGCGGTCATCGGCGGTGAAGCGCGGCGTCGCCGGTAGCGGGGACCGCGCGGCAACGGCGAGAGCGGCGAGCCTATCCACCAGAGCGCCGCACGGATGCTGCGCGGGGGCCGAGTTAATTCAAACACGGCGGGTCCCACGTGCTTGCGGTAAGTAAAAAAAAGGGCGGGCCGACTGCTATGATGTCGGCCCGCCGCACGTGACTCACCAGCGGCGGCTGTGGCGGCGCTGTAGCGGTGGCTGTGCCTGCGGCCGTGCAGCACACGTGCCTCACTGGAGGAGGCACGTGCGTCACTGGCGGAGGCTGTGGCAGTGGAGGTTTGACGCACGGCGCTCGAGCCACACTGGCGGCGGCCCGTGCGGGCGGCCGTGCCGCACTCGTGCATCACTGGTGGAGGTTGTGCGGTGAGTATATAGTTTTCGACATTGTTGATTTTATCTTAGCACCGTGCGGTGTTGGGAACACCGCCGCACGGCCCCGGAATTGTACGTTCTCACGAGTGTGCGGTCTATGGCGGCAGATTCTTCCCGTTTCGCCGCCAATGACCGCAGACTCGTGAGACAGGCCTTTTACTCCAGCACTTTGTATCTTTCTTTGCAGTTGTCTGCAGCTGGACCAGAGTTCACAACCTATTCAACCTTTCTTTGAACTTCTGACACTTTTTTCCCCCATTGCCCTCCCTTTTTCTCACTGCTGAGCCCTTAGGACCTCAATTTTATAGGTTTGATCCTGTGTTTCAAGCAAATTGCTCTGGCCTCTGATCCAGAATTGTTTCATTTTGTCCATATGGTTGCATATCTCTTGCTTCTGGCATGTCGATCATATACTTAGTCGACCTGATTTATCCCTAAAAGTATCTCTTTACCTTCAATTAAGGGTACACAATGTTTTTAAAGAATTGTTTCTTGATTCTTTTTTCGAAACACCACTTGCACTGTTTTTTTTCTGATTAGCCTCATATTAAAATTATTTCACTTTGATTGACCCAGCCCTTTAATTTATTTTTCATTGCCACACAAGTTTATGAAGGATTAGCCTCAATCAAAGTTTAGGAATGTGAGGCTTTATTTTTCTGTACAGCTATTAATCCAGAAATAGGGATCTAATTTATTTCAGAGATGGTGCATATTTTAAAGGTTGTCACACTGAATTACAGGAGTAATACTGTCAAAGAGGCACAGATAAATTAAAAAGGGTGATTTCTTTGTTTTTGCAGTGGCAAGTTATTTATAAAACTTGGTTGAGAAAGTGAAAAAAAACGAACTCTGAAAACACTGGCACATTTTATTCTTTAACGATTATATATGTTTAATTGAAATATTTGTATTGTTGAACAATTTCTATCAAAATTTGTAATAAAAAATCAGAATGAAATGACGGAATCTCAGTGGAATTTCTTACATTGTTATAATATTTAATATCACACATAGTTTTGAATTATAAATGATATAGCTAGCATTTAGGCGACATGAAAATAATATCCATCTCCCTCTAAAATAGTTGCCAGTGTAAAAGTTGCAGTTTTGGGGGAATTTAGTTATAGTAAAATAATGTGAGCTTGAGAAGATTGGCGTTGTCACTAGTTCTCAAAGAACTGCAACAGCTGTACAATGAAGATGTGAAATGGGAACAAAAACAACTGCATAATCTCTGGCAAAGAAAACACACATATACACACACACACTCTACAGTTCTGCAGAGGCCACCAAGAATTCACTGGTGATTGACGCTTTAGCTGGCTTTTTCTACGTGTAGTGTTGAAACCAGTGGAAACATATAGTCTTAGCTGTTTCAATACCAGCTTCTTCAGTACAGGGGCTATTTTTTTTAAAGAGGTCTAACTCAAACCAGATGTTCTGCCAAACTTATCATCAGAGGTCGTAGTTTTGAGCGTTTGATTTCGGGAAAAATTTGTCCATAAACTGTAATTCACAGAAAATTCAACCTTGGTTGAAAGAATAATAAGTGTCTGCATAATCTAAATTTATTTTAATAACTTTTCAGTTTCTGGTTTCTTTTTAAAAGGGATTATTAGCAAGATGCCAGGATAAATTGCTTTATATTAGCAAGATAAAGTAGATGGATGTAGCACATAATTATTATAAATCGTTCAAACTAGATCTCAATGTGTGGCTTGTCTATTGTTAGAAAACTCTACTTGACTTGCAATCCTGCACAAGATATCATGCTATCCTCTTCTTGCTGTTAAAATCCAACTGACAGAGTAAAGCTCATGGCCTACAAATTCATTGGCACCTGAAAAGGCATGTTAAATGTAATGGATGGCAATGCAAAGAATCTTTTCAAGGTTATCATGCCCCTGAAATACCCTGCGGCATTGAAGTCTGAGCTGTTGTGTGCAATAGAAGCCTTGCATGTTAACTAAGCTCAAAGGCGAGTCATCTGCAGTCGAAATAAGCTGTTGTGGGTTGCACAGTGGGGTTGTCATCAGTTAAGCCAAGGCTCATTAGCGATGGAATAGGGAGGAAGGGTCAAAGCATTATGTTTTGGATAGTAATTGGGACCTTGCGACTATGTCAGGGCATTGAGTGGATGGGGTTATGATAAACTACTGTTGGGGATGCACCAGGGCCATAATCAGCTGCTAGATAGTAGGGTCATGTTCATGTTGAGGGATCATGGATCGGAGGTTTAGTGGAAGGAAATATGGATGGTGATTGCCACATCATCTACACTCAAAGCATTCATCAGTGACATTTACAATTCAACATCCAAATTTGTGTTGCATATCGTTTGGAACCTCTGTTCATTGGGGGTATTGGTTTACTATTGGCGTGTTTATCAAGATACAGTGAAAAGGTTTATATGCTATCCAGTCAGATCATACCATACTTGAGTACAATAATACTTACACTCTTATGTGTACAACAGAAAGCACAAAAAGAAAAACACCATATTGCAGAATATAGTGCTACAGTATTATAGTATTAGTTACAAACTCTGCAAGGTCAGCAGCGAGAAGATCTGATCTACACCTTATGGCAGGACCATTCAGTAATCTGCTAACTGGGAGGAAGAAGCTGTTCCTGAATCTGGTGGTACATGCTTTCCAGCTTTTGTATCTTCTGCCTAACGATAGAGGGGATGAAAGGGAATGACCAGGATGAAAAAGGTCCCTGATTATCTTAGTAAGTAAGTAAGTAAGTAAATTTTATTTATCTTGGCTGCTTTACTGAGGTATTGTGAAGTGTTGATGGTGGGACGGCTGGTCTATGTGATGGACTGGGCTACATCCACACTTTCTGCAATTTCTTGCAGTCTTGGGCAGAATTGTGTCAAACTAAGCTGTGATGCCTTCCAGTCAGAATAAGAAGAAAGTTGTCACTATTGTTCACTCTAAGAGGAGGAAAGATAATAATTCCTGTGGTTGTCACAGTTACAATGGAACAGTGCAGACAGTTTGTCTGAATTTTTATATTTCTAACACTTAATGATTGCTACAAATTTAGCATCGAAGCATTTTAATTTGCGTATGCATTAAAATAAACATAAGAGCACTACAGATTTAAATTGATTTTGTGTTAACTCAAAGGTTTTGAGTTCAGAAGGATGACGGGGGACGATATTAAATTTACTGAATAGTGAAAAATTTGGATAGAATGGATGTGGAGAGGATGTTTACTCTAACGGGAGAATCTGGGACCAGAGACCATAACCTCCGAATAAGAGGACGTACCTTTAGGAAGGAGATGAGAAGGAATTTATTTAGTCAGAGGGTGGAGAAACAGTGGAATTCATTACGAAGGCTGTGGAGGCCAGGTCCACGGATATTTTTGTCAGAGATTGATAGATTCTTGATTAGCACAGGTGTTGGGGGTTATGGGGAGAAAGCAAGAGAATGGGGTTGAGAGGGAAAGATGGATCAACCATGATCGAATGGCAGAGTAGAAGATGGGCCGAATGGCCTTAATCCTGTTCCTATCATTAATGAACTTATGAACTCAATGCAAACCTTTTTGGTCTTTATGTGTACAGTACACGTAGGCACTTTACTCTGTCCATTATAGTTCAGTGGTGAGTTAATCATTGAGGAATAGTACATATTTACAGCAATTTCTCATGCCTAGATATAACTCCTTGAGATTCTCCAAACTTGCTATCTGACTAGCTGATAAATAAAAATGTCATTTATTTTTTCATAGCAAACTCTAGATTCATATCTTATTTTCTGGAGTTGCCAATATGGTACTGACATTGTGCATTCTGTCAGCTTATGAGGATATCACATGGCAATCTTATTTTTAGATACAGTGCCCTCCTTAATGTTTGGGACAAAGACCCATCATTTATTTATTCGTCTCTGTACGCCACAATTTGAGGTTTATAATAGAAAAAATCTCATGTGGTTAAAGTGCATATTGTCAGATTTTATTAAAGGGTATTTTTATACATTTTGGTTACGCCATGTAGAAATTACAGCTGTGTTTATCCATAGTCCCCCCCCCCCCCCCCATAATGTTTCAGACACATGGCTTCACAGGTGTTTATAATTGCTCAGGTATGTTTAAATGCCTCCTTAATGCGGGTATAAGAGAGCTCTCAGCACCTAGTCTTTCCTCCAGTCTTTCCATCACCTTTGGAAACGTTTATTGCTGTTTATCAACATGAGGATCAAAGTAGTGCCAATGAAAGTCAAAGAAGCCATTCTGAGACTGAGAAACAAGAATAAAACTGTTAGAGACATCAGCCAAACCTTAGGGTTATCAAAATCAACTGTTTGGAACATTATTAAGAAGAAAGAGAACACTGGTGAGCTAACTGATCGCAAAGGGACTGTCAGGCCAAGGAAGACCTCCACAACTGATGACAGAAGAATTCTCTCTATAATAAAGAAAAATCCCCAAATACCTGTCCGACAAATCATAAACACTCTTCAGGAGTCAGGTATGGATTTGTCAATGACCACTGTTCGCAGAAGACTTCATGAACAGAAATACACAGGCTACACTGCAAGATGCAAACCACTGGTTAGCCGCAAAAATAGGATGGCCAGGTTACAGTTTGCCAAGAAATATTTAAAAGAGCAACCACAGTTCTGGAAAAACGTCTTGTGGACAGATCAGACGAAGAATAACTTATATCAGAGTGATGGCAAGAGCAAAGTATGGAGGAGAGAAGGAACTGCCCAAGATCCAAAACATAACACCTCATGTGTGAAACACGGTGGTGGGGGTGTTATGGCCTGGGCATGTATGGCTGCTGAAGGTACTGGCTCACTTATCTTCATTGATGATACAGCTGCTGATGGTAGTAGCGTTATGAATTCTGAAGTGGTTAGACACATCCTATCAAGTTCAAACAAATGCCTCAAAACTCATTGGCTGGGGGTTCATTCTACAGTGAGACTATAATCCCAAACATACTGCTAAAGCAACAAAGAAGTTTTTCAATGCTAAAAAATGGTAAATTCATGAGTGGCCAAGTCAATCACCCGATCTGAACCCAATTGAGCATGCCTTTTATATGCTGAGGAGTAAACTGAAGGGGACTAACCCCCAAAACAAGCATAAGCTAAAGATGGCTGCAATGCAGGCCTGGCAGAGCTTCACCAGAGAAGACACCCAGCAACTGGTGATGTCCATGAAACGCAGACTTCAAGCAGTCATTGCTTGCAAAGGATATGCAAAAAAACACTAAACATGACTACTTTCATTTACATGACACTGTTGTGTCCCAAGCATCATGGTGCCCTGAAATGGGGGGACTATGTATAAACACTGCTGTAATTTCCATATCCATTGCCATGTATGAAAATGGCCTTTACTAAAATCTGACAATGTGCACTTTAACCACATGTGATTTTTTTCTATTACAAATCTCAAATTGTGGAGTGTAGAGGCAAATAAATAAATGATGGGTCTTTGTCCCAAACATTATGGAGGGCACTGTATGAACTAAATGCATAATATCTGCGGAAAGATAAAACACTGAAAGATTTGCAAGTTAATTGATCTCTAAATTGCTGCTAGTCTGTAGGGAGCGGATGCGAAAGTGGGCATTGGCCAAAGGGCCTATTTCCATGCCTTATCTTATCAATCAATCAATCAGAATTAACGTGAAAAGCAAACTACTGGAGCAACTCAGTGGGTCAGGCAGCATCTGTAGGGGGAAAGGAATGGTTGACAATTCTGGCCAAGACCCTGCCTGAAATGCCAACCATTTATTTCCTTCCACAGAAGCTGCTCAACCTGCCAAGTTCCTTCAGTGTTTTATTGTTTGATCTCCCATCCAGCATCTGGATTTTCTTGTGCCTGCATTAACATACTACTGCTTTGGATCAATGACTTTACCCACAAACTAAAAGGCATGGCGTACAACAGTGTTAAATATGTTCCAATGGAAAGGGCAGAACAAAAAAAGCCAAATATGTATGTGATGGGAGTGACAGCAGAAATGAGTAAATGACAACAATGATGACAGTCTGAGTCCTTTTAATTAATATTACTAGCCGCCTCAGTTCTTTGCATTTGTATATCTACCCGATGTCCAATGTGCATCCTTGAAATCATGAGGAGAATAAAATCACTCTTTTAGGGAAAAAAGCCCTGAGAAAATAGCTGTTATAGATGTAATTAACGTTTCAAAATCACACATTTTCATATGTTTGTTTAAGAAGAATATATAATCAGAAGACATGGTTCAAAGACTTCAATCCAAATTACCACCATGATTAAATATTTAAAAAGTGTAGATGAGAGAAACTTGGAAATTGAGATTTTTCTGACACCTTATTGGACTTTTAAATTTGAAGACTGACAAGTGGAAAGAAAGGCTGAGGGGAATTTGGCAGTTTTGACATCCTGGGAAAGCATAAATTGGTGTAAGAAGCAATTGCAGTGATTTCTGACTTCAACAAATAGGGCTAGACAGAAGAGTAACGTTTGATAGGATAATATGCTTGATACTTTGGATGAGTGAAGGAAAAGCCCAAATAACAATTATTGAAAATTTGATAAAATAGAGATGCACAAGTTAGGTTGTGACATGGAGCAAGAGGCCAGAGGCAAGATGTGAAGCAAGAGTTGTCTATCAGAAAATAACCTGACAGACCTATCTTTGTAGTTCTCAAAATTACAGAAGTTTCTCGTATAATTGCCTAGTCTCAAAAGGGGTCCCTGTCAAACACCTTCTGTGTTTGCACTACCAAGAAATGTGTTTTGCAAACCTGCATCTAGTTATTTCTGCAGAAGTTCTTACTTAGAGTAAGACCTGATTGACATTTTTTGATGGCAGCTTTTCATGAAAAGCTGTTAACTTGTAGAATCTGGTTATGGTGCAGAGACAGACTGACTTTGTTCTGTTCCTGGGATCTGTCCAACCTAAACAGGACCCTGCACCTGAATTTAATACAGCCATGCACTATAGACCAGCAGCATTTTTTTGTACAGCTCGTTCTGATGCGTTTCCAAACTTATAACAGAAGAAAGTTATGCTCTGAATCCCCTCTTTGGTTAGATTGCTTTAATTGCTTTTTTTGTGTTTTGTCTTCCCTTTTCCATTTTGGATTAAGAAAACACGTTAGTTGTCAGTCTTTGCTGAAGAATTTGTTTTTTCCCTTTTGATGACAGCTATAGAACCCAGGTGCAAACTTTTTTCAGCTGTATCATGAAACTGAATCAGTTAAAAACATCGTATGTAATTAATGCTTCATGGTGAGTATAAAATAACATGTTTAGTTTAAATTTCTAGGGATTAAATTACCAGCAGGCGTGGTAATATTCTGTTCTTTGTGATCTTGGATTGTTCTATTGTAGTTTTCCTGAGATGACATGTGGTAAACTGCACAACTGATGTATAATGAGATCTAAACATCTGCTTATGATTGTGTTCAGTTCATTTAACTTTATCATATTATACTGTAAATACACCTTGATGTGAATTTCATCAATTATATGGGGAAGTGTCTTGTAGATCTGATCATCTTAACTCTGTTTTAATTCTACAGCATTCCGTCTCTTTTAACAGACATTGACTGATCATTGATGGCTTAGTTCCATGTTAGTGCTAAATTTCCTGGCAGTGCAAGGCTTCTGGCATGACTATGCACATGCTATGATAATCCGAGTCAGCTGTGCAGAATTCTACTTCTGGTGCTTCTCATCTCATTCCCTTATCAAATAGCAAAACAAAATTCCAGCTCACTAAATTACCACCCACTGTTCCATGATGTGAAAATGACCTCTGCAATTATGCAATGATGATTTAATTGATGAGACATCTTGCTTCTCTCCTGAAACTGTAATATTTTTTTAACTAGTTTCCTATTTGGAGTTAAAACATGCTGGATTACTGCTGACTCTATACTATTCAAAATACTACCGTATTTCCCGGCAATGAAGGCGCACCTGCGTCGAAGACGCACCCCCATTTTGAGTTGCTAAATTTTGAAAAAAGGCTGGCGGGACAAGATCAAGGGTTTGGTTTAATCAGTTGAAAGGAAGATGTGAATCTCCTTCAAGGAGGCAATCTGGACTGGAGAGCCTCCATCTTCGCCTGTCCCACAATGCGCTAAGCGACTTTGAGTCCTGAAAAGCGCTATATAAATAAAATCTATTATTATTATTATTATGCGGTTCAGGTCTGAGGGACGGGGACTTCCTGGCTCAGGGAGATCACATAGCCGGTAGAGAGAGAGAGAGAGAGAGCCCGGGACTGAGCAGCCAGCCTTCCGCCCAGTAGCTACCCACCAACCACCACCTCCACCAGTTGCGCTTGTGCCGAAGGACACCGTGGTTGGCTAGCGGGCGGGCAAGCAGAAGGTGCTGAGGTGGCAGCCAGTTCCGCTGTCCGGTCCCAACGGCCGTTCGCAGCCACCCAGGTCGGCTGCGTGCCCCACGAATGGCTGCAGTTCCCAGGTCGACTCGCTTGCCCCAGGTCTGGCTGTTGCGCCCAGGTCGGCTCTCTTGCCCCAGGTCTGGCTGTGACATCTAGGTCGGCTGCGTGCCCTGCGAATGGCTGCAGTTCCCAGGTCGACTTGCTTCCCCCAGGCCTGGCTGTAGCGCCCAGTTCGGCTCGCTTGCCCCAGGTCTGGCTGTGACACCCAGGTCGGCTGTGTGCCCCGCGAATGGCTGCAGTTCTCAGGTCAGCTCGCCTGCCCCTGGACTGGCTGTAGCACCCAGGTCGGCTGGCAGGTCTAGCTGTAGCGCCCAGGTCGCCTGTGTGTCCCGGGACTGGCTGCAGTTCCCAGGTCGCAAAAACTAATTGGAAAAAAATACCCCTGCGGGCCGGATGAGTTTGGGTTACGGGCCGGATCCGGGCCATAGGTTGCTGACCCCTGTGTTAGGCCTATTGTGGCCCCCCCATGTTTTAAAAGCGATTTTTTCCCAAGTCTATCTTTCTTGGCTAACAAACTCATCTTTGGCCTCCAAGACACAGGTACATTTTCAGGCCTTATTTTAGGGTAAAAAAATAGCGTCTTCATTGCCGGGAAATACGATAATGCCTTTATTCCTGAAATCTGCTATTTTTATGCAACTTTATCCATAATTAAAGCATTTTGCCACAATCATCTATTTTCATGATTAAGCTGCAAATTTTCTCACTAACAAAGTAATTGACTCGTGTTAAATGCCATATCTGCATATTAAAGGTTTTCCGAATTCGGTATTGGTTAGTTGCATATTTAATAATTGTGTTTGAATTAATTATCCTAATTAATGTGTGTTCCCTAAGGAATTCCTGGAACTTGGGAAATCAAAGCTGTAGTTCCCTATAATTGAAACTTTCTGCTTTTAACAAAAGGAAATAGGATATTTCCCACTTTAGTTTTCTTCATAAGCTTTTACATTGAGTCTGGCATTTAAATCAGAAAATGTGTACTGTCATTACTGACATTTGATCTTTGTCCAAAAATTCCCTGCAGTTGTAACCTCAAAATACAGGATCAAAGATTGTAGATAATGAAAGTAATTTCCCAATGGGAGAAATGGATCATTTTCCAAACTATTCCTTCAGTAAACGTATTTTTAGTTCTCTTGTGTACATCAAAATGCTTAATTTGAAGATTGCAAGAATGGTTCAGCTTTAAATCAACACTGCACTGACAACAAAACCAGTATTTATTTCTTTGGGCATAAAGGTGAAAACTATATGCTGTACATTGAACGTTCTCTTGCCAATGCCTCATACACTCTTAGCAAGACTTTCTGACTTTTTTTATTCCAACCCCCATGCAATCAGGAAAATGTACTATTAGTCTTCCTAATTTTGACATGCTCAGTTAATTCTCTTGACTGCCTAATTCAATCTTTGTTGCATGGTCTCTATTAATACATCTGTTCATATACTGAAATTTCATCCGTCTTTTTTACTTCTAGACTTGATTATTCCAATACTGTTCTGTTTGACCTTCTGTCATCCACTTTCCATAAACCTGAGTTCATCCATAACTCTCATGTTTGTATTTTAATCATCTCAAAGGCTTGTATGCTCACTCAAATTCACATATTTTCAAAGATCTGCACCATTTTTGAGGTGGTGATGAAGGTGATCGATGAGAATAGTGAAGTGGATGTTTACATGGATTTTAGTAAGGCATTTGATAAAATCTCTCATGGTCGGCTGAACCAGAAGATTTAAGATGCAGGGGATCCATGATGACGGTTGTTTGGATTCAGGGCTGATTTACACATAGAGGACCAAGGGTTGTGGTGGAAGGGTGTTATTCTGTCCACTTGCATATCGGGCCAATAGATTTGTGGATGATGCAGTCAACCTGGGCCTGCACTTCATCCTCCAGCACGTAGACCGCCAGGGGACCTATGCGAGGATTTTGTTTGTTGATTTTAGCTCTGCATTCAACACCATTGTGCCAAAGCTACTACACTCCAAACTTTCCGAGTTGACTGTGCCTGAACCCCTCTGTCGGTGGATCACCAGCTTCCTGACAGACAGGAAGCAGCATGTGAGGCTGGGAAAGCACATCTCGGACCCGCAAACCCTCAGCGTAGGAGCACCACAAGGCTGCGTACTCTCCCCTCTCCTCTACTCTCTGTACACCATTGACTGCACCTCCACAGATTCCTCTGTCAAGCTTCTCAAGTTTGCGGACGACACAACCCTGATTTGACTGATCCAGGATGGGGAGGAATCTGCCTACAGACAGGAAGTGTCACAGCTGGCGTCCTGGTGCCATCGCAACAACCTGGAGCTAAATGCTCTTAAGACAGTGGAATTGATTGTAGGCTTTAGGAGAGCTCCCCCTCCCCACAACCCACTCACTATCAACAACACCACAGTCACATCCGTGAAGTCTTTTAAGTTCCTGGGAACCATCATCTCCAAGGACCGTAAGTGGGGGGCTACCATCAACTCCACAGTCAAAAAGGCACAACAGAGGATGTACTTCCTACGGCAGCTGAGGAAGCACAATCTGCCACAGGCAATGATGGTCCAATTCTATACGGCAATTCTATCCTCACCTTCTCCATCATGGTCTGGTTTGGCTCAGCCACCGAGCACGACACCCGGAGGCTGCAGCGAATCGTCCGATCAGCTGAGAAGGTTATTGGCTGCAACCTTCCCTCCATTGACGAACTGTACACTGCAAGGGCCAGGAAGCGAGCGGGTAAGATCATCTCAGACCCCTCTCACCCCGCCCACAAACTCTTTGAATCACTTCTCTCTGGAAGGCGACTTCGGACTGTCAAAGCTGCCACAGCCAGACATAAAAACAGCTTTTTTCCACGAGTAGTAGCTCTACTCAATAGCCAAAAATCTGTAGCCTCCTTTTGCTCTGGTATTTTGTTTGGTTCACATGTTTGATCAATGGTGTTTTATTATTAAAGTTTAGTGTTTTATGTGTCATTCGTAACTGTCAATGTATGTCATGTTGTCACTTGTGGGCGGAGCACCAAGGCAAATTCCTTGTATGTGAATACTTAGCCAATAAACTTATTCATTCATTCATTCACTGAACTGAGACCAGTGGTGTTCGACAATGATCTGTGGTGGAAGCTCAGTTTGTAATATGTAAACAACTTGGACATAGATCGGTTGATTATTAAGTTTGCAGATGACACCAAAATTGGTGGTGTTGTTGACAGTGAGGAAGTCTGTCAAAGTACATAACGCGATATAGATCAGCTATGGAAATGAGTGGACGAATGGCAGATTAAAGTTAATCTGAGCAATTGTTGGACTTTGAGCTGTTGCACTTTGGGAGGTTGAATGTAAGGGGAAAGAATACAATTCTTGACTGCATTAATGTACAGAGGGATTTTTGGGTCCAAGTCCGTAGCTTCCTGAAACTGGCAACGTAAGTAGAGAGAGTGGCTCAGTAGAAAGTATGGTGTGTTTGTCTTCATTAGTTGCAGCTTTATTGGACTTTGATTCGGCCGCATTTGGAACATTGTGTGTAATTCTGGTTGTCCCATTGCAGGAAGAGTATGGAAGCATTTGTGAGGGTGCAAAAAAAGGTTTACTAGAGTGGAGGCTATTAACTATAAGTAGAGTTTGAACAAACTTGGAATGTTTTCTTGGAGCTTCGGAGGCGAGGGGAGATCTGCTAGAAGTAAATAAGATTATTAGAGGCAATGACAGTTTAGACAGTCAGAACCTTTCTCCCAGGATAGAAATGTCATAGTCTAGAGGGCATAGCGTTAAGGTGAGAGAGGCAATATTTATTAAAAACATGTGTGTGTGTGGGGGGGGGGGGGTTATGATAGTGGGATTTAAGAGACTTTTAGGAGTCTAATAATATTTATGGGATATGCAGGGAATGGAGGGAGATGGATCATTTGCAGGCAGAGGAGATTAGCTGAACCTAGCATCATGTTCAGCGTGGACATAATGGGCCAAAGGGCCTTTTCCTGGGCTGTACTATCCCATGTACAGCCTCCTGCTTTTATCTTTAACTTCTGTCAACCCCACAACCCTGTGTGATCTGTGCACTTCTCTCGTTTCACACCTTGTAGCTCCTTGAATGTAATCTTTTGGATGTAGATTGTAGATTTTAAGCTTTCAGATGCCTAATCCCTAATTCTAGAAATGTCTCCTTAATCCTCCATTTCACCATCCCTCATGTTCTCATTAAGAAATTATTTAAAAACCTGGTCCTTAAACCATGTTCTTAACTACTTCAACTGGCTGCCACTTTTTCTTTATATGGCTAAGTGATATATTTTGTGTGACACTAACTTATAAGTGTTTTGGAACATGTTACTATGTTACGGATTTATGCAAATTGATGTTTTTTTGTTTCTATCACAAAAGAAACTTAACTATACATTAAGGTTAAAAATAATAACTTCAAATGCATATGTAAGAGTTATTAGTATAACTTGCTAAAACACTATCTTAAGCTTCTTAAGCTTCTAGATGACTCTAGACACTATCCTTCCATATTGTGTTTTTGATTTTTGTTTTTGGATTTAATTCTATCTTTAATTTGTGTTCTGGTGATGTCTTTGCTATTTATTTCATTCCGCTTATATGTTTCTACACTATTTGTTAAACTTTGTAAGGTGGCCTTGAGACTTTGTGAAAGGCGCCCATAAATAAAATCTATTATTATTATTATTATTATTATTATTATTATCCTTCAAGAAGGATGTCTAAGGACTTGCAAAACAGATTTGTTCGAATTCATGTTCGTAAATTCATGTGATAGGAGCAGAATTAGGCCATTTGGCTCATCAAGTCTACTCCGCCATTCATTTATGGCTGATCTATCTTTCCCTCTCAACCCCGTTCTCTTGCCTTTGCACCATAACCCCTGACACCCTTACTAATCTAGAATCTGTTAATCTCTGCCTTAAAAATGTCCATTGATTTGGCTGCCACAGACATCTGCGGAGACCTCCACAGCTGTCTGTGGCAATTGATTCCACAGATTCACCTCCCTCTGACTAAAGAAATTCCTCCTCATCTCTTTTCTAAAGGTATGTCCTTTTATTGTGAGGCTATGGCCTCTAGTCTTAAGCTCTCCCACTAGTGGAAACATCCTCTCCACATTCACTTTATCCAGGTCTTTCACTTTCAATAATGAATTGTACCAAGGTATAAAATAGTTTTTCTGTGAGGAAAAATGAGTGAAACTGGTTATTTTCATTTTTCTCAGAAAAGGTTAAGGCAATCTTTGATAGCGACCAAATGAATATTGTGGGAGACTGCCCAGAAAGCAGAAGCAGATTTATTGCAATTGGTAAAATAATCAGGATGAGAAATGCTGGCATTAGAGAAATTACCATGTGTTATCATCTAAAAAATGCAATATGAAAGGGGGGGTAACCATTTCAATAACTTTCAAAAATTGAATTTGGGTAATTATATACAAGGGTAAAAGTTGAGTGCTATGGAAAAGAGCAGGAGTGTGGAATTGAAGAGATGAGACCCAGTATAAATGTAATGGTACATATGGCCTTCTCTGTTATATCATTCTGATTCTAAAATGGTTGTGGTCAATGCTAAGCTTTCATCTGTCCATTGCCTTTACACTGCATGCACTTGTATAAGAGCTTTCTTATTATGAAGCATGGTTGTTGTTCGCCCAATGGTATATCATTTGACTGCACTGTCATACACCTTGAAGACAACACTCAATTTCCACATTCAGAGCAAGTAATTTGCAAATTATTGGGAAGATCATTACCTATGATAGACCAGGCAATGCCCACCACTCTTTATAAATCTCTTTTGCCTTCATGTAGTTTGATGCGGCCATACACAAAGGGAACCTTGGATTTCCAGTCGCACGTTGAGGTAATGCAGGATTTACAACAACAACTAATCCATTTAACACAGCGGTGTCAAACTCGCAGATCCGGCGCGCGGGATGATTTCCCGATGCCAGAGCAGGCTGCAGCTGTCCACGGTGCCGGATCGGGCTGCGTCCAACGCGCATGAAGTTGCATTTCGCCTGTAACCTAAAATGAGTTAAAATGAGATTGACACCCCTGATTTAAAGAGTAATAATCCACCATATTTTTTAACCTTTATTGGAGTTAAACCTAAGGAGAGAAACAAAGATTGAGCAGGCAGTAGTCAACCCAGAACACAAATCAATTACTTTTTACAAAGCACCAGGCTAGCTCAAGTGAACTACACAAATTAGTCTATCAAGAGAGAGATAATTGCTAATCACGTCTCTGTCCCTGCAGGAATGTTGAATGTGTTAGCATACAGAGAGTGCAACTTTAGCTTAAAGTTGAAACAGAAGTGCTAATTGTTCTCATTTATTTTAGTAGCAGAGCAGTTTCCAAGCTGGAAATAATGTGAATAGACCTTTGACCCAATTTATCTGTGCCATCCAAAGTGCTCATCTAAGCGAAGCAATCTCCCATTTGTCTGTATTTGACCCATCTTCTATACTATTACTAAAACTCTCATCTTGACAACTTCGGGTCTGCGTTGTATTTAAATTAGCGCAAACACGCTACCCTATATCGCTAGGATTACTTGCCACCTTACTCACCGTTCTCCTCCGCTTCAAGCCACTAAGTTTTATTCCGATCGGTGGAAGATTACAAAAGTTATGATGGTTTAAAAAATCATGAGATCAGCAGATTGGTCTACTCGCCTGTCATTCAACATGAAGGAAACGCCACTTCCAGCACCCGCTGGAGAATAAAACCCCGGAGGCGGGGCTGAGCCCATGAGCCCGTCCGAGAATCCGCCCAAAATAAAAGTGAAGCAGCGGAGTGTGGGCTGTGTTCCGCGGGCGGGGTCGGGGCTGTGAGCGAGACTGGCACTGGGGACGGGAGCAGCTGAGTGAGTCCAGAGCCGGGAGTGCGGTCGGAGCCGGGGCTGGGAAATGGTGAGCCCCTGCACCCCCCCTCCCACACCCCCCCTCCCACACCCCCCCTCCCACCCCCCCCTCCCACACACCCCCCTCCTACACCCCCACTCCCCTACACCCCCTTCCCCTACACCCCCTTCCCCTACACCCCCCTCCCCTACACCCCCCTCCTCAACACCTCCCCTACACCCCCCCTCCCCTACACTACCATGCCACCCCCCTCCCCTACACCACCCCCCTACACTTCCCTACACCCCCCCTCCCCTACACCCCCCTCCCCCACACACACCCCCTCCCCCACACCCCCCCTCCCCCACACCCCCCCCCCTCCCCACACACCCCTCCTACCAGCCCCCGACTGGCCCTGCCTGAAGCCGTACCCCTCCCTTTGGCTGCAGGATGCTTCCCGCCTGAAGCCGTCCCCGTCCCCCGGCTACAGAACGCTCCCGCCGTTGCGTTGGGGGAACAGGTGAGTGGTGCATATGCATTGGGGAATGGTTTGCAATGGGGGACCAGGCCTCCCGTGTGACTGGGACCCAACGGGTCCCACTAGTCTCCCTCTAAACCTTTCCAATTGTGTATCTGCCCAAATATCTTTTAAATGCAGTGATTAAATGCTTCCATGAACTCCTGGGCTTCTCAGCCTGAGGAGAAGACGGCATCATTTTTTTATCCTCATGTGTTCAATGCAAGGAAAGTTTTGAGTTTCCGGCTTTATTGAAAGTATTATTTTCAATTAGATGTTAAAGAAGGAACTGCAGATGCTGGAACAATCGCAGGTAGACAAAAATGCTGGAGAAACTCAGCGGGTGAGGCAGCATCTATGGAGCGAAAGGAATGGGTGACATTTTCAATTAGATGGTAGACAAAAATGCTGGAGAAACTCAGCGGGTGAGGCAGCATCTATGGAGCAAAGGAAATAGGCGACGTTTCGGGTCGAGACCCTTTCAATTGGATAGTCAGTTCGATAATGAGATCAATATAATGATAGCATGCTCCAAATCTAATCTGGTTTTGTATGTCAGTCCTTATCCACCCCTATGATACTGATGAAGTTATTTGCTCAGATTCTTTTTCTACTGTTGCAGCCAAAGTTTGAGGATTCTTCATGCCATGAAGGTGCGAGCTGATGTACAGCCTGCTCTAAAGTAGAGCAGATGTCCAGAGTTCAGATTTCAAGGGAAGCACTAGCTCATGTTCCTGGAAACTTCACAGTTCCCCCATGGGTTTCTTCCCCGCCCACTTCCATTCTCCTTCACTTCCTGCTAGCAATTCATTTCTCTTGCAAAGTCTCTGGCGTAGTGATTCTTATGAGGAAAAAAAACTATAAAGGGAAGTGTTGGCATGAAAATTGGAAGGGTAATCGACATAAATAGATGCAGCAGAAGATTATATGTTCATTGTGCAACTGAGGGAAAATACCATATGAACCAATAATGCCTAACATTACATATTTCATTTCCCACGTATACAGTAAAACTCAAATTGTGTTAGATGAATGCACTCAGATATAGCAGTGGCAATACACTCTGGAAAATGAACAGTCGTTAAAGATCAAATAAGGTTCTGAAATGTAAATTGTCAAAAAATGGGTTTACCATGCACTATTTGGATTCATTTTGCGGAATTTATCTTGTCAATGGTAATTTTAAACAGTGGCTATAGAAAATAAAATAATCATACCAAAATTATAAACCAATTAAGAATATGCTATTGAGGCTCTATTTTTACCAAAGAAACAAAAATATATCATCTTGAAGGAAAATTGTGAAGCACAAGCTTAGCGTTTTGTTAATTGTTCATTTGTTCAGTAGGAGGGATGAAGATAGGCATATCCCATTATACTTCTGACAGGCACCAGATATGTTGTGGCTTTGAGGCTTTCATTAGCTTTCGTCTCGCTAGTGGAAATGCATTGATGTGGCTAATATTACTAGGTTTCTGCCAAATGGTGCAGGCCTCTGCAAACATGAGAATGAAGATGTTCATTGAACTTGCTGTTCTTGAATGCTTATAGAACTAATATTGCCTTGGTGTCTTATTCTGACATGTACTAAGTCTTATTCCTGACGTGACCTCTGTGCATTCTGTTGAATTAACTTTCTTGGCTTGATGATATTGAAGTGATGAATCTCAAGGAAATAGATGATGATGGTGTGCATGCCTTTGGAAAATGGCTTACATAAAATGGGTTTAATGTTTTAGTTTTTTAGTTTTAGTTTTAGATTAGGTACACAGCACGTGTTTTAGATACACAGGTCCTTTGGCACACCGAGTCCACGCCGACCAGCGATCCCCGTAAACTAGCACTATCTTATACAGTAGGGACAATTTACAATCTTTACCAAAGCCAATTAATCTACAAACCTGTGCGTCTTTGGAGTGTGAAAGAAACTGGAGCACCGGGGGAAAATCCACGTGTTCACGGGGAGAACATACAAACTCCGTACTGTGTTTACTGTGCTGGATCTACTTTTAGTTAATCATATTTAATACAATACCAGTTTGAGGATTTGTACAGACGGGATTGTTTGTGATCTTTGAAGTTTCTTTAATATTCCATGCATGGATTGTGAGTTTTGTTGGCAAGTCCATTATACTGCTTATCTCTTATTGCTTCTGAGAAGAGAGTGGTGAGATGTTGCTGAGAAACACTCTCGTCTGCTAATGAAGCTATTGTGGTGTTACATAGGCCGTTTCAGCATTTCAAGTAAATATTTATCATATGCTCTGGTCATGAACCAGAATAATGAAATTATTGCTTGCTGCAGCTTTACAGGCACATTAGACGCAACAACAATAAATGTACAATTATTCTCAGTTATTCTAAATAAACCATACTATGGCATGCAAAAAAAAAACAAAGTTCACAGAGCAATCGTAGCAATGCAAAGTCGTGTTGAGGTAGGGTTGTGTTTGGGGTTGTGCGGGGTGGTTCAAGAAGCTAATGGTTAATGGGAAGAAGCTGTTCTTGAAACTGGACGTAATAGTTCTCAGGCTCCTGTACCTTCTTCCCGAAGTGCGAAGTGATCATGTCCAGGATACCCACAATGATATTAGCTGACTTTTTGAGGTGGTGCTTCCTGTAAATCCCTATGATGGTGGGCAGGTTAATACCCATGTAGGACCAACAGTCTGACATACATGTTCCTGTTGACCAAGTGGTCCAGCGCAGAGTGGAGATGACATCCATTGTTCAATGGTGGTTGGTGCTAAAATATAGTTTTAAGAAAAGAGGAAGCAGCTGTGTCACTTTTAGGGACTGTAGCACCGACTCAGTAGTTGTGAAAATGTTGAATAGGAAAGCAGCAAGAGAATGGACAAAGATCAACTGCAGAAAGTGAGAAACATATTGTGGCAAAAAAAACAATTGTTAAAGTAGTAATTTAGGATTCCTTGTTAAAGACTTCTAAAAATATTATAAGCGTTATCTTGTTATTAGTTTGTGATGAATGTTACTCTACAGTAGATAGGTTTTGAGACACATTAATTTTCTCATTGATTGGCTTAATAATGTTTAAAATAATGGTCAATATCTTAATTCATAGCAGTTTTTTAGAATATCAGAGGCAAAAGGCCTGGAGTTTTTAGTTATGCTTCTTGAGCCTTGAGTATTAGAAAGGCGCTATATAAATCCAATCCATTATTATTATTATTATATGCATGCTTGTAAATTCTAGTCTGCTATTTCACTATTGTTACATCAGATTCTCTTTTGATGTTGAATCTTAAATGGATTTAGTTGTTGAATTAGAAAACATTAAGTGCTTACGAAGCGATAACATAAGGAGACATATTACTGGACTTGCAATGCAGGGGCCTGGACTAATTGCCTGGAGATGAGTTCAAATTCCTTCATTGCATGCATGGAATTTAAATTCAGTAAATTAATTAAAACCGATTTCTAAAATAAATTACTGATGTATTTTTGCCATTAAGCAATGGGATTGTTAAAGTCATCTGATTCACTAACATTCTTGAAGGAAAAAGTATCTGGTTCCTTTGTCTCCAGATCAACTCCATGTGAAAAAGAGTTATAAAAATAATATAGTTCGTCGTATCTCAAAGCTGCACGGCAACAATTGTTGGCAACAATAACAGCAAAATGCTATATCCTTGCAATGCAGGTGAAATCCAATAGCTGGTATACCATCCATCTCATCTCAATCATTCATGTGGCACCAACCTGTCAATAACCCGTTCAATTATGCTCATTTTACCTTCCACAAGGAACTCTTAACTCTCTATATCACAACAATCTGTTACAAAAGAACTGAACTTTGCAGGAGTGATGAGAATAACTCCAGGTGACCACTACATTATGGTACTTGCACTCCTTAAAAAAATGGTTTATCACAATTTTCCATTACGCAACGCCCATGCGTTAACAAAGGTTGATGTTATTTATTTATTTTGTGCAGTTATTTGTGAATTATCTAAGGGTGAATATTCATCTCAAATGGCCTTAGTCTGATGGCTTTTACTCTAGACACAGTCAGTATTTGATTGACTGTGGGATAAAATAGCCCTAATAATATAAAAAGTAACTGGAACTGGGGGAAAGCTCAGTAGTGACTGGAGTCATACTGTAGAGATGGATGTGTTTGTTATAGACTGATCACTTCAATCTCACAATTTCTGCAGTAGTATATCGGAGGAAGGTTTCCCAGATTCAAGTATGTTCAAATGCATCATTAATTACCTTCTGTCCAGCATAAGAAGTGTGGAGGTTCACTATTTTTCAGTATCATTTAACATTCCTGCTCACCATGAAAAGCAGTGTGATGTCTAAATATTAATGCTTGTGGACACAGATAAATGAAAATAACAATTCTGACATAGCGGTGAAGTATTGAATTTGGAAGAGCATGCAAGATGAAGACTAGACAATAAATGGTAGCTGACTAGGAAATGTAGCAGAATGGAGAGGTCTTAAAGTCTGTGTCCACTCATCCCTGAGGTAACCGAACCGGTAATTAAGAAGACATGAGATTTGTGGATTATTTGACCAAGGCATAAAATATATGAGTAGGGAGTTCATTATATTGCTGGATAAAACTCTAGTAACATAGCTGATGTGTACAGTTATGGTCATTAGACTATATGAAGAAGTTGATAACGGTAGATTGAATGTAGAGGACAATTAAAAAGACATTGTCAGGTCTGGAGTCATGACAAGAAACTATCAGGCTGTGGTTGTTTACTGTGGAATAAAGGAAACTGAAGAGAGTTTTAACATCATTATTATACAAAAAATGAAAGGCCAAGGGAGGGTGACTTGGAAGAGAAACTGATAAGATGGGGACATAGATTAAATTTAATGGTAAAATGTTTAGAGGAAAGTTAAGGACAAAAAACACTGATGTATTTGTCTTGGTCTGGAACACCTGTAACGGATGAAGGTGGAAACCCTCATCACATTTAAAAGATACATGGATGGGCTCATGAATAATGGTAACGTGGAAGGCTATATACAAGACATGGCTACGAAATGGGAAAACCGCAGTGGCTCAAATTTTGCACATGGCTCCACAGATTCGCAAACCAGCTGTTGTGCTTCTAAACTTGCCATTTACCTCAAATATACAGCAGGTGGCAATGCAGAGCCTCCACATTATCCAACATTGTTACTTTGACTACAGAGATACAAGAGCCTGCAGATGCTGGAATCATGAGCAAAAAACAAACTGCCGGGGAAACTCAGCAGATCAGGCAGCATCTGATGAAGGGTCTGAAGAAGGGTTCTGATCTGAAATCTCTACTGCCTATTTCCCTCCACAAATGCTGCCTGATTCACTCAGTTCCTCCTGCACTTTTTTTTAATCATTGACTACTTGGGTAAGATTTTTCTTTAATATTGATATAAAAATAAATGCTTGTAATATATATTTGAAAAGTAACTTGATCCTTATTATACATATTTTGTTTTTAAATTATTTTTTAACTATCCACATGCTTTATAACAAGATTTTAAATCTAAAAATACCCAATTCCTATAAACAGAAAATATGAATGATCTTTTTTAAGTATCACGATTCTTTCAACTGTAAATTTATTTCCAATGAATTTGATAGAGGAAATAATAGAGGAAAACACTTAATGCATTAATTAAAAGTTTACATATTTTAAGTCATTTAAATCACTTTGGTAACACTATCATTTAATGACATGAATTTTATATTCGATGTACAAATTTATTTCAGATTAATTATTAATTATGCCTGAAATAATCCTGACATATTGCAGTGTATCTGAATTCAGCTAAAATACCAACTGTCAGTATGTTGGATATTACCTACTCGTGCTTTTTTTCATTTGGAAATGTTATAAGTATTTACAGAAATTACATTTGAAATAGATATAAATTTCATGTTTATTATGAAGGGCAAGTCAATTAATTTAAAGTTTATAATTAGCAAGATTGTTTAAAAGGCAAGCAGTATGAACAAAGTGTAGTAGGTGTAAGGGTAAGAATCTTGCGCGAAGGGAACATTTTGTCTGCATGATCCAAATTCTCAGTTAAACGTGTTGAGTATTAGTTTTAAAAATAACATGTAGAGCAGAAATTTAAGGAAAATAAATCAAGAGGCATCAGAAATTAACTGCATAGCAGCCAAAACACACATTATTGGCATGAGAAGCTTACATATTGGCCCGTCACATGATTAGGCTGCCAAATTATCTGCAAATTAGAATCCCTACTGACTTTGTGCGGCTTTACTGTATATCTAAACATTTTAGTCAGCGATTATTTTTTTTGGTTGAGCTAGAAATGCCATGAAGCTTCATGGTATATTACTCTTGCAACCTGATTAGATGGTTTTAAATGTACTTTATTTTGTATTCAGCTTTACTTTCTTGCCAAACTAGAAGGTGCAGAGTTCAGCCCAAGCACAGCTCGAATAAAGAGATCTCTGTTTGGAACATACTGCATGTTGTGGTGTCCTGTGATCAGATCAAAATGAAAACGATTGAAGGCTTTGACTGATTAGGTGAGAGGAAAGCTATGATGCTGGGCTGCCTGGTGATAGTATGACTAAAACAGCAGTAATCACAGAAAATCAGAAACCATGTTTTTAAAATGTTCCAATGCCAGATGAATGAGTCAGAATTTATGACAAGCAAATCATTTCAGAAGGCTTTTCAGTGCTGAGTTTCCAACGTCCTTTGCAGAACACACACGTTTTTCATCACTTAACATCTGTAAGAATATTCGGTAAAATTAAAGTGTCTTATGCCATTTTTAAAAACTAAACACAAGGGGTGTTTGTGAAAGGATTGCTGAAAAAATATCAAAACTTATGAAATGTTTAAAAACTGATTATATTTGAATTAGCCAACTGTGTAGGACATAGCTCATGAAAATTATTCCTGGGTCAGCTCAATAAAATTATGTCAAGCCAGAGTGTTCATTGTTCATATGGTTGGCTGAAAGGGTGGCAAGGAGAGATTGCTAGTTAGGGTGAGGGAAGCGGAAACCAGCACTAAATGCATATGAGTTTACATTGAAGGCTCCGAGAGTTCCAACGAGTACTAAAAGCACTATGCAATACACATACAAGATGTCAGACAGCAATAAAGAAAGTTATTTGAGGCATTTCTAGTGTGCAGCAGATACATTTGAATAATGTTTTTAGCATTACACATTATGTTTGAGAAATGAACTATCCTAATCAAAAATTTTGAAATCTGTATAAAATTGTGAGTTCAAAAAATGGTTCAGTTGTTGAATGAAGCAATGCAAGATTTTTGTTGTTGTTGTGCTTCATGGTTTACCATGTGTCAGAAATGTTCTTGTCCCTTCCCTAGGGTCTTGCTCCTCAGAGTTTGTTACTTATAGAATTAGTTTGTTGCCAGTTTTCTCATCCACATCTTTCCACTGACTGGACAGCATGCAACAAAAGCTTTTAACCGTACACGTGACAATAAACTAAACTCTAACCTTTTTGAACCTTTCTAATAACTAGAGCCAGGATTTTGCCATGAATGCCATGTGCCTTTTCATGCCTTTTTTGATGATTTTACCAAGACAATGCCTTTTTCACGATCGAGTGCCTAAATCAGCCTTTTTGCCGTTTTGCTAAAAGGTCGTGCTATTTTCTCTAGTTGTACCGTGATTACAATGATGTTTTCTATATTAACATGTTAATATTAATGTTATTATTAACGTGTTAACATAGTATAAATTACAAGAAAATTTCACCACCGGGGGCGCCACCGTCGGTCGTTCATTCATTCGTGCCGCTGCCCGATGGTTCAGCCTTCTCCAAAATCTATTTATTGCTTCCAATTTTGCAAACTTCCCACAAGCTACAACTTCCCTGAGAAACGTGATGAAATATTAGTGAATAACTTGCAAGTTTTCAACAAAGTAACTGACGATATCCATAAAATTTCTGGCGATGTAGGTAAAGACATACAAGGAAAATGTGAGAGAGTGATTTTAGCTTACAAAGATCTTGAAGAAATACAAAACATAGCTAAAGTTCTCAAAGGTAGTTGTAATGCACAAGATATCAACATGAATATAGAGTCTATAGCTTGTTTCGGGTATGCACAGTGACCTCAGCTGAGGTAGAAATACGTTTTTCACAACTGAAGCATATTCTATCTGACAGACGGCATAGTTTAACACCAGATAATTTGAAAAAAATGCTAGTAATTATATGCAACCAGGCAACTTTGGTCATTTAATGTAGTATACCTTTATATTATCATTTTTAACCATATGTTGGTAGAGGAAATACATGCCTTTTTATGCCTTTTTTGTCATAAATGCATTTTTCGTGCCTTTTTTGTAATTGTATTATGCCTTTTTGCCTGCCTCTTTCAGAGTTTTTTTAGTGCCTAAACATCCTGGCTCTACTAATAACTTATTAGGAGTTAGAAACCTAAACAGCATTTTTTAAAGATACATTAACCCTTGTGTTCCTTACTAACCTCACCCAGTACACCTTCTGCAGTAAACCAGATATGGAACTTGTATACAATTTGCGAAAAAAAGTTGATGGGTAATAATAGTCAGTGAAATACTCAGCATAAAAACCATTCTTTGAAAGATCTGCTCAGAAATAGATTGTGCTTTCACAAAAAATCCATTGTATTAACCCAGCAACCAAGAACGGCTTCTGCAATGTTGCTTTGGATGAACGCTGTTAGCTTGCATTTTTCAGATTTGTACGCTGGGATTATTATGTTGCATTCCCATATCATGATGTAAGCAATCTGCTTATTAACAATATTGTATGATGCCATTGTCGTGAAGTTCATGGGTTTAATGTTTTAGTTTTTTAGTTTTAGTTTTAGATTAGGTACACAGCACGTGTTTTAGATACACAGGTCCTTTGGCACACCGAGTCCACGCCGACCAGCGATCCCCGTAAACTAGCACTATCTTATACAGTAGGGACAATTTACAATCTTTACCAAAGCCAATTAATCTACAAACCTGTGCGTCTTTGGAGTGTGAAAGAAACTGGAGCACCGGGGAAAATCCACGTGTTCACGGGGAGAACATACAAACTCCGTACTGTGTTTACTGTGCTGGATCTACTTTTAGTTAATCATATTTAATACAATACCAGTTTGAGGATTTGTACAGACGGGATTGTTTGTGATCTTTGAAGTTTCTTTAATATTCCATGCATGGATTGTGAGTTTTGTTGGCAAGTCCATTATACTGCTTATCTCTTATTGCTTCTGAGAAGAGAGTGGTGAGATGTTGCTGAGAAACACTCTCGTCTGCTAATGAAGCTATTGTGGTGTTACATAGGCCGTTTCAGCATTTCAAGTAAATATTTATCATATGCTCTGGTCATGAACCAGAATAATGAAATTATTGCTTGCTGCAGCTTTACAGGCACATTAGACGCAACAACAATAAATGTACAATTATTCTCAGTTATTCTAAATAAACCATACTATGGCATGCAAAAAAAAAACAAAGTTCACAGAGCAATCGTAGCAATGCAAAGTCGTGTTGAGGTAGGGTTGTGTTTGGGGTTGTGCGGGGTGGTTCAAGAAGCTAATGGTTAATGGGAAGAAGCTGTTCTTGAAACTGGACGTAATAGTTCTCAGGCTCCTGTACCTTCTTCCCGAAGTGCGAAGTGATCATGTCCAGGATACCCACAATGATATTAGCTGACTTTTTGAGGTGGTGCTTCCTGTAAATCCCTATGATGGTGGGCAGGTTAATACCCATGTAGGACCAACAGTCTGACATACATGTTCCTGTTGACCAAGTGGTCCAGCGCAGAGTGGAGATGACATCCATTGTTCAATGGTGGTTGGTGCTAAAATATAGTTTTAAGAAAAGAGGAAGCAGCTGTGTCACTTTTAGGGACTGTAGCACCGACTCAGTAGTTGTGAAAATGTTGAATAGGAAAGCAGCAAGAGAATGGACAAAGATCAACTGCAGAAAGTGAGAAACATATTGTGGCAAAAAAAACAATTGTTAAAGTAGTAATTTAGGATTCCTTGTTAAAGCCTTCTAACATTGTCGTGAAGTTCATGGCAAAGTTGTACAGCTTGAAGCACAGTGAAAATTCTTAGAAAACTTCAATTTGTACTCAACAATGTCTCTCACTTGATGGTGTAATAAGCATCAGATAATCTGTTCTTTGGTGTTGATTTAGGAATTAATATTGCCTGATACATTGTCACAGGATTCTATGACCATCATTTTTTCTTGATGTTGGTATTTAAAAATAGGAGAGATCAATTTTTGGTGTCCCTTAATCAACATCATTAAACAAGTTATTCAAAGGGTATGGTGGTGCAGCTAGTAGAACTGCTTCGCAGCAGCAGTAACTTGGGTTCAATCTTGATCTCCCAGCCTGCCTGGAATGGATGGAATTTGTACATTCTCCCCTTGAAGGCAAGAGTTTTCTCCAGGTTCTCCGGTTTCCTCCCACATTCCAAAAATCTGCATGGTGATAAGTTAAAAGACCACTGTAAGTGGCCCCCAGTGCATCAATGAGTGGTAGAAGCAAAGGTAGGGAGGGAACTAAGGAGAATATGAGGAGAATAAAAGTGGGTTTGACAGATGTCGCAGGACCCAAAGGGCTGAAGGGCCGTTTCTGTCTGTCATTCTGATTATATGTCAATTTATTGGATTGTTGTTTGGAGATGACCACATTTCAGAAGTATATCACTTGACATAAAAGGTAGTATGTTAAAGCAGAATCTTTCTTATATGAATGTTGGAATTTTTTTTAATTTGTTTTAATTTTTAAAAGGTTGAGATGTTTCCCAGTGTTGAAACTAGCTTTGCAATTCTATTCCTGGTTAGCACAATGTAACAAGCCTTTCGCTACAAGGGTCAGTGCTGCAATCTCAACCCTTTACAATTTACATAACTTGAAGGTATTGGCAGTATTGTTAACGGAAGTAGTTGTGAAGAGGATGTAAGGAGGCTACAAGGGGATACAGATAGGTTAAGTGAGTGGGCAAAGATGAATCAAATGCAATATTAGGAAAATGTAGATGTCCATTTTGGGAGGCAAAATATTTTTAAAAAAGCATATTATCGAAATTGTGAGAGTTTGCAGTAATCTGTGGAATTCACTGCCACAGACGGCAGTGGAGGCCAAGTCATTGGGTATAATTAAAGCAAAGATTGATAGGTTCTTGATTTGTAAGGGCGTGAAAGGTTATGGGGAAAGGCAGAAGAATGTTGAAAAATAGATCAGTCAAGATTGAATGGTGGGGCAGAATCGATGGGCTGAATGGCCTAATTCTGCTCCAATGTCTTATGGTCTTATGGAGACATAGAGAGACCTGGGTGTCCTAGCAAGTTATTCAAAAAAGGTTAATGTTGGTATTGCAAATTAGAAGGAAACCTATCAAATCATTACTGTTTTGGACAGAACTGCAGATGCTGGTTTAATTCAAAGGTAGACACAAAATGCTGGAGTAACTCAACGGGAGTCTGAAGAAAGGTCTCGACCCGAAACGTCACCCATTCCTTCTCTCCAGAGAATCATTTATGCATGGAGCATGACAAAGGTAATGTCAAAGCCGAGTCCAATTCCAACTTCTTCCAACGTTATTGTTGCTCACTTGCAACAAGGGTCGTCAGATAGAAATCAGGAGAAAACTTGGCCATTTTCACCAAATCTTGAAAGTGTAATCATTTTCTAAATGGTCCAATATTTCCCTAAAATTGGACTACAGCCAGTTTTAGACCATGGTAGCAGGCTATTAGGTTCCAGGAATCCTGTCGGTCTTTAATCAAATTAATTTGCCCAGTGCTTTGTCTCCTGTGATTGTCATTGTTTAAGTCGCCCCTTGCCACTCTCCACATCTTTTAATGGGGTACCTTTTGTGTCTTCTATCATGAAGGCGGATACAAAATCTTTATAAAAAGTCTCTGACACTTTGGTTCCTTGGCAGATGAAATTGAGGAAAAATGTTTAGCAGCTTCCTTCCTTGTGGTCTACTTATACATAGATACATAGAAAATAGGTGCAGGAGTAGGCCATTCGGCCCTTCGAGCCTGCACCGCCATTCAATATGATCATGGCTGATCATCCAACTCGGTATCCCGTACCTGCCTTCTCTCCATACCCCCTGATCCCTTTAGCCACAAGGGCCACATCTAACTCCCTCTTAAATACAGCCAATGAACTGGCCTCAACTACCCTCTGTGGCAGAGAGTTCCAGAGATTCACCACTCTCTGTGTGAAAAAGTTTTTTCTCATCTCGGTCTTAAAGGATTTCCCCCTTATCCTTAAGCTGTGACCCCTTGTCCTGGACTTCCCCAACATCGGGAACAATCTTCCTGCATCTAGCCTGTCCAACCCCATAAGAATCTTGTAAGTTTCTATAAGATCCCCTCTCAATCTCCTAAATTCTAGCGAGTATAAGCCGAGTCTATCCAGTCTTTCTTCATATGAAAGTCCTGACATCCCAGGAATCAGTCTGGTGAACCTTCTCTGCACTCCCTCCATGGCTATAATGTCCTTCCTGAGATTTGGAGACCAAAACTGTACGCAATACTCCAGGTGTGGTCTCACCAAGACCCTGTACAACTGCAGTAGAACCTCCCTGCTCCTATACTCAAATCCTTTTGCTATGAAAGCTAACATACCATTCGCTTTCTTCACTGCCTGCTGCACCTGCATGCCTACTTTCAATGACTGGTGTACCATGACACCCAGGTCTCTCTGCATCTCCCCTTTTCCTATTCGGCCACCATTTAGATAATAGTCTGCTTTCCTGTTTTTGCCACCAAAGTGGATAACCTCACATTTATCCACATTATACTGCATCTGCCAAACATTTGCCCACTCACCCAGCCTATCCAAGTCACCTTGCAGTCCCCTAGCATCCTCCTCACAGCTAACACTGCCCCCCAGCTTAGTGTCATCCGCAAACTTGGAGATGTTGCCTTCAATTCCCTCATCCAGATCATTAATATAAATTGTAAATAGCTGGGGTCCCAGCACTGAGCCTTGTGGTACCCCACTAGTCACTGCCTGCCATTGTGAAAAGGACCCGTTTACTCCTACTCTTTGCTTCCTGTTTGCCAGCCAGTTCTCTATCCACATCAATACTGAACCCCCAATACCGTGTGCTTTAAGTTTGTATATTAATCTCTTATGTGGGACCTTGTCGAAAGCCTTCTGAAAGTCCAGATACAACACATCCACTGGTGCTCCCCTATCCACTCTACTAGTTACATCCTCGGAAAATTCTATAAGATTCGTCAGACATGATTTACCTTTCGTAAATCCATGTTGACTATGTCCAATGATTTCACCACTTTCCAAATGTGCTGCTATCCCATCTTTAATAACTGACTCTAGCAGTTTCCCCACTACCGATGTTAGACTAGCTGGTCTGTAATTCCCCGTTTTCTCTCTCCCTCCCTTCTTAAAAAGTATGGTTACCTTTGCTACCCTCCAATCCTCAGGAACTACTCCAGAATCTAAAGAGTTTTGAAAAATTATCACTAATGCGTCCACTATTTATGGAGCTACTTCCTTAAGTACTCTGGGATGCAGCCTATCTGGCCCTGGTGATTTATCGGCTTTTAATCCATTCAATTTACCCAACACCACTTCCCGACTAACCTGGATTTCACTCAGTTCCTCCATCTCCTTTGACCCGCGGTCCCCTGCTATTTCCGGCAGATTATTTATGTCTTCCTTAGTGAAGACGGAACCAAAGTAGTTATTCAATTGGTCCGCCATATCCTTGTTCCCCATGATCAATTCACCTGTTTCTGACTGCAAGGGACCTACATTTGTTTTAACTAATCTCTTTCTCTTCACATATCTATAAACACTTTTGCAGTCAGTTTTTATGTTCTCTGCCAGTTTTCTTTCATAATCTATTTTCCCTTTCCTAATTAAGCCCTTTGTCCTCCTCTGCTGGTCTCTGAATTTCTCACAGTCCTCTGGTATGCTGCTTTTTCTGGCTAATTTGTACGCATCATCTTTTGCTTTGATACTATCCCTGATTTCCCTTGTTATCCACGGATGCACTACCTTCCCTGATTTATTCTTTTGCCAAACTGGGATGAACAATTTTTGTAGTTCATCCATGCAGTCTTTAAATGCCTTCCATTGCATATCCACCGTCAACCCTTTTAGAACTAATTGCCAGTCAATCTTGGCCAATTCACGTCTCATACCCTCAAAGTTACCTTTCTTTAAGTTCAGAACCATTGTTTCTGAATTAACAATGTCACTCTCCATCCTAATGAAGAACTCAACCATATTATGGTCACTCTTGCCCAAGGGGGAACGCACAACAAGACTGCTAACTAACCCTTCCTCATTACTCAATACCCAGTCTAGAATAGCCTGCTCTCTCGTTGGTTCCTCTACATGTTGGTTTAGATAACTATCCCGCATACATTCCAAGAAATCCTCTTTGTCAGCACCCCTGCCAATTTGATTCACCCAATCTATATGTAGATATTATAACTGTTTTGCCTTTGTTGCACGCATTTCTAATTTCCTGTTTGATGCCATCCCCAACTTCACTACTACTGTTAGGTGGCCTGTACACAACACCCACCAGCGTTTTCTGCCCCTTAGTGTTTCGCAGCTCTACCCATACCGATTCCACATCCTCCAAGCTAATGTCCTTCCTTTCCACTGCGTTAATCTCCTCTCTAACCAGCAACGCTACCCCACCTCCTTTTCCTTTCTCTCTATCCCTCCTGAATATTGAATATCCCTGGATGTTCAGCTCCCAGCCTTGGTCACCCTGGAGCCATGTCTCCGTGATCTCAACTATATCATAATCATTAATAGCTATCTGCACGTTCAACTCATCCACTTTATTACGAATGCTCCTTGCATTGAGACACAAAGCCTTCAGGCTTGTTTTTACAACGCTCTTACCCCTTTTACAATTCTGTTGAAAAGTGGCCCTTTTTGATGTTTGTCCTGGATTTGTCTGCCTGCCACTTTTACTTTTCACCTTGCTACCTATTGCTTCCGCCCGCATTTTACACACCTCTGTTTCTCTGCTCACCCATTTAAGAACCCCACCAACTCTTATTCTCTGTTTATTATTGTTTTCTTCTTTCCCCCCTACATGTTGGGTCTGAGTGCTTTCCTTCTCTGCCTCCTGCCTCACACACTGTCTAATAGCTTTCTCTATTTGAGTCCCTCCCCCCAACCGTTCTATTTTAAAGTCTCCCCAGTAGCCTTTGCAAATCTCCCCGCCAGGATATTGGTCCCCCTCAGGTTCAAGTGCAACCCATCCTTTTTGTACAGGTTGCACCTTCTACAAAATAGGGCCCAATGATCCAGAAATTTGAATCCCTGCCCTCTGCACCAGTCCTTCAGCCACGCATTTATCCTCCACCTCGCTCCATTCCTACTCTCACTGTCGCGTGGCACAGGCAGTAACCCGAGATTGTTACCTTTGCTGTCCTTCTCCTTAACTCCCCTCCTAACTCCCTAAATTCTCCTTTCAGGACCTCTTCTCTCTTTTTACCTATGTCATTGGTACCTATATGTACCACTACCTCGGGCGCCTCTCCCTCCCCTTTCAGGATATCTTGGACACGTTGAGACACATCATAGACCCTGGCACCAGGGAGGCAAACTACCATCCGGGTCTCCCGACTGCGTCCACAGAATCGCCTGTCTGACCCCCTAACTATAGAGTCCCCTATTACTAATGCCCTCCTCTTCTTTTCCTTACCCTTCTGAGCAACAGGACCGGTCTCTGTACCGGAGGCCCGGCCGCTGTCGCTACCCCCAGGTAGGCTGTCCCCCCCCAACAGTACTCAAACAGGAGTACTTATTGTCAAGGTGTACAGCCACCGGGGTACTATCTAGTCCCTGCCTGTGCCCCTTGCCTCTCGCAACCGTGACCCACTTGCCTGCCTCCTGTGGTCTTGGAGTGACCACCTCCCTGTAACTCCTCTCAATGACTTCCTCGCTCTCCCTGACCAGACGAAGGTCATCGAGCTGCAGCTCCAGGTTCCTAATACGGTCCCTTAGGAGCCCCATCTCGATGCACCTGGCGCAGATGTGGACGTCTGTAAGGCTGTCAGATTCCTTGATCTCCCACATCTGACATCCAGAACAGTAAACTGCCCTGGCACTCATACTCCCCCTTACACTGGATACAATACAATGTACAATACAATGTAGAATACAATACAATCAGCAGGGATCCGACTCCCAATCAGCTGCTCCCTCTTGTCTGCTTCCACCAATCAGCGGCTTCCTCAAGCCCACTTGTTTTTGAAGTGCGAGTGGAACTTGGAACGTTGCAGATTTTGGTTCCTCCTCCCTCTGCAACCGCTCCAACGGCTCTCGGGCCTCTGTAAGAAGCAAGCCCCGCGCTCCACTTTATCTCCTACCGCTCGGGTGTAGCTCCTCACTCTGCGACCGCTCCAATGGCTCTCGGGCCTCTGTAAGAAGCAAGCCCCGCGCTCCACTTTATCTCCTACCGCTCGGGTGTAGCTCCTCCCTCTGCGACCGCTCCAATGGCTCTCGGGCTCCTGTTGTCTATTTTTCATTTTTCTGTCTTTCAGTCATCTTATTGGTTTATAAAATGTATCCATTCTTTGATCTACATGATTACTAGCTTACATGTAACTCTAGGTGCGCCTGACAATAAACTAAATTCAAACACAAACTCAAAGCTAGCATCCTCAGTGATGTCCACATCCATCTGAAAAACAAATTACTCTATCTAAATGGAGCATTCCAGCTTGTATCCAGGCCCTTTTTCTGTTAGATCATTGCTTACTCCTTTACGTTATACATTATTTGGAGTATTCAGTGGAGTTTAGGTCACCACTTTGCAGTAAAATGTGGAGGCTTTGGAGAGGGTGCAAAGGAGGTTTACCAGAATGCGGCCTGGATTAGAGGGTTACAGCTGCAGGGAGAGATTGGATAGACTTGGATTGTTTTCTCTGGAATGTAAGGGGTTTCAAAGGTATTTTATTGTCACATGTACCAATTAAGGTACAGCAAATTACCACGCAGCTATACGAAAAAATAAGCAACAAGACACACAACTACATAAGTTAACATAAACATCCACCACAGCGGATTCCCCACATTCCTCACTGATGGAAGGCAAAAAAGTCCAATCTGCTTCTTTATTTTCCCTCGGTCGGGGCAGTCGATCCGTCAGGGCGATCAAAGCTCCCGCAGCTGGCGGTCGAAGCCCCCGTGTCGGGGCAGTCGAAACTCCTGCGGCCTGGAGTTTCTGAAGTCGGTCTCTGACCAGAGACCACGGGCTCTATGATGTTAAGTCCGCAAGCACCCACGGCTGGAGCACCGAGGTCGATCCCTGGCAAAGGGAACGCGAGCTCCGCGATGGTAAGTCCACAGGCGACCGCGTTGGAGCTCTCAAAATTGGTCTCCAACAAATGCTGCCAACTCCTCGATGTTAGGCTGCAGTGCGGACGGAGATACGATATGGAAAAAAATCCGTCAAGGAGAGACTTGATAGAAGTATATAAAATAGGGGAAATAGTCAAAACCTTTTTTCCCCAACGTGGCAATGTCAAACACGAGATGGTATAGATTCAAGGTGGGAGGGGAACGTTTTAATGAAGACTAGACCAAGTGGGACCCGTTGGGTCCCTGTCACACAGGAGGCCTGGTCCCCCAACGCAACCTGTTCCCCCAACGCAATATGCAACCACTCACCCATCCCTCCTACGAAAGGCCTGGTCCTCCAACTCAACCCGTTGCCCAACGCAATATTCCACCACTCACCCATAGCCCCCAACTGCGCAGGGGCAGCTCATTTCCCCTTATTCACCCTCCCTCTTTTTAAACTTTTTAAAAAATCCAATTGCACTTGCTGCCACGAAAAAAATTCCAATTGCACTTGCTGCCAGGACTCAGTGTCCTGGGATTTGCAACATTGTAGCGGGCAGGGCCAAAGATCCTATAGTGAGCAAGATGGTCCACCACTAAAAAGCCGTAGTAGGGTCATGGGTAATCTTCAGCGCTATTTGCGTAAACCGGCTTCCATCATGGCATCAAGCTAATTCAGGGAGATTCTGCTATATCAAGCTGAGAGATTAAAGGATAGACACAAAATCCAGCGGGTCGAGTGGCATTTCTGGACAAAAGGAATAGGTGACATTTCGGGTCAAGACCTGTCTTCACTCAAACCCCCCTTCCCTCCGACACAGACACGGAGCAATCACCGCCCCCCCCCCCTTTTTTTTTTGTTTAACATCTATTTCCTTCGGGGGTTTAAAAAAAATGTCCCCTTACCATTTCCGTACTTTTTCGATAGCTGCCATGACCCGTTTGATGTCATCCTTCGCCCTGCTCCTGCTGTCGGCCTGCACCTCTGCTGGACATGCTCTGTGTGTGTGTGTGTTTGGCGGAGTCTGAGGGGAGAAGCGCCGGCACCAAGAGCGAGCGAACGCGCGGACAGACAGACGAAAACAAATATCATAGAGCGGAATAGGAGACCAAAGATGTTTGTAGGTGACATTTTGGGTCGAGACCCTTCTTCAGACTGAGTCAGGGGAAAGAGGAGCAAGAGATATCGACGGTACTAAGGACAAGTGAATGGAAGATATGTCTATATCTCCCATTTCCCTTTCCCTTGACTGTCAGTCTGAAGAAGGGTGTCGACCCGAAATGTCCACCTATGCCGCTCTATGATCGTTACTTTCGTCCGTCTGTCCGCACGTTCGCTCGCTCTTGGTGCCGGCGCTTCTCCCCTCAGACTCCGCCAAACAAACACACACATACGCACAGCATGTCCGGCAGATCGGTGCGGGCTGAGATCAGGAGCAGGGCGAAGGATGATATCAAACGGGTCATGGCAGCTATCGAAAAAGTCGACCCGAAATATCACCTAGATCTCTCCAGAGATACTGCCTGATCCGCTGATTTACTCCAGCCTTTTGTGTCTGTCTTCGGTTTAAACCAGCATCTGCAGTTCCTCCCTGTTCAAAGTATGTGCCGTTTAAAATGAAAATTAAAAAAAACATTTAAAACATTTAAAAACACATAAACTGTTCCCCCGCAACGCTCATTACACTGAGCGTTGCGTCGGGTCGGGGTTACTGAAATGACGGAAGTTACGCTCCGGTGCATACTACACGTCAGTTCATTGTATTTCGCAGGAGTGGTCTATCTTGCTCGCTGTAGGATCTTTGGGCAGGGCTACAATCCCATGGTGACGTCATAGTTGTAAGTGCTCTTGCAGTGTTCAAGTGATTCTCAAACTGGATTTTGTAAAGTTGAAAATGTGAATAACTTTTAAAATATAACATCAATGTGAACGAAACTTGATTAAAAAACACACCACATGACAAAGAGTGGTTGAATAAGGTGGTCTAAAATTTGCAGAACTATCGTGTACCCTTTTGGCATAGTTCCGGGATCATGCACGCACACACACAGAATCACAAACGAGATGAGAGTTTTAGTAATATATAAATAAATGTGTCGGGCAAGTTTTTTTACACTTGAGAGTAGTGGGGCCTGGAACGCAATGCTAGAGGCAGATATGATTTAAGAGGCTTTTAGATAGGCACATGAAACTGCAGGGAATAGAGGAATGGATCATGTATAGGCAGATGAGATCATTTCAACTTGATATCATGTTCAGTTCAACCATTGTGAGCCGAAGGACCCGTTACTGTGTTGTACTCCATGCAAGACTGCAAGAATTTGCAGTGAATTGTGGACACAGCCCCGGACCTTCACACAAACCAACCTCCCATTGACTTTATTTCTACCTCACGCTGCCTCGGCAAGGCCAGCAACATAATCAAGGACGAGTCGTACCCTGGTCACTCTCCCCTCTCCCATCGGGCAAAAGGTAGAGAAGTTTCTTACAGCTGTTATCAGGCAACTGAACCATCCTACCACAACTGGAGAGCAGTCCTGAACTACTATCTACCTCATTGGTGACTCTCGGACTATCTTTGATCGGACTTTGCTGGCTTTATCTTGCATTAAACATTATTTCCTTATATATCTTTACACTGTGAATGGCTCGAATGTAATCATGTATTGTCTTTTCACTGACTGGTCAGCACACCACAAATGCTTTTCAACAGTACCTTGGTACACGTGACAATAAACTAAATTGAACTGAGCTACTGTTCTATGTACTCTGTTAATCTACCAATGAAGCATTTGTTCATTATACATCTAAGCTCTTCTTGTATCAAGCATGATAAACTTCAACTATTCTGATATTTGTGTTGTGTGACCTAGTATATTCTGGCCCTACAAATCCATTATCAACTTCAAGAACCTTGTTGATATTTCAATCACTCCACTCCTATCCTATTGAGTTTTTCCATTCCTTGTCTTAGGCGGACCCACGGGATCATGGATGACTTATTTCCACTCTGATTTTGTGGGTTCTGATGTAACATATGTGAGAATCACCTAGCCTTCATAATCACAACTTTTCACATAATGTAGCTCAGCTGACAAAGTTCCACAACTTACCTTATCCCAGCTCTTCTGGTTGTTTTTCTCCCACCCTTTTACACCATAAGTTAAACTAGCCGCATTTAAAGTTCAAGAGCAACTTTTCCACTAATTCATTCTTTTAAATCCTAAAACCAAATGTTTCTACATGCCAGCAGTCTCATTCTGCTTTTATATAAATTCCTTACTTGCTATCCTTAAAAGCAAAGGATTATACAAAAAGGTATGTTTATAGGAAATACACTTACGAGTCTCACTGTATATTAAAGTGAAGGTATAAGGAATGCTGTTGTAAATCAGGACTGAAGCTTAAATGTACTTCATACATTTGCACCTTGAGATGGCATTCCATATTACAATATTCTTATCTGTTACTATGCTAAATTATATCTTCCTAAACACCAAGAGACCAATTGACATGTTTGTTCTCATTATATTTCTTTTATTCATCAAGAAAAATTCTCACACCTGCTTTGGATCTGTGAATCACTTTCTCGCAGTTGTTTCAGACCAACTTTAACATACTTTGTGGCAATCAGTTTCTTAAAATGCCAAATGTGCGTAATCTGCCTAATTTGTAACAAATTTATGAAAATCTTGAGAAATCCCATGAGTTAACGGTTGCATTACATCTGAAATTGAAAACATACAAATGGCCTAAATGTAAAATGGATTAATTTATTTGCAGATCTCCTCAAGAAGTTAATATCAATTATTTCCTGCACGAAAACGAAAATTGGGCTTTATGTGTGAGCATTACAAATTACTTATTGGCAATGCAGTTAGTACTTGTATACTTCCAATTTGTGAAACACAAAATATACTAAGTTTAGGTTTATTAAGAACTATCAAGTGTTAAGGAAGTCAAGTGTGTTTAATTGTCATGTGCATCAGGAAGTAAGAATGAAATTCTTACTTGCTGCAGCTTTACAGGCACATTAATGCAATACGCAACAGATAAATATATACAATTAATAATACAATAAATTATCATTAATACTAGGAAACTATAGTAGTGCAAACTGAAATATGTAGTGCAACCAAAACAAGCTCCATAATAGGTCATATTTTGTTTTTACAATTGGTTAGGATTGCATCCTTTGAGAAATGTTTCAAACATGCACAGACTGTATTTTTATATTGGGATCAATGGCGCAGCAGTAGAGTTACTGCCTTACAGTGTCAGAAGCCCGGGTTTGATCCTGACTAAGGGGGCTGCCTGTATGGAGTTTGTACGTTCTCCCCGTGACCTGCGAGGGTTTTCTCTGGGTGCTCTGGTTTCCTCCCATACTTCAAAGACATACTGGTTTCTAGGCTAATTGGCTTGGTATAATTGTAAATTGTCCCTTATGTGAAGGATAGTGTAAGTGTGCAGGGATCATTGCTTGGCACGGACTCGGTGGGCCGAAGGGCCTGTTTCCGTGCTGTATCTCTAAACTAAACTAAACAGAATGAGAGATCGCTGTTTAATTTGTGAAAAGAAGCACCATCAGTTTCCAAAATAAGCATCCCTTCTGCCACTTTGACCTACAAGTTGATGCGTACGCTGCTGGGGTAAGATGTTTGATTTTTAGTTTGTTGGGTAACTTATGTCTGTTTTGTGGTCCTTGACTCTTCTGTGAACTCCATTGTAAACTCATGGATTATGTTCAGTGAATATAATCAGTAAATTGACAATCACTGACATTGGCAATGGTGGTTGTCTGGTGAGGGAGAGATGTATTAAATACAGCATTTGCGAAGATTCTGAAGTTTAGTTTTGAACTGGTGATGTTGTTAGTGGTTGGAGATGGCAAAAAAATAACACCTAATAAAGTCATGCTTGAGGATAGAATAGGGTGGTGGTGGATAATTTGGACTTTTTCAATAATTAAAGTTTTAATTGTTACCTAGAGTAGATTGTTTTAAAATCAAAAAGAGGACAGTGTTCTGATATACACCTAGTTTTTAGTTTAGTTTATTGTCACTGTTTAGTGGTACAGTGAAAAGCTTCTGTAGCGTGCTCACAAGTTAGCAGAAAGAAAATACATGATTACAATCGATCCATTTACAGTGTATAGATACACGGAAAGGGAATAACGTTTAGTGCAAGGTAAAGCCAGCAAAGTCCAATCAAGGATAGTCCGAGGGTCATCAAAGAGGTAGATAGTAGTTCAGCACCTACGCTTGTTCTCATATGTTTGATGAATGCTTAATGTGTTTTCAAGCAAAACTAAAAGTAATTATTGCATTTTAAAAAAGGAAACATGTTTGACTTGCGATCAGGTTATAGTTTTGCGAACAGAAACTAAATTGTAAATAAATTCCAACAATTGTGTTTTCAGAATTGTGAATAAAAATATCAGTACCTGTTTATATGCTGTTAAAACATGATTCACATCAATGGCCTTATGAAGTGATTTGGGTTGTCAATCTGGAAAGATCTGTTCTGCAAATCAAACATGCAAAAATATCATCTGTTTCACTGTTAATGCTGCACCATAATGAAAAAAGCTGTTACTGTTACACGTGTTAAATTTCCATGGTAAAAGTTTTATGATTTACACCGTTACTGTAGGTTTCATGACTGCTTGGTAATCTTGATTTTTGATGGAATGCTAGCCTTGAATATCAGCAACATTTTATTATTCTTATGTAAAGTGGGATAGAACTGGTGTGAGTGGATGATCGATGGTTGGCATGGACTGAAGGGCCTTGCTTCCGTGCTTTATCTTTAACATACACAAAATGCATTTTTTTGCAATAAAGAGGAGTTTGGCTGCCTTAGCAGATTTAGTTCAATTGCAAGGTCTATCATTAAACTTTTACTGAAGCAAAATTTTCAGACATTTGATATTTAAGAGTGAAAAGACGTTTTCCTTTGTAATGGCAGAAATTGATTAAAGCCGGCCAGCATAACAATTTGAATTGTGGCGAGAAAATCCCCTGTTTTACACTATTTGCATATTGCCTTTCCTGTTCTAAATTATCAGCAGGCCTAAATGCCTTGTGCTAAATTGTTTACTTCTTTCTCATGTTGCAGAAGGTGTGTGTAGAGTAACTATTTGATCACAAAGGTCTCTATTTTTCAGATTGCCTGTACCCTGTTGCTATTCAGAAAGCGATGTGAGTCACCTTATTGAACCACAGCTGTCATTCTGGCTAATGTATTCCCACAATAATTGTGAATGGGGTATTCCAGGATTTGACCACTGGAGATGAAGGAATAACAATATATTTCCTGCTTAAAATGTTGTGCGACCTGTAGATGAACCTGGTGGAAGTGTTATCCTGTGTGCTGATTGCCTTTGTCCTTGATGGAGGAAGTAGAGGGTGAGGGAGGTTCTGTCAGAATAATTTTGACAAGTAACTGCATGCATTTTGTAGATGACTCTTACTGCAGTCTTTTTGCACTGGTGTTGGGGGGAATAGATGTTTGGGATGGTGAAGATAGACACAAAATGCTGGAGTAACTCAGCGGGACAGGCAGCATCTCTGGATAGAAGGAATGGGTGACTTTTCGGGTCGAGACCTTTCTTCAGACTGAGAGTCGGGAGAGGGAGTCACAGAGATATGGAAGGGTAAGGTGTGAAAACGAGACATCAAAGGGGACGAAGCTCAAGGAAAATGTAGAATATCCTTGTTAGCTAGAGGAAGGTGACAACGAAGCATACAAAAATAAATATATATAAATAAGTAAAGAGATAAATATAGATAAATAAATATAAATAAAGATACAAAGGATGGTGAATGCGGAGCTAATCAAGTGGGCTGCTTAATCCTGGGTGAAGCAAAGCTTTTTGAATGTTATGGAAGCTGAATTCATCCATCATGTTGCTTCTTGACTTGCTCCTTGTTGATAATGAAAGGCCTTTGGGTTGTCAGAAGTATACCCAGTAGTTTTACCTACTCTTGCATCGCAGTATTAACATGGTGAGTTTATTGTGTTTCTGATCAGTATGGTGTCCAGGATGTTGAAGGTTAGGGACTAGGTGTGTCTGATTCTTCTCACCTCATAAGTCTGCTTTGCAGGAGGAACCAGAGGATAAAAATCTTGAGCAAAAATCCCTGTTAATAGTTCTCTCCCTATTCAAGGGAAATTTAGATTAATTGTGATACTCCTGTTGACTTGGATCTAAATGCTATCTAACTCTAGGCTTCACCCTGTGTTTATCCTAGTTTATATAGTTCAGTACATCATTGTTTTAAATGAGCTGAGTAATACATACAATACAAGATTATACATAAATAAAATTTATATAGTTGTAGGAAGGAACTGCAGATGCTGGTTTTAACCGAAGACAGACACAAAATGCTGGAGTAACTCAGCGGGACAGGCAGCATCTCTGGAGAGAAGGAATGGCTGACGTTTAGGGTCGAGACCCTTCTTCAGACAACATTTATATAGAATTGAAATAATGGAAATACTTTTGAAAGTCATAAATGTAGTGGCTGCATTAAATTAGCAAACATTTTTTTTTTTTAACTGGTATGGCATTTAAAATAACTGAAATATTATTTTGTAATTTTCCTGAGACCACTGGAGAGAAATGCGTATCAACAGAAATATGTCAGAAAATCTAAGTGTTTAGATTTAGATGCTTAGTGCTCAGATTTTTTGAAAGGCTAATTTAGGGGTTAGTGTGATAGGGATGGCAGTAGTTTATTTTCTTTCAATTTTGTTTCTACTAAAATATATGTATTTTGCAGTGCTCAAAATTAAAAAAAACACAGATTTATTTATGTGTCTTATATTTAGTATTGGACATATTCCGGCTGAAGCACAGAGTGGCAATATTTTTCAAAGGTTTCCTTTTGCTTTTCACAGCCGTTAGTCTTTCCTGGGTCATTCAACACATGCTAACCTTGATGACTTTTTGTGCTGTCACATGCCAGTCAAACTATGATGAGCATTCTCATGTGAATGGGATAGTAAGCATTCCTTCCTTGCAATCATTTGTTTCACGTGAAGGCCCATTAAGTGATTACTTTGTAATATTTTGCCTTGTTATGATGCTATGGTTCTTAAACTTTTTAAGCAATAGCATACTCAAGAATGGGTTACCTATCAAAATGCAGTTTTACAGTTACTTCAGATTAGAAATTACATGTTCAAAATTTGCACTGCCATCTGATCTCAAAGAAGATTACACCAATCCTCAGGATGACATTGTTTTTTAATAAATTGCTGATGAAAACGTACTTCTAACATGAAAAAAATGTTTCTGAGATGACGTGTGCTTTGTGGTCATTATTTGCATTATTATGGATTTGCTCAGAACATTTTGCCGAATATATGTATGAACAGTTGTATGCATGAACTTTTTGCCGCAGATATCCGGTTGCTTATTGCTCTTCATGGAAGCAGAGCCTTACAGTGGCAATCAGTGCTTTCACTTGTCTTTTAAAGATTTCTGACTTGGCATGTTTTTGATCTTGGCTAAACCTTCAGGGGAGATGGAAGACAGATTCAAAGCACTTCCTTCAGAAAGACTGCTGTAAAATCAGAGTTAGTCATTGCAATATCCTCTTGTATGGCTGGAACAACACTTGCAATGTAATAGAGGAAAACACAGGAAAATGCTTGAAGTTACCTCTGCAATGATTATGATTTTTTTTTCTCATTTTACACCATATATAAATAATTGAGACATGACCATGCAATTTTATAGGGCCAAAACTGTTATCTGAGAACCTGTGGCAAACTACACTGGTAAGAATAACCAGCTAGTTTTTATTATAATTAAGATTCACTGTCATAAGACAGCCACTGGATTCTTGTAGAGTGCTGGAATGCTACTTCAAAAAAATGAACTCAAATTCCTTCAAATTCCATAAAGAAACTCAAAATATATATTTATTTTATTAAGAAATATAGCATATGATATCACCACAAATAACGATTAAAGGTACAGTTTTATGTTTATACATATATATATATTTGGAGGTATATTCGCAATGGGTAAATTGTTTTGAGAACTTGTAAACAGCCGTGATCATATGCAGGATGAGTACTAAAAGCTATCCATGTTGCTTGGAAAATATTTGTTTACATAACTGATATCAATATGCCCTCAAATTTTGAAGGGAAAGTATTTATTAACTTCTTGCCACATGGAACCACATTCCCTGTGGTTGTAAAATGATAAACTACAACTGCACAGCAAAATAAGAAGGAAACAATGTCAATAGATATTAGACAAGAGGTGCAGGAGTAGGCCATTTGGCCCTTCGAGCCAGCACCACCATTCAATGTGATCATGGCTGATCATTCCCAATCAGTACCCCGTTCCTGCCTTCTCCCCGTTGCTGCCTATCTTTAAGAGCCCTATCTAGCTCTCTCTTGAAAGTATCCGTCCATTCCCTCAACGGATGCTGCCTGAGCCGCTGAGTTCCTCCAGCCATTTGCTTTTTGCTCAAAATAAATGTTAAAAATTGATCTTTAATAGAAACACCCTAATAAATGTGAGGCGGTGAAAATGTAATGAAACACACAAACTTTTGTTAATATGCCCTTGTTTGTGAGAGAATGACTAAATTTAATATACCTGCATTAGAAAGTTGGCAGCTGATTCCTCATAATTGCATTTGACATTAAATGTGAAATCATCCAATTCAATTCATTAATGTTTATGGTTATAGAATAGAAACAATAAATACTAATATTAAAAGGCAATGTATTTCTGTTCAGATCATGGGCTGGATCTTCCAACCCACTGCTTTTTAAAATATTTTTAACAGCACACATAGCTTGCCGTTATCCCATCACTGTCAAACTCCAGATAGAGTTTGACAGTCCTCTTTATAATGACATCTTTTATGATGCATTGGTATACACAAAAGACTAATGACCTATATTTGCACTGCTGCTTACATCAGATTTAAAGAGCAAACCTCTCAACCTTTTTCATTGAGGCCACCGCGTCATAGAGTGATACATTGTGGAAACTCCCTTTGGCCCAACGTGCCCACATCGGCTAACATGTCACTGCTACACTAGTCCCACCTGCCAACATTTGATCCATATCCCTCTAAACCTGTCGTATCCATGTACCTGTCTAACTGTTTCTTAAATGTTGGGATTGTCCCTGCCTCAACTACCTCCTCTGACAGCTTGTTCCATACACCCACCACTCTTTGTGTGAAAAAGTTACCGCTCGGATTCCTATTAAATCTTTCCCCTTCACCATAAACCTATGTCCTTTGATCCTCGATTTACCTACTCTGGGCAAGAGTATTCCAACAGGACTAAAAACATCACATTATTCTGTTTATTACTGTGTCGACTGAGGGAAATGGACTGAATAATGTGAAGCTGATGCTATTATAATTATTCCTGTGTGCAATCATGCTGTCAACCATCCCAATTCATTCCTCAGTTTGAATCCAAATGTTACCTAAATCACTCAATCCCATGTTTAAGATCACCTTTTATCCAGACTGATCGTGACAACAAAGCATTGCACAGACTTACAATGATGCTGCCTAGCTCAGTGATAAAAGGGAGACTGCACTTGCTAAATTCAGTTAAGAGGTCAGCTTGGCTCAGCTAAGGCCAACTGAGGTATTGCAAAGCCAACTTGTCCAAGAAACAATTTGGCCATGCAGCTGCCTGGTCTAGCCAGAGACCTGATGTGTAAGGAGACAGTGCAAGTTCCTGGAGATTTCAGAAATGAAAGAAAGTGACTTGAGGTGACAATGTAAAGACATTTGGTGTCACAACCCACTATTAAAAAAGGGGGGGGGGGGGGGGAACAAAATAGAAGTGTTAGCTCTGAACTACTCTCATTATTCATCTGCTTCAGAGTAACTTTGGTGAGTACATACAGCAAAGTTACTTTTCCACCTTTTTTCTTGCTTGCAGTTCATCCCCTTTGAACTGGGGATGGGGAACAGATATTGTGTCAGTCATGCACTATAATGTGTGGCGAGAGAATGTGAAAAGTTTCAATTTCTTTTTATTGTAAAGGATCTGTTTCTTTTATGAAGTAATGTTTCCAAAACAAAGCTAGATTACAGTAAAAACATGTGAATCCAGTCGATTACTCTTGCAAAACTGCCGTCAAAGCAAAGTATTATTGTGGTTAGAAATATTTTTTTTAGGTGAATCTAGTTCAAGAAAACACTCTTCCTGGAAATAGCAATCAGTAAAGGCCTAAAAAGGTGGTTTTAATAGTGCTTACTAACAAATTTTCATTTTAATGACAAATAGACAAAATGTTTTATTTTTAATTGTATACCCAATGTTCAAAATGTTGGTAACATTCTTATTTGTTTCAATGAACGTGTTGTAAAATTAAATGCTGTAACTCCCTTTTACATAGGAAAACATTAAATATTTAAATTAAAAATCCACTAATTGCTGATTTTACACGTTAAAACGTTAAAGTACCGTGGAGTGGCATGGTGGCGCAGCGGTAGAGTTGGTTCCTTACAGCGTCAGAGACCTAGGTTCGATCCTGACTACAGGTGCTGTCTGTGACCCCGTTGGTTTTCGCCAGGGTACTCTGGTTTCCTCCTACACTCCAAAGATGTACAGCTTTGTAGGTTAATTGGCTTCAGTAAAAAGATTGTAAATTGTAGGAAAGTGCTAGTGTACGGGGATCACTGGTCGGGCGACTTGGTGGGCCGAGGGAGCTGTTTCCGCGCTGTTTCTCTAAACTAAACTAAACTTTATGAATGGAATTAAGTAATGAAGGTAAACAATATCCCAGGACTTTTTAGATTATATTGTTCAGATTAGGTGTGCTGAGGTCAAGGCGTTGAACCATTCTCTTACTTCTCCACAGATACTGCCTGAATTTTTGTTGCAGGTATAATCGAGTCTGTCTGTGCCGACTTAACTGATTCCAGTCTGGCTAAGAGTTGAGATGGGGGGGATGGGAGTGTTATTTCCATAAGCACTTTTTTATTTTGCCTTCCATTAAATCAAGAGTTTTGTAATGTAGACACAAGGATCTGCAGATGCTGGTTACAAAAAAGAGTCATAGGCCTGGAATAACTCAGCGGATCAGGCAGTATCTATGGAGGACATGGATAGGCGATGGAAAGGTCGGGACCTTTCTTCATACAGATTGCAGTGGGGGGAGAAAGCTGGAAGAGAGGTCTGATAAAGCAGTATAAATTCTGGAGAATTCCTGCAGTGTTTGCGCTAGGATATTGCAAATAGATTACCCATTGTTCAAGTACATAAGAATTTACTCCCTTGGAAATTGCGACGATCTGCATTTGATTGCTCAAAGAAGGCTGCTTCATTGTATAATTAAAAAATTACATTTGAATTGCTCCTATACCAGTAAACTTTATTTTGCTGATAAGAGAGGAGTACAAGAGCAAGGAGAAGTCTGGTGATGAATGAGTGAACCAGGATTTAGCAGAATCATTTACCTTTCGAGGAGGAGATACCTGCGATGATAACATCATGTTCGAACTTCCAGAAATAACAGCAGATAATTCATTTATTAAGGAACCTCTGAGTGCAAGGTGCAGACAAGGAGAATACATTTTTTGTGTTTCTGGGATGGATACAATGCGACAAAGTTCAAGAAAAAGAAAGAGATATCAGAAGCACTGGTAAGGAAGATGGTGTCATCAGAATAGATGTGGTAGAGAAATTGGTAGAATGAACTGGAGTCCCAACATTAAATCGGAGAGAAGGTAATTGTGGGAGAGAGTGGTCTTACAGTAGATGTTAATTACAGTATCTGGTATATTCCACTTTGGCAGTCCTGTTTTTCACATTTAATCTGTGGCCGGGCATATAATTAGAATTTTATGATGCCCTGCATGTTAAATAGCCCACTGTTATTCATTATAGAGGTACAGACCACAGTGGAAATTTGGATGACTAATGAAGTGCTACCATTATTGTACAAATGTATTGTAGTTTGAGTCACGGATTTCTGTTGAGTGGAGCAGAAACTTATGAAAGGAGAATGCTCTAACTTTACCATTCCATTTTAAAAATAAAAGGCAGAACTATCAGGTATAATACTTCACAGAGTATTTTGTTACAAGCCAAGTAAAGTTCTGATTAAAAGCAAAAAGTGATTGAAGAAAATTGTACACAACATCGAAACCAGAGTTAAAGAAACCACATGACCATCAAAAGAATAAACATGAAATAAAATGTTCTTTTATCAGTTGCCTGAGGATTTTTTTGTGAAAACTGTAATTTTGGAGGGATTTTCTAAATTGACAGGTGAATGTACAAACCCTACAGATGAATAAATAACTTTAAAAAAAATGTTTAATTGGTGAACTAAACTGTGCAGTGTCCTTTCATTTTGTTATAAATAGAAATTAAGGGGATTACAGAAGAAAGTCATAGCATTTTTGCTTAGTCTCTTTGCTCTGCTATATTCTCAGAACTAGAAAATAACTCCAACAATACACTATCTGATTGTTTTAAAAATCCTGATGGTTTAACATCTGCCTCAATGGCTGCTGATTCCTCTGCCCCCTTTGATGTACCAGGGCCTTTGGTTTCCATTGCTCCCATTAACCCACTGGTGTCCAGTTTTCCAGTTTCCACCCTCCCTTCAACACACACCAGGTCCCTGTACTCCTGCTTTATTTCCCATGCTTCTATGAAATCGTATGAACATTTATTGTGCTACTGTTGAAAAATAAATTAAAGTGTGTAGGAGTATTAAATGGAGCAACATCCAATAGTCTTCAAAATTGGTTAATCTAGCACCAACAAGTCCCATGCATGTCAAGTGAATGCTGTTTTAGTCTACAGTGGCTTGCAAAAGTATTCATACCCCTTGAACTTTTCCACATTTTGTCACGTTACAACCACAAACGTAAATGTATTTTATTGGGATTTTATGTGATAGACCAACACAAAGTGGCGCATAATTGTGAAGTGGAAGGAAAATGATACATGGTTTTCAAATTTTTTTTACAAATAAAAAACTGAAAAGTGTCGCGTGCAAAAGTATTCAGCCCCCTTTACTCTGATACCCCTAAATAAAATCCAGTGCAACCAATTGCCTTCAGAAGTCACCTAATTAGTAAATAGAGTCCACTTGTGTGTAATCTAATCTCAGTATAAATACAGCTGTTCTGTGAAGGCCTCAGAGGTTTGTTAGAGAACATTAGTGAACAAACAGCATCATGAAGCCCAAGGAACACACCAGACAGATCAGGGATAAAGTTGTGGAGAAGTTTAAAGCAGGGTTAGGTTATTAAAAAATATCCCAAGCTTTGAACATCTCACGGCGCACTGTTCAATCCATCATCCGAAAATGGAAAGAGTATGGCACAACTGCAAACCTACCAAGACATGGCCGTCCACCTAAACTGACAGGCCGGGCAAGGAGAGCATTGATCAGAGAAGCAGCCAAGAGGCCCATGGTAACTCTGGAGGAGCTGCAGAGATCCACAGCTCAGGTGGGAGAATCTGTCCACAGGACAACTATTAGTCGTGCACTCCACAAATCGGGCCTTTATGGAAGAGTGGCAAGAAGAAAGCCATTGTTGAAAAAAAGCCATAAGAAGTCCCGTTTGCAGTTTGCCACAAGCCATGTGGGGGACACAGCAAACATGTGGAGGAAGGTGCTCTGGTCAGATGAGACCAAAATTGAAGTTTTTGGCCTAAATGCAAAACGCTATGTGTGGCGGAAACCTAACACTGCACATCACCCTGAACACACCATCCCCACTGTGAAACATGGTGGTGGCAACATCATGCTGTGGGGATGCTTTTCTTCAGCAGGGACAGGGAAGCTGGTCAGAGTTGATGGGAAGATGGATGGAGCCAAATACAGGGCAATCTTGGAAGAAAACCTGTTAGAGTCTGCAAAAGACTTGAGACTGGGGCGGAGGTTCACCTTCCAGCAGAACAACGACCCTAAACATACAGCCAGAGCTACAATGGAATGGTTTAAATCAAAGCATATTAATGTGTTAGAATGGCCCAGTCAAGGTCCAGACCTAAATCCAATTGAGAGTCTCTGGCAAGACTTGAAAATTGCTGTTCACAGACGCTCTCCATCCAATCTGACTGAGCTTGAGCTATTTTGCAAAGAAGAATGGGCAAAAATTTCAGTCCCTAGATCGCAAAGCTGGTAGAGACATACCCCAAAAGACTTGCAGCTGTAATTGCAGCGAAAGGTGGTTCTACAAAGTATTGACTCGGGGGCTGAATACTTTTGTACGCAACACTTTTCAGTTTTTTATTTGTAAAAAAATTGACAAACAAGGAATCATTTTCCTTCCACTTCACAATTATGCACCACTTTGTGTTGGTCTATCACATAAAATCCCAATAAAATACATTTACGTTTGTGGTTGTAACGTGACAAAATGTGGAAAAGTTCAAGGGGTATGAAAACTTTTGCAAGCCACTGTATATGGGATATATACAATGACATGATTTTCTAACATGGTAATTTTAGAAATACTGCTTGCTAGGTTATGATTCATTATTGTAATTACAGTAATATTTTGCTTTTATGTATATTTGATGCACATTGGAATGGCAGCTAAGAAACAATAAATGTTTCTACCTCCAGATCCCCTTCAGTTACATTTCTGGACTGAATTGGTATTTTGATTCTTGTATTTCACCTTTCCCATATCACTCACTTCATTATCTGGATGCATAACTGGCAGAACCTAGGAAAGTTGCACCACTGTTCAATTGTATGTTTGGTGCAGATTTCTGCACTCTTTCTCATTCTTGTGGGAATATGCTGCTGCTCTTGGTGCTGGTGTCTAAGGGACTGTCTTCCTGAACATGATACAAGGGCTTGAAATGGACATCTGAAAATACATTCTCTACCCCCTTCCACACACTCAAGTATACGCATATGGAGGGCCTATGTATTTAATCTAGTCTATATATACAGTGCAATCAGAAAGTATTCAGACCCCTTCACTTTTTCCACATTTTGTTACGTTACAGCCTTATTCTAAAATGGATTAAATATTTTTTTTATCATCAATCTATACACAATACCCCATAATAAAAAAGCGAAAACAGGTGTTTAGAAATTTTTTCAGTAATTATAAAGAAATAACTGAAATATCACATTTACATAAGTATTCAGACCCTTTACTCAGTACTTTGTTTAGGCAACTTTGGCGGCGATTACAGCCTCAAGTCGTCTTGGGTATGACGCTACAAGCTTGGCACACCTGTATTTGGGTAATTTCTCCCATTCTTCTCTGCAGATCCCAAGCTCTGTGAGGTTGGATGGGGAGAGTCGATGCACAGCTATTTTCAGGGCCCTCCAGAGATGTTCGATCGGATTCAAGTCCGGGCTCTGGCTGGGCCACTCAAGGACATTCACAGACTTGTCACAAAGCCACTCCTGCGTTGTCTTGGCTGTGTGCTTAGGGTCGTTGTTCTGTTGGAAGGTGAACCTCTGCCCCAGTCTGAGGTCCAGAATGCTCTGGAGCAGGTTTTCATCAAGGATCTCTCTGTACTTTGCTCTGTTAATTATTCCCTCGATCCTGACTAGTCTCCCAGTTCCTGCCGCTGAAAAACATCCCCACAGCATGATGCTGCCGCCACCATGCTTCACCGTAGCTATGGTATTGGACAGGTGATGAGCGGTGCCTGTTTTCCTCCAGACGTGAAGCTTGGCATTCAGGCCAAAGAGTTCAATCTTGGTTTCATCAGACCAGAGAATCTTGTTTCTCATGTCCTTTGGCAAAATCCAAGCGTGCTGTCATGTGCCTTTTACTGAGGAGTGGGTTTCTGTCTGGCCACTCTACCATAAAGGCATGATTGGTGGAGTGCTGCAGATATAGTTGTCCTTCTGGAAGGTTCTCCCTTCTCCACAGAGGAACTCTGGAACTCTGTCAGAATGACCATCGAGTTCGTGGTCACCTCTCTGACCAAGGCCCTTCTCCCCTGATTGCTCAGTTTGCCCGGGCGTTCAGGTCTATGAAGAGTCCTGGTGGTTCCAAAGTTCTTCCATTTAAGAATGGCGGAGGCCACTGTGCTCTTCGGGACCTGCAATGCTGCAGAAATTGTTTTATACCCTTCCCCAGATCTGTGTCTCGACACAATCCTGTCTAGGAGGTCTACGGACAATTCCTTTGTCTTCATGGCTTGGTTTTTGCTCTGACATGCACTGTGTGGGACCTTATATAGACAGGTGTGTGCCTTTCCAAATCATGTCCAATCAATTTAATTTACCATTGGTGGACTCCAATCAAGTTGTTGAAACATCTCAAGGATAATCAATGGAAACAGGATGAACCTAAGCTCAATTTACCCATGAATAGTTATTGTGAGAGCAGGTTAAGACTCAGCCATTCTGAAAGTGAACTTTCAGTGCATGCAAGATGAGGTGGTAGTGGCAGAGAAAATGAATGACATGCTGAATGGAATAACTGAGGATGGGGCTTCAGATAAGCACATGTCACTGGGCAGGCCGGAATGTCACAAACCCAACTAATGGAGCAACCTGTGATTGTAAAGAGAAAGACTGACAGGTTTATGATAGGTTACAAAGCAGGAGACTGGAGATTCAGTCAAGGATTATGCGGATCAGTAAACCAGTTTGTTAAATAAATGGAGTTGTGTGGATCACACAATTTCCATACTGTCATTGAAATCTCTGTGTGGCAATACCGCTGAATGAACCAATAAGATGGCTGGATGGGATACAAGTTTAATTATAGATATTGATTCATAATACATGTTTTGAGGTTGCTTAGTCACTTGGATTATAGATGCAATAGATACAATGAAATATGTTCACGGGAACTAAACCATTAACAGTATTTGTAAATGTTGAAGCTCATCCAGTAATCCTTAACTTTGATGTATGGCCAGCTAAACTTTACACCAGTTATTTTATGCATATTCAATGGTATATGTTCTTCAGAAAATAGACTTGCTTGCAAATGCAAGGTTGTGAAATATTGGGGTATAATGAGGATATATAAAACATTTTACTTGAGGAAATATCTTCTATCAGTGATTTTATATCAGAAGGCTTGAAAATTTTAAAGATTTTTTTTGCAAGCATTCTAAGTAGTGATTGTTCTTTGGTTTCAGCATGATGTGTCCCAGACTTTACTTAAAGCTACCTTGGACAGCGTGGTTGAAGAATGTGTCAGTTTTGTTGGAGTGGATATCAACAGCATCTCAGAAATCCTAATGAGGTATGGGGATTATTTTCCAATGCAATGATTGCATGGCAATGGATCACAAGGCCTCTCTTTAGTCTGTTTCTTAATTTAATCTCAGATGGTGCATTGTGGCCTTGTTGCAGATTCTCATCTTTAAGAAAATGGCAAGTTTAGGCAGTATTCTCCCCACACAGTATTAAAACTCTTCCTTTGAAAAAAACTGGAATGAAGGACATTAAACAAAATCCTATTGAGTTATGAATTACAGACCTTGTTAAACTCACTGTCTTTGAACTAATACCATACATGTGTGCAAATGCATTTGTTAATACATATTGTGGGCCATTGATGTAGTTTGAACATGCAGTATAATTTCTGTAGCTCTATTTTAAGTATAAAAAATGGGTATGTGAACAGAATAAAATATTCCCAGTGTTTTTTTCTGCAATCCAACAAATCTTCTCTGTTCCTATTGGCCTTTTCAATTGTTTAGTAGGTTTGCATGGGTAGATGTGCATTGTTTGGATTGAAAACTTCATTTTCTCTATTATGGATGTTTTACTCTTCATTAGCTACATTGAGTTACTGATGTACAACTAAATAGGAAAAAAAGTACTTATTTTCCATTTTGAATGATGCAAAGGCACGATTCAGAACAATGACAGAGCAGCATAGGGGGCCAATTGGCTGCTTCAGTTTTGTTTGTTTGGATTTTCCATACCTAAGCACATCCTCGATTTGCAAAGAATCATGAAGGGCATAGATAAATAAGGTGATCAGCCACAGTGTTTTCCTCTGGATACGGGAGTCTAAAACTAGAGGCCATGGGTTTAAGATGAGAGCGAAGAGATTTATAAAGTGCCTGAGAGATCAATAGCATTCTAGATATTATGGGAATAAAGGAGAATTGAGTGGGAATGTGCACATGATAGATCAACCAACACAGCATTGGTGGGGACATTTCATAGGCTAAATGATCTCTTATGTTAATATGATGAACTTGTCAAAACAGGAATTGATCATTCGAGTAGGACGAACTTAAAGTGGTTCTAATCTTAACCCGTTTGAGATAAATGATTTATTCAGATTAGTTGATACTCTCAGTTGAATTTTAGCCAAATATAGAGAGATTTAAAACAATTTGCAAACATATTTCATGTTGTGATTACTGAGGTGAAAAAAATGCTCTCAAACTTATGGTATTGAATGGAGTTATAGTCACAAGTACTGGGAGGAAATGACAAAGGGAATTATTTAAAAAAAGGCATTAAATAATAAAATCATGAAGCTATGCACAAATAATGTTCAATTAAAATTTTTTTGCGAATTGTCACTACTTAAAATAATTTCTCGACGGTGTATATTGATTGAATTCTAAAATCTTCCTAATCAAAAGGAACAATTTCTGAACTGAGAAAACTTGGGAAACATTTTCTCACCTACTTCCTTTAAAATTCTGGATGGAAATAACTTGAAGAATGACCTGTTTTAATCCCATTGTTTTCTTCACTATTATTTGTCCTTTGTAAATTATTGTGCTACCTGTCCTCATTTAACATTTTTGGAATGCTTGAAATACCATTCTCTTTATTTACAAATATCTCCATTATCTTTTTTTCAAGGTCCAATTATTCCTCAGCATATCTTTACCCTTGCGAAAGTATGATAGCACTTTTATCCTTTTCTGTAGATTTTACCCACTGTTTTGCCAGCTTTTGCAGTATTTTATATAAATGTTTTTTTAATTATCCACTATAATTTCCTGGATTGTCGAACCATTTCCCTTTTTGAGTACTTTTTAATTTTCACTTTATATTTGCCTTTACATGTTTAATCATCCATGTTAACTAGAACTCCTGTCCCTTGGATTATTACTTGAACAAACATCTGCTATATAGTGATGCTACTCATATTCAAATTAGTCTTTTTATTGATACAACTGATGTAAACTTAAAATCTTTACAGCTCTTTTACATTTCTCCCTTTTCAAGACTACATTTAATTTCAATCATATATTGATCAGTCTTAGGTAAATGTCCACTTGCTGTTCAATTTAAATAATTTATATCAAATAGATTGCTCAAAAATCTGAAATCAAATTCATACCTCCGAATCCAACTAGTTTTACTTAACAACAAGTAAAAGAATTGAACCCTATCTCCCCATTGAAAGAAGGAAATACTATACACTTGTACAACCATGATTAATTTCAAATTTCTATATAGTTGATATATCAGGAGAGGAATAGCTTATATTTTGATCTAATTCAATTCAAAACTTTAGACTGGGACTTATTAATGGCAAGTTTTGTTCCCCCAGTCATTACACCACTACCTAGGCCCCAATGCTCTGTATTTATATTCAAAGGAACTTGTGTTGAGCATTTAACTAGCTCAGCCATGTAAATGCTGGAAGCATAAAGACTGATCTAATCTCAACTCAAATTCTTTCACACATTTAACACACCAAGCCAGGAAACGCTACTACTGACTGAATTATTTTGGCTAGGTTACAAGCAGCTGATCAAGTCTTGGTGACATAGACCCATTAAGCATTACAAGGGTAAAGGTTAAAAAGGTACTTCCAATCCTAAAAACTATTATATTTCTATCTTTAAAGCATTTCTGTTTGACGGGATTAAAAAATAAAATCGAAATATTTGTGTCAACTTCATAAAATATTTAATTTCTCTCTCCCAGACATGTTGCAGGACTGAATGCTAGTAAAGCAAAAAGTATAATTGAGTGGCGTGAGAAGAATGGCCCATTCATCAACCGAGAACAGCTGAAAGATGTCAAAGGCTTGGGCCCAAAAACCTTTCAACAATGTGCTGGTTTCATCAGAATTAATCCAGAAAACATAAAGAACTTTGTCAAGTAAATGCACTTTATTATTTATTTTTTTAGCATAGTAAAACCTTTTCGGTGACTGCCGGCACCCGTCGTCATAGGTCGCCGAAAATTTTCAACATGTTGAAAATTCAGCGGCGACCAGAAAGAAGCTACGACTCTTTGGGTGACTAGGAGACCTCTCACAACCATACAGGCGACCCCTGGCGACATGTCGCGGGGTGTCACCAGGGGGCATGTCGCCTGGATGGTCGTGAGAGGTCGCCGGTGGTTGCCTGTATGGTCGTGAGAGGTCTCCTAGTCACCCTAGTCGTAGCATCTTTCTGGTCGCCGCTGAATTTTCAACATGTTGAAAATTGTCCGCGACCTATGACGGGTGCCGGCAGTCACCGAAAAGGTCGCGTAAGTGGGACAGGCCCTTAAAAGCCAAAAGTATTGATCTGCAAAAGTGTGGTAATTTGTTACAATTCGTTGCTTTGCTATTGAATGACGCAGCAATGTTCCATATACATTAAACAGATTCTGGCAGAGGCGCAGTGGGAATGTGTAAGAAAGTAAACATTGTAATTATCTCCATTTTAAATATAGATTTTTATAATGAACGCATCATATAATATCAGGCAACAATGTCAGGCAATGAACCTTACTTTGCAGGTGTATGTTGTCGTGAGCTATTTCCATTTTATTCACAACAGCAATCAGCAGCAGTTTGATGGCACCACAGGATGTCAGACAATCACAGGAGACAGCAAGATTAAGCCAGTTGGCAAATCCACCAAAAAGAAGGGGAAAACAGAAATCACTTTTGCACAACCAACTGTATTAGATCAGACATGTATCCATCCAGAATCATATAACACAGCCATGAGGTAAGAGCGCGAGAGGAAGGTGTGCTTTTAATTTAACTCAAATATTCATACTAATTTAAGCCAAAGTAATAAATTAAATAAAGATGCTTATTAGTTTTATATATATATCAAGGTTATAGAATATACATCCACATTCAGATATGTCATAAACATAATGCAGGTCTTCTAGCTTGAGCATGAATTCAATAAGCTGCTCCTAAATCTATGGATTTTAAATCTGTTAATTACCTTATTTTGTATTATGCTTTAAATCGAAGCTTCACCAGTTTTGAGGTTGCTATTAAGGCCAATGCAGAATTATAATCTTCCCCTGATGGGGCACGTGGATAGGTAATTAATGGGGGTGGTATTCTCCTAACTCTGCTCACGCGGGGCTTCAGTATGCTCCCCTGTGCATGAACTTGAGTTTCCTACTACCAGCGTAAATACAACAGACTTGAGCTTGAGACTCCCAAAGGTTCACAAGGATGTTACACTGTTATAAAAACACTTGGATCCTTGAGTCTATTTTTCTCTCTGCCTGATAATCTCCTCATACTACACAGCTCAAAATAGAGTCTTTTGCAAAACACCTGCATTGTGCATGTAAGCATCAAGAACTGTCAGTCCTAGCCAACTGAGAAGTAACTAGGGTCTCATTGCTGGAGGTTGTTGGTTTAGGCAGTTTACAACCCAGTGGTATGAATATTGATTTCCCTAACTTCAAGTAATCCTTTCACTCCTTCTCTCTGCATCCCTCCCACCACCAAGTCGCACCAGGTTCCCGTTCACACCTAGCAAACAGCTAACAATGGCCTGTTTCCTTTATTATCATTACTTTCTGCATATCTTTCATTCATTTGTTCTATATCTTTCTACATCACTGTCTATATCACTTCTTTTCCCTTTCCCCTGACTAGTCTGAAGAAGTGTCTCGACCCGAAACGTCATCCATTCCTACTCTCCAGAGATGCTGCCTCTCTTGCTGAGTTACTCCAGCATTTTGTGTCTATCTTTGGTTGTTGGTTTGATCTTAGTTCGCTTATCCTTCCAATGAATTTGGAGGATTTTGCAGAGCTACCGTTTGTGGTATTTCTCCAGTGTATTGCGACACCTGTTCTACATAGTTTTGATCTCACAAATGTAGAGGTGGGCAGGAATCACTGTCGCACTCCAAACCATGAATTTTGTGCCTGGTCTGAGGTCTTAATCTTCAAATACCCTTTTCCTCATTTGATCAAACACTGCGCAGGTACATTGAAGGCAATAGTGAATTTCTGGATTAATGTTTGCATTTACCAAAAGAGATATGCAAAATACTCCACATTTCCAGTGTCCTGCTGTGTACCTTTATTGTCAAAGGGCAGTATGATGCTCTTGTGGGGGCAGGCTGGTCTTGCAGATGTTAAGCTCAAAGACCATTCTCATATATGCTTGTATGAATGAGTTGACATTCTCTTAGAGCTTGGTCTCTGAGCACACACAGACTCGAGCATCGTCTGCGTAGAACTGATAAGGGTGACACGGTGGTGCAGCAGTAGAGTTGCTGCCTTGTAGCGCATACAGTGCCAAAGACCAGAGTTCAATCCCGACTACGGGTGCTGTCTGTATGGGGTTTGTGCATTCTCCCCTTGACCGTGTGGGTTTTCTCCGAGATCTTTGATTTCCTCCCACACTCCAAAGACGTGCAAGTTTGTAGGTTAATTGGCTTGGTATAAATTGTAAATTGTCCCTAGTGTGTGTAGGGTGATTTTAATGTGTGGGGATCACTGGTCAGTGTGGACTCGGTGGGCCAAAGGGCCTGTTTCCGCACTGTATCTCTAAAAATAAAACTGCTGGACTACTGAGGTTGTTGTTGATGTTGTTTTTTAATTGTCACGTATATTGATATATGGTGAAAAACTTTGTTTTGGGTGTTATCCAGACTAATCACATCATACATCTGGTAGTGGAAGAGATAAGATAAACAAAGTACAGTATGCAGTGTCAAAACTGCAGAGAAAGTTCAGTTAAAAGAAAAGTGCAAGGGCTGACACTGGTCTTCACTGAGATTGGTTCTGTTTCAATCAAGAGTGTTTTATTGTCATATGTCCCAAAACAGAACAATGTAATTCTTACTTGCAGCAGCACAACAAATATGTAAACACAATACACAAAGTGAATAACAATAGTCCATTTTGGGCATTCTATTTGAGAAGCAGAAAGAAAAATGTAGACACATAATGCTGGAGTAACTCAGTGGGACAGGCAGCATTTCTGGAGAGAAGGGATGGGTTGACATTGTCTTGGAGCTTTGTCTCTGAGCACACACATACTCGAGCATCGTCTGCGTACAACTGATGTGGGCGACACAGTGGTACAGCGGTAGAGTTGCTGTCTTGTGGCGCGTACAGCACCAGAGACCCGGGTTCAATCCCAACTATGGGTGCTGTCTGTTCTGAGTTTGTACTTCTTCAGACTGAAGAATGGTCTCTGGTTACCTGCGTATGGAAAATGAAGTTACCGATGCTGTAACATTAATAAAGTCCTTGGACCTTTATCACGGTGCAAGGCATCTGTTTTTTTCATGGTGCCAGAGACAGGGAGAACCTGTGGAGTTGTACGTCAGTGCACTGAAGCACATTGCAAGTCGGTGCGAATTCAGAGATATATGTGATAGCCTTATCCGTGACCGTTTGGTTCATGGCATCCGCAGTGATAAATTTCACGACGAGCTACTGCGGGATGCTGACCTTACTCTAGAAACTGCTGAAAACCGCTGTCGCATTGCTGAAATGGCTGATGCTCACATCAAAGTTTTGGGACACTCTATTGCTCATGAAATTAATGCTGCCGGTATGTCTTATCAAATCTCTCCTCGTTTTCCTCAACATGCTGCTGTTTGTGACCATTGCCCTGCGTATGGAAAATTATGTTGATTTTGCAACAAAATAAACCATTTCCTTAAGTGCTGTCGTTCACGTAACAACAGAGTTCAAACAAGACAATCTGTTAATTCGCTTGGCCGTGAAAGCTCTTTCTCAGAATTCTCACAACCAGCTCCCATGGATTTACAGGCAACTGGCGAATGTGTTGATGTCGATGTACATGCTTTGTCTGATTCAATGCATAAACAACTAGACCTCAACATCGCTTTCCTCATTAATGGCAAACCTCTTTATCTGAAAGTAGATTCAGGGGCCCGCTGCAACGTCATTTGCCTGGCTGTGTTCCAAAAGTTACGAAAAACAGAGATTGCTTCTCCAACGGCTGCCTCCCTTGTTCCATTTGCAGGAGGTTGAGTGCACCCTATCGGTCAAGTTGAGTTACGCTGCTGTCTTAACTCGCGTGTTCACAACCTGGATTTCTATGTGGTTCGTGAAAATGTGCCGTCTCTGCTGGGTGCCAACGCATGTCAAGACATGGGTCTGATTTCCTTCAGCCCTTCTGTTTGTCATCTAACTACAGACTGTGACTTTAACCATCAAATCCTGACACAATACAAGGTTTTGTTTGATGATAAGCTGGGCAGGTTGCCTGTCAGGTATACGATTACCATTGACCCTGAGGCAATTCCAGTTGTTCGTCCAGCTCATAAGATTCCCCACGCTATGCGGGACCGTGTTCAAAGTGAACTTAACAGAATGGTGTCTCTAGGTGTGATTGCTCCCGTCGCTGACCCCTCGGATTGGGTCTCCACCATAGTCGTGGCTACCAAGAAGAATAAAGAAGAGAAACGGATTTGCATCAACCCCAAGGACAACACAGCAATTAAACGACCCCACTATCCCATGCGCACTGTGGATGAGATTGCTGCGCAAATGGCTGAGGCAACTGTATTCATGCTGCTAGATGCCAAGAGTTCATTCTGGCAGATTTTGCTGGATCACAACTCCTCCAAGTTAACCACTTTCAGCACTCCGTTCGGGCATTACAGATTTCTTCGCATGCCCTTTGGAATAAGTTCTGCTGGTGAAGTATTTCAAAAGCTATGGAGCAGTTGTTTGCAGGCTACCCATGCTCCATCGTAGTGGATGACATCTTCGTTGCAGGACGAACGGTCAAAGAACACGATGCCAATCTGACGAAGGTCTTGGATCGTGCCAAGGCCATCAATCTCAAGCTGAACCCTCAAAAATATAAATTCAGGGTGAATGAGGTGAAATACATAGGCCATGTATTTACCAAAGACGGCCTAAAAACTGATCTAGCGACAACCAGTGCTATCAACGAGCTCCCAGCACGCACGTGCTATGTCTGCAGAGATTCCTTGGCACGGTTAACTACTTGAGCAAATTCATTCCGGGTTTCAGCGAAATATCAGTCCCATTGCGCCAGCTTACACACAAAGACACTGTTTGGACCTGGCACGAGCAACAACAGAAGGCGGTCGACACTCTTAAGCAGCAGATGTCTTGTGCTCCTACTCTTGCTTACTTTGATCCAAAACTACCGGTCACACTGACTTGTGACGCCTCACACCATGGACTAGGCACAGCATGTCTTCAGAATGATGGTAATGGCAATAAGCCTGTTGCCTATGCCTTGCGCACCATGACTGACACAGAACAACGGTATGCCCAAATTGAGAAACGGTTGTTATCGCCTGCAAGAAATTCAACAATTTTATCTTTGGACACACGGTCACGATTGAAACTGACCACCAACGATCAGCATTTTTAACAAACAGATCATGCCTCTCCAGCGCGCCTACAGCGGATGTTGCTGCAACTTCAAAAATATGACATTGTTCTGATCCACAAACGCGGTAAGAATATGCACCTGGCTGACACTCTCTCGCGTGCAACCCAGTAGACCTGCGAAGATCCGCCCTCGCCGGATGATGACTTTATTGTAATGGCCGTGCCTTTTATCCCCTCGTCCTGTATGGAGGATTTGGTTGCCCACACTGCTGCTGACAGTACTCTACAGTCAGCCTCCGTCATTAAGCGCGGCTGGCCAGACAAACCCTACAACGTTCCGCTGCCAGTCCAGCCTTTCTTTGCCGTCCATGATTAGCTAGTACTGCAGGATGGCATTATTTTAAAAGGACACAAGGCTGTGGTCCCTGCTTCGCTGCACGACAAGTATTTTAACGCTGTCCTTGCAAGGCACCCAGGCGCTGAAGCTACTGTCCTACGGGCAAGAAGCATGTTTTACTGGCCTGGCATGGCCGACTACATCATCGAGAATGTGGCATCCTGTGCAGTGTGCAACAGTTTGGCACCTCATCAACAAAAGCAACCACTTCTTTCACATCCGGTTCCTGCGCTCATGTGGTCTACAGTGGCAGCTGACATATTTGAGTGGCATGGCAAGCAGTACCTGGTACTCGTCGATTCTTATTCAGGATGGTTTGATTGATCTTCTCAGCAGCCCCACTTCTTGCAGGGTGGTTTATAAGTTATCTCGCCATTTTTCAGTCCACGGATCTCTGGGTAGACTGTTAACTGACAACGGCAGTCAATTCACCAGCCACACTTCAGGGAGTTTGCTACGCCCTGGAATTTTCACCACATTACCAGCAGCCCTGAATATCCACAGTCGAATGGGCTGGCTGAGCGGGCTGTCAAGAGTGCCAAACAGCTCATGGAACGTTCACAGAGCTAATTCCGACATGTTCCTGGATCTGCTCAACTTATGTAACATCTCCCGTGACCCCATTTTGGGTTCACCTGCTCAACATTTATTGTCGAGGCAGACCCGTGCCTGTGGCGGATCAGGCATTTGTCCCACAGGTGGTTCCACCTGAGGAGGTTCAGTCCAGATTGCAACAAAAGCGTGACATTAAAAAACAATGGTTTGACAAAACAAGAAGCCCACTGCCACCATTGACCAAGAGGCAGGTGGTTCGTTTACAGACTGACAAAGGCCATGACCATATTGATGTGATTTCTGGAGTTGCTTCTGAGCCACGCTCGTATATTGTCAGTGCCGATGACGGCACCTACAGGCGTAACAGACAACATATCCTGCCTGTGAACGAGCCAGTTCCACTTCCGTATTATCCAGACCGTACAAGTGTACTTCCGTCTGTGTCTAGCAGCACTCCTCCGCCTATACCAGCACAACAACCCACGCCTGCCACGGCTCGTCTGCCAGTGACGACTTTGCCTGCTTCGTCTCTGGGAATGTTGGTTCAGTCTCCCTCACCTGTGAAGCCACCTGCTCTGTCCCCGGGGGGAAAGAACGGAGATGGTCTTTATCGTACACGTGCTGGTCGTGTTTGTAAGCCGGTTGTGAAGTACCCGGGCTATGTTTGATTTTCCTCCAGTTTATTATCAATTGCTATGCATGCTTTACTTAGTTAATGGTTTTGTACTGATGTTAATTCTTCAAGAGGGAGGATGTAGATCAGTGTCACTCATGTTATGAGTCATACTTTGTAGTTACGCCCACGAGCTTTACAGTAAACCTCCCTGCCTGGTTCCCACATTATTAGAGAAATGTGCTAGCATGAAGTTACCGATGCTGTAACGTTAATAAAGTCTTTGGACCTTTATCACGGTGCAAGGCTTCAGTTATTTGAACAGCAACATCACAACTTGGGAAATCATTAGTACTGTTTGGAAACATAATGGATTCAATTTTAATCCTTTTAAACCACTCCAAATATATTTTTAAATCGATGGCCAATTTTTCTTGCTTGACAAGGAAGTTACGCCTTGTCTTGTTTTCATCATTCTGCCCCCTTTTGATACCTAAATTGTTTTAAAACCATTAATTGTAAATCATTGATATAAAAATTGCAGTATTGTTATTTGTATTATGGATATTTGAGTTTAGTTTACTGTCATGTGTACTGAGATCATGACTTAGATGCAGTTGTGGAGCACAGCTGTACCATTTGTAATACCACAAAATTATCTGAAATATGCCATTAATTTATATAACTGAAAATGGCGTACAGTCGTGTAGTAATTATGATACTGGGCTTGCGACAGAAGTTGGGGGGGGGGCATTTATCCAGAGCTGCAGACACACCTGCGGACACACACACACCCACACACACACGCAGACATACACACACGCAGACATACACACACACACACACACAGACATGCACGCGCACACACACACGCACACACGCTTCCTTCACCAGCCCGTTATGCAGGCGGGGGACAGGGCAAGCGGGGGGAGGGCTGTGTAAAACATTCACACAGTCCAAAGCCAAGGTGTTACAGACACACACCACGATGAACTGGAAGGTTGGCGCGGTAATTAAGATGGCTAACACAGTGTATGGTAAGTCCTTTAAAAGAGGGGGGAGAAGGAATGGAGGTAACTTTTAAGAAGCCAGAGATACATGGCTGTGAAGCTCAGCGGACATTTAACATTACTGGTCGGTTATCCTTGGTTCTGAAAACTACTGCTTACCTTTTTTTCCCAATGAGCCAATGAAATTCACTGGTCAGCACTGGCTACAACCTCCGAGAACCTCCGAGAACCTTTGACCTCCTGGCAACCCACTAGGACCTCCAGGCGACCCACCTACGGCACGGGAATTCTCGCTGCTCTCCATGGCGGCTTTATTCTAGTCGCCACTAATTTTTCAACATGTTGAAAAATTTGCGGCGACCACAATGAGTCCGCGACTAGTTCCCAGAATGCGGGAACTCCTCGCGACCATGAAGGCGACTCCAAGGCAACTACTCGCGAACATGTGGCGACTACATATTCTCCTGCAGTCGCCCAAAAAGTCACCTGTGGAACAGGCCCATTACTGTTAGTATATTATAGCCATGTCTAGATATTTCTAGTTTTATCTTTTTTGTATGTTTATGGGTGGGATTATATACGTAGATGGGTGTGTCTACATCTGAGGAAGCTAGTATAATCACAGAGATTGGGAGTCATTTTAGACTCGAGGAATGGTGGAGACAACAGTTTTTACCACTCTCACTCTCGCTCTCACACGACTCTACAAGACATGACACGGATGAAACAGAATGAAAAGTTACAATTTGTATTGGAATAAGAAATACTTGATATGAATCACTTCTTTGTTTGTACAACTTCAATAAAAGGCTAATTAATCAAGAAACAACGACAGGACGATTCGTTCTTACTATCGGCTAGTGTGTAAGCTTTATCTCTTCTTCATCCCCGAGTAGTAACGGCAATCAAAAGTTGGACATTGGAAAGTTAAGAAATTGCCATTATAAGAGCCATGAATTCAAATTCCAAAATGACAGCTGGGCAATTTAAATTCAAGTAATATGATAAAGCTCAAACTAAAAAGAAAGCTATTTTTAGGAGAGGTATCCATGAAACCACCAAACTTATATAAACAATTTTGTTCACTGATGTCCTTTGGATGTTGATTATGCTTGTTTTGGGGGCTAGTCGCCTTCAGTTTTCTCTTCAGCATATAAAAGGCATGCTCAATTGGGTTCAGATCGGGTGATTCACTTGGCCACTCAAGAATTGACCAGTTTTTTACCTTTGAAAAACTCCTTTGTTGCTTTAGCAGTATGTTTGGGATCATCGTCTTGCTGTAGAATGAACCGCCGGCCAATTAGTTTTGAGGCATTTGTTTGAATTTGAGCAGATAGGATGTGTCTATACACTTCAGAATTCATTATGCTACTACCATCAGCAGTTATATCATCAATGAAGATAAGTGAGGCAGTACCTTCAGTAGCCATACATGCCCAGGCTATAACACCCCCACCACCATGTTTCACAGATGAGATGGTATGCTTTGGATCTTGGGCAGTTCTTCTCCATACTTTGCTCTTGCCATCACTCTGATATAAGTTAATCTTCGTCTGATCTGTCCACAAGACCTTTTTCCAGAACTGTGGTTGCTCTTTTAAGTACTTCTTGGCAATCTGTAACCTGGCCATCCTATTTTTGTGGCTAACCAGTGGTTTGCATCTTGCAGTGTAGCCTCTGTATTTCTGTTCATGAAGTTTTTTGCGCACAGTGGTCATTGACAAATCCACACCTGACTCCAGAAAAGTGTTTCTGATCTGTCGGACAGGTGTTTACAGATTTTTCTTTATTATAGCGAGAATTCTTCTGTCATCAGCTGTGGAGGTCTTCCTTGGCCTGCCATTCCCTTTGCGATTAGTAAGCTCACCAGTGCTCTCTTTCTTCTTAATGATGTTCCAAACAATTGATTTTGGTAAGCCTAAGGTTTGGCTGATGTCCCTAACAGTGTTATTCTTGTTTCTCAGTCTCACAATGGCTTCTTTGACTTTCATTGGCACAACTTTGGTCCTCTTGTTGATAAACAGCAATAAAAGTTTCCAAAGGTGATGGAAAGACTGGAGGAAAAACTAGGTGCTGAAAGCTCTTATATAGGAGGTAATTAAACATACCTGAGCAATTACCTGTGAAGCCATGTGTCCCAAACATTATTGGTGCCCGAAGATCGGGTGACTATGTATAAACACTGCTGTAATTTCTACGTGATGAAACCAAAATGTATAAAAATTGCCTTTAATAAAATCTGACAATGTGCACTCTAACCACATGTGATGTTTTCTATTACAAATCTCAAATTGTGGAGTACAGAGGCAAATAAATAAATGATGGGTCTTTGTCCCAAACATTATGGAGGGCACTGTGATTATCACAGTTTTATGTAAAGTTAATCCTGTCCTTTTTGTGTATTAAAATTAAGGTGAACTAAAGCCACCTTCAGAGCAGCACAAAATAATATTAATTGGCTGTCAAGTGACTGAGTTAACACCTGGTAGTAATGTGAGCATATCTCAGAAATTGGGGCTTATAGGCCATTTCAGACACCCGGTCGGTGCACATACCTGTCTGTCCAGGTGGTGCACATGCTACTTTCCTTAAAATGTAACTATTTAACCACATAATGAGATAAACAAAGGCAAAATTCTTGAGCTGGCCGTCAAAGCACTACAGCAGATGGAAAAAATCTCAACAACCTTTCCTCATTGTTCTTTCTGAAATAGTGTTATATTCTCCAATTGTTTTTTTTTTCAAATTTAAGTGAATCAGTTGTAAATTTTTGATGAAGAGCAGTAATACCTTTCATGCATGGCAGAATTATACTTTTATAAATTAGTTTGCAGTGTTAATTATGCCGAGTACCCTGGCAGATTTTTCCCAACGATTTGTTTTAAGCAAGTGAAGTTTCCTTGAAATTGATTTCTGCTTGAAATCTAATGTTCTTATGTTACTGCTACAGGGAGCCAGCAACAAATGTATACATTTGCGTGGCACAGTGATGCCTTGCAAACTCTATTTGCCAGCTCTGGATTTTTAATTAGTGAATGAGGGCAATGTAAGTTAGTTTTGTCTAATGACAATATCACAGGATTGATAATAGGAAAGATAATATTTGAGAATTTTGTGGGGAAAGGCAGACTGCTCTTTTTTCAGACATGAAATATACCTGAAAAAGCTTTAACATCCATATATTTTTAAATAATTGAGTTCTTTAAAATTATTTTAAGTGTTCCTAAGTTATTTTTACTGCTTTGCTTGTTAACGCCTACAAATGTTTATGTTTAATTGGTTTAATAGATTTGAAAAGCTTCTAAATATCACAGGCTTCCAGACACTTTGAAAATGTGTGACAGTTGGTTAAGCTGTTAAAATCTTTTTCTTCTGTTTTGTTTGTTATCTCAATCTAAGATGCCAAATAATGACATACTTGTATCATTGGACACAGTTTATTCGTGCTTTGTCACCAAGGATCTGGGCACTTTTTTGCAGCCAGTTCAAACTGCTATGTACACGTTATTTTGTTATTTTCGTGGCACATAGATCAACAGAGAATTAATGTGGGCCATTGCTGACTAGGAATCTAGGTAATTAATTGAAATGCACCATTTTTTTACCAAAGAGCTGTATAAAACCTTTACCCTTACACCTACAGTGCTTTTGGTTAGATAGAATAGTACAGCATAGAACTCCCCACAAAAATGATGCTTGCTTAAACTAACCCCTCAGCCTGCACGTTCCATATCCTTTCATTCCTTATATATTCATGTGCCTTTCAAAAAGCCTCTTAAACGCCATTATCGTATCTGCTTCCACCTCCACCCCGGCAACATTTTCTAGGCACCTATCACTATGTAAAAGACACTTACCCCGCACGTCTCCTTTAAACGTTCCCTCCCTCAAATTAAAGCTGTGCCCTCTATTATTTGACATTTACGCTCTGTGGAAAACATTCTGACTGTCTCTTCTTTGTACCTCTCATAATTTTATAACTTCTATTAGGTCTCCCCTCAGCCTCCGACACACCAGGGAAAACAATCCAAATTTGTCCAATATAGCTAATATCCTCTAATCCAAGCAGCATCCTGGGTAAACCACTTCTATACCCCGTTCAAAGCCCCCACATCCTCCCTGCAATGGAGCAACCAGAACTATGCACAATACTCTAATTGTGTCCTTTTTTTTTACCACTTATGTTGCTTCTTCCAGAGAGGCATGGACTTGGACAAACCTGTTAAAGGTCCACTTTCGGCTTACATTTGACCCCTCAAAGTGCAACATCTTACTGGTTCCATGTTTTAGACATAACAACAAAAATAGTAAGGATATTTGTAAATTGGGATGCTGTGTGACTTGGGGAATATGCAACCTCTTGTTCCTTCGTGATCAAGATGAATGGTTGAGGAGGTATTGCTGAAGAAGTTGGAGTGAGTACTCCCAGTGTATTTTGTGGGTGGTACATGGCATGCATAGGTGGAGAGAATGTAGGAGAGAATATATGTTTATGGAAGTGAATGATTTGCCAATCAAGCAGGCTGCTTTGTTCTAGATTGTGCAAGAAGGAACTGCAGATGCTGGTTTAAACCGATGATAGACACAAAAAGCAGGAGTAACTCAGCGGGACAGGCAGCATCTGATCTGAAACGTCACCCATTCCTTCTCTCCAGAGATGCTGCCTGACCCGCTGAGTTACTCCAGCGTTTTGTGTCTATCTTGTTCTGGATGGTATTGAGTTTCTAGAGCATTTTTTGAGCTGTACTCATCCAGACAACTGGAGAATATTTCATCACAATCCTGACTTGTGTCATGTTGAAAATGTCTCTGGAGAGTCAAGAATGTTGATTAATGTTTCCCTCCCCATAGATGCTGCCCGATCTGCTGAATATTTAAGCAGATCATGTTTACTTTTGTAGCATTTTCTATTTTTATTACAGTACATACATTTTGGTGCCTCATTTCAATACTATGGCATGACCACATGAAATGCGATTATGTCTGGGAGATAACTGAGACAATGTCCATGTCATATTGGTGTCAGCTGTTGGATCTATATCTGAAGATGTGTTTGGTATAAATGTAATTACACCACATAGCTGTGGCAGATCAATTGCTGAACAGAATAGAGCAGGACACTTTTGTTTACTAGGATTAATTATGTCACCTGCAAGGCTCTTACATTTCTATTCTTCAGGGAGCAGCAACAGAAAAGGTAGTAAGTAGTTAAGAATTACAAAGTAGTTAAAAATTAACAAGAATTATTGTTGTTGTGGTTATCCCATTAAAATGTGGAGTGAATTCATAGCTGAACAAAATCTATCTCCGATTTTGTTTTCAATGCAGTAGTTTCTTAAATGAATTTATTTCTGAGATTGAAAACCAATCTGCAAAACATAAATACTGAAACAATGATATTTAATCATATGCACGACAATAATAATTGCATTTTTATATAAACCTTTTTGAAGTTATATCTCAATAAAAACAAGTTGAATTCATGTAACAAATTTTGAATAACATGATGATCTGGTGTGAAAGTGATAAGACTAATCGGGAAGTAGTTTAGATAGAGAAAGTGCTCATAAGACGAGAATGTTTTGAAGTTTGGAAGGGATGTGGTAAAATGCAGAGATTTTGTGTGAAAATATTAGAATGTTGGTATGTACAAATCATAGAACCACAGTGGGCAGCATGGTGGCGCAGCGGTCCAGTTGCTGCCTTACAGCACTTGCAGCGACGGACACCCGGGTTCGATCCCGACTACGGGTGCTGTCATTACAGAGTTAGTACGTTCTCCCCACGACCTGTATGGGTTTTCTCCGAGAGCTTCGGTTTCCTCCCACACTCCAAAGACGTACAGGTTTGTAGGTTAATTGGCTTGGTAAATGTAAAAATTGTCCCTGGTATGTTTGTAGGATGGTGTTAATGTGCGGGGATCGATGGTTGGCGCGGATCCAGTGGGTTGAAGGGCCTGTTTCTGCGCTGTATCTCTAAAAAAAGGTGGCCATTTGACCATCAAATCCTTGCAGTCTCTTTGCAGAGCAATCTACTCAGTCCTATTCCCCATTTCAATCATTTTTCCTCATGAGTCATAGATTTCAACCACGTGACTTGGACAGTCAGTTTGTTGACTGTCCCATCAGGTATATGAAAACATTGGATCTGCTGAATGCCAATGTTAAAGAGACGTACAGCTCTATAGCCCTTCCGCCACTATGAAGATCTGACCACAGCCTGGTTCACCTCCTACCCAGGTATAAGCCAATGGTCCAGATGCTGCCCGTGACCACTGGGACACAGTCTGTAGTCCCCACGAAGAGGACATTAATGGACTTATGGACTGTTTTATCAGTTACATAAAGTTCTGTGTGAATAACGTTGTCCCTGAGGAGACTGTACACTGTTTCCCCATCAACAAGCTCTGGGTCACCAGTGACATAAAAGTCCTTCTCAGCCAGAAGAAGAGGGCCTTCAGGAATGGGACGGGGAGGAGGTGAAACAGGTGCAGAAAGATCTGAAGGTGTGACTAAGACAGGGCAAGGACGACTACAGGAGGAAGCTGTAGGTGAAACTTCAGCAGACAACATGAAGGACGTGTGGAGCAGTATGAAGAGCGTTACAAGATAACCAGTAGCCTGGGGGGGGGGAGTGGGCCAACGAGCTAAAACTGTTTGTTAATAGATTTGATGGAGGGGCCTCTGCCCACCCCCCCCCCCCCCCCCCCCGCTCCCCGACAGACTCTCCCCTTCAATCCCCCTGGTCCACTTCCTCTGCCTTTTCTTTGTCACACCTGACCATCAAGGCTGAGCAGGTGAGGAAAGAGCTGAGCAGGTTCCACCCAGGAAAGCTACGGGTCCCAATGGTGTCATCCCTAGGGTATTCAAGGTGTGTGCCAGCCAGTTGAGAGGAGTACTCCAGCATATCTTGAGCCTGAGCCTGAGCCCGGAGAGGGTTCCTGTTGGTGTCCTGGATCACCTTTCAAGCTTCTGTATCTTTTGCACAATGCGAGCAGGGAGACGAAGGAATGACCACATTGGGACAAGTCTTTGATTATGTTGGCTGCTTTTCCGAGGTTAGCGTGAAGTCTAGATGGAGTCAATGGTGGAGAGTCTGGTCTGTGTGATGGACTGGGCTACATTTACAACTCTCTACAATTTATTGTGATCTTGGGCAAAGCTGTTCCCAAACCAAGCTGTGATGCAACCCGATATCAACGGCAGGAACAGCAATGGCAGGAATTTCTGGGCATAATCCGGAAGACGCAGGATCATTTCAGTCCAAAAAGGAAGAAAGATTCTAAGGGGAGTAGGAGGCAACCGTGGCTGACAAGAGAAGTTAGGGATAGAATAAAACTAAAAGAAAAGATGTATAACACAGCAAAGAGTAGCCGAAAGCCAGAGGATTGGGAAACTTTCATAGGACAACAAAACGGGCAATACGGGCTGAAAAGATGAAGTACGAAGGGAAGCTGGCCAGAAATATAAAGAAGGACAGTAAAAGCTTCTTTAGATATGTTAAGGGAAAAAGAGTAGCAAATTCAAATGTGGGTCCCTTGAAGGCAGACACGGGTGAAATTATTATGGGCAACAAGGAAATGGCAGAAGAGTTGAATAGGTTCTTCGGATCTGTCTTCACTAAGGAAGACACAAACAATCTCCCAGATGTACTGGAGGACAGGATCTAAGGGGGTAGAGGAACTGAAAGAAATTTTCATTAGGCGAGAAATAGTATTGGGTAGGCTAATGGGACTGAAGGATGATAAATCCCATGGGCCTGATGGTCTGCATCGCAGGGTCCTCAGGGAGGTAGCTCTAGAAATAGTGGACGCATTGGTGATCATTTTCCAATGTTCAATAGATTCAGGATCAGTTCCTGTGGATTGGAGGATAGCTAATGTTATCCCACGTTTCAAGAAAGGAGCGAGAGAGAAAACGGGGAATTACAGGCCAGTTAGTCTGACTGGTGGGAAAGATGCTGGAGTCAATTATTAAAGAGGTAATAATGGGGCATTTGGATAGCAGTAAAAGGATTAGTCCAAGTCAACATGGATTTATGTAAGGGAAATCATGCTTGACTAATCTTCGGGAATTTTTTGAGCATGTGACAAGTAAAATGGATGAAGGGGTGCCAGTGGATGTAGTGTATCTAGACTTTCAGAAAGCCTTTGATGGTCCCACACAGGAGACTGGTGACTAAAATTTGAGCACATGGTATTGGGGGTAGGGTGTTGACATGGATAGAAAATTGATTGGCAGACCGGAAGCAAAGAGTAGGAGTGAACGGGTCCTTTTCAGAATGGCAGGCAGTGGCGAGTGGAGTGCCGCAAGGCTCGGTGTTGGGGCCGCAACTGTTTACCATATATATTGATGATTTGGAAGAGGGAATAAGGAACAACACTAGCAAGTTTGCGGATGATACAAAGCTGGGTGGCAATGTGAACTGTGAAGAGGATGTTAGGAGGTTGCAGGGTGACCTGGACAGGTTGAGTGAGTGGGCAGATGCGTGGCAGATGCAGTATAATATAGATAAATGTGAGGTTATCCACTTTGGCGGAATAAAGCAGAGGTCATTTAAGACTGAGGTGAGAAAAAACATTTTCACCCAGAGAGTTGTGAATTTATGGAATTCCCTCCCACAGAGGGCAGTGGAGGCCAAGTCACTGGATGGATTTAAGAGAGAGTTAGATAGAGCTCTAGGGGCTAGTGGAGTCGAGGGATATGGGGAGAAGGCAGGCACGGGTTATTGATAGGGAACGATCAGCCATGATCACAATGAATGGCGGTGCTGGCTCGAAGGGCCGAATGGCCTCCTCCTGCACCTATTTTCTATGTTTCTATGACAGTATGCACAGTATGCAATCATTGGAGACATGCTAGATATTCTCAATCTCTTCAGGAAGTAAAAGCATTGCTGTCGCATCAATGTGGTTGGTCAACTTATCTTTTGTGCCTGCATTAGGACTATATATCTTCCTGTACCTTGCTTATTTAAGTCTCAGTCTTAGCACTACTTAAGCATAGTAATTGTATCTGGATTCCACCACCACTTCTGGCAGCTCGCTCCAGATAGCAACCAGCTTACCAAAAAGTCAAAAAACGTACCTCTCTGATCCCCTTGGGGAAGTTCCTCCCTCCCACCATAAACCTTTGCTGCCTGAGTTTGATCCTAACACGGAGTTTTATGTTCAATCATGGTCATCCTGCTATATTAAAGATGCCATTAAACTGGAAAGGGTGCCAAAATGCTTTAAAAGAATGTTTTTTAGACTCAAGGCACTGCATTATAGTAGGAAGTTGGGCCGACTGGGACTTTATTCCTTGCAGCCCAGAAGAGTGAATCATTGGGGGGGGGCATAGGTTGGTTGTTTTTTTCCATGGTTGGGAAATCAGGAACTCGGGGGGCATAGGTTTAAGTTGAGAAGGAAAGGATTTAATAGGAATCTGTGGGGCATCTATTCACACTGAAGGTGGTAGGTACATACATGGAGCGAGCTGCCAGAGGAAGTGGATGAGGCAGGTGTAACAACATTTAAAGGTCATTTTGACAGATACATAGATAAGATAGGTTGAGAAGGTTATGGGTTAAAGGCAGGAAAATAAGACGTGTTTAGATGGGAATCTTGGTCAGCTGGGCCTGTTTCCGTTCTGTATGACTGATTTATTTTTTTAAATGTTGCACCTACCCTTTTAATATCTTGCCTTTTTAAGATTGTACTTTATACTCTTCCAGATTAAATATTGCTACCATATTAATTGTTATTTTATTATGTTATTTGTACGTCCCAAAACCAACTTTTACGGCATTACATCTTGTTCAAATGACTTATTAATGATTGACAATTGCATTGAAAACAAGTAACAGGATTAATTTTATTTTTAAATTGTATGTTTCAATTTTCACTCCATGTGTTTCATAGGGAACTTGTGTAGGAAATTTTCATTGGCATAAAATGCAATCTAAAACAAACTGCCTGAATGTTAAATGAATAGATTTTGAACTAATACCGTTAGTGATTGTTTTTTGGCAGTAATCTAATGCTATTTGAAGTTAAAAGTGCATTGAATATTTTAGGACAGAGTCAGTGATTTTGATGACTTTGGATCTGAAGTTATATGGTGTCTGGTGACTGGATATATTTTGTTTTAACCAAGTTATTTTTAACCACTGATTACGGGAATGGATACACAAAGACAGGAATTCTAATTTAGTCAGCAATAAATCTGGTATATTGTAGAAATATTATATTATAAATTTGTTGCAGCATATTTAGCTAAGTAATAAGTGCATTCAGTTTTTTGAAACCAAATGAGCCTTATTGTGAAAGGAACTTACTATTCAATGCACCTTATAAGTTGCATTATAAATTGATGTTCTCCATTGCTGAAGGTCTATTACTTCAGGTTAATGTATATTGCTGACTAAATTGTTTTTGAAGACCGTAAGATGCATTTTGTAAAGTATTAATATGTTTCCTCAACAAATCCAATTTCAATTTGGGAAAGATATAAATATTCAGGACATTTATTCACAGCTGTGAATAAAGTGATCCTTTTAAAAATGCATGCTAACAACAGTGCAATCTTTAATGTTGCAGTTTTGTAACCACACATCTTTAAGTTTTTAGTCATGTAACTGATCGTGTATAATAGGATAATTGCATTATTCTAATCGTGCAGTGTATTTTGTTGCAAAGAGGGTTTGCACAGTTAAAATGAACAATTTCATTCCATTGGAGATGAGCATTCAGTTTAACCTTTTCAAATTGCGATTGTTCGTGCTATTGGTTTGACTTTGTGGCTTGTTATTGTGCATAGATCAATCCTAAATTCTATGAAACAAAGCATAAGCTATGGTTTAAATGTTTTGTTTTAAAGTGATTGTGTTGCATCATTATGAATTCTCTTGGTGCAATGGGTATAGATGTAATGGCATATCAGATTGCATTAATGTGTCGAACTTGATATTCTCAATTTTTAAATAGCTTTGCTGGGAATGATTATGCAGTAAGGGAGAATGACTCACAGGGACGAGTAAGGAGTGGCAACTCTTTTAATATCTTTAGAGGAATGCAATTTAAAAGTTTGCAATTTATGCAAATATTATAAGCAAAATGATGACAATTCTGATAAATTACACTGAAGGAAAAAAATTGGTTATAGATTCACATAATTGCCCTACACCATTGTCCTTTCATCACCTCCCTGAATGGGCGATGGGCCATTTACAGATGGGTCTGTTTCACATCTATATTAACTTACATGGTGAGTCGACTGGCTTAGGGAAGGCACTTGCAAATAAAAGATAGTAAGATTTGCATTTCTATAGCTGCTGCCAAATACTTCACCGCCAATTAAATGTGGTCTCAGTAGATACATTATTTCATATTTTTCTTCATGACATTGCAGCAAATGGTTGTAAGGGGGTATTGGCAGTTGTTGAAAACTTTAGGAATAGTGAATGTGATATCACCCTGAAGTCTATACACTTCAGGGCAGCACGGTGGTGCAGCGGTAGAGTTGCTGCCTTACAGCACCAGAGACCCGATTCGATCCTAGCTGCGGGTGCTTGACTATACAGAGTCTGTACATTCTCCCAACGACCGCGTGGGTTTTCTCCAAGAACTTTGGTTTCCTCCCACACTCCAGACATACAGGTTTGTAGGTTAATTGGCTAGGTATAAACATAAAAACTGTCCCTAGTATAGGATAGTGTTAATGTGCGGGGATCGCTGGTCGTGCGGACTCGGTGGGCCGAAGGGCCTGTTTTCGCGCTGTATTGCTAAACTAAAATAAACAAAACTTCCAAGTTAATGGACATTTGAAGCACATTGGATTTACATGTTGATTAAATAGAAAATTATTCATTCATTTTTTTGTAACTTTTTCTAAAGACTACATTTCAACCATAACATGAGGTCACCAGAACATCATACAATATCCTAAATGTGATCTCAACAAGGTCTTGCAGAGGGTCAAAATGATATGCTTTCTTTTATGTTAGATCTATTTATCTTATCTAATACGTGTTTTGCTTTGTGACTTCTTGGCATTAGACAGAAACATTTAGAGCATTATGAGCAGATACTTTTTTCTTCCAACTATTTTCGGTGCAGCCCCATGCACTTGTTGTTGACCCTGCCCACTTACATAACATTGGATTTATCTGAGTTAAATACCATCTATCAGAATAAGTAATTCTCACAGCATTGATGTGAGCTTGCATATACATGGCCTTTAGTTTCCTAACTCTGGAATAAGTTCTCCTATTAACTATAAGCATGTTGATTATATGCAGGTCACTTATGAAGACAATGCAATCATCAATTTGACTGATGACAGATGTCTGAGCATTATGGTGCAGAGTAAAGTATTAGTGCTTATAATTTTATCAGTTATGCTTGAAGTTAAGGATTGCAATGAAATGATATTATTATGAGCTATTTTAGTCCTGTAGGCTTTACAACTGCAGACTTCAGTTGTAAATATTGATACACTTTCATTATTGTATGTTGTAAAGGTGATAAATGATGAATTACTTTTGCTTTAGGGTTTCTGCTGTGAACTTCATGAAGCATTTGTCTTATCAGGGTCACCAGAGTTCAGGGCAACGTAGCTCTGGAATATACTTTTTCAGTCATTTATTATTGACCTCTTCCATCATGGTACTGAACTTGCTGGTTATTTCCAAACAAATCTTCACTTTCTGCTGCACCTCCCATCATTATTGAAAGAACATGAGAATTAGGAACAAGAATAGACCTTCCCAGGATCATGGCCGATCTTCTACTTCAGCTCCATTATTGCTGTATTCAGAAGCATGTTGATCTCCGAGTGAACTCAATGACTGAGCCTCCACAATTAATCAGGTTATACAATTCCAAAGAATTGCTACTCTCTGAGTAAAGGCATCTCTCCTCAATTCATTCTTAAATAGCCTAACCCTGATACTGTGGGCCCAGAACTACACAGCCTGGGAAAAAGTACTTTGCATCCTGAATTTTGTACGTTTCAATAAGAGCACCTCCCATTATTTTAACCTGTAGATAGTACAAGCCTTATTCCCTCAATCTTTCCTCAGAGAGCAAGTCCATATTTTCATGGACTAGTCCAGTGAATCTTTGCTTTCTAAATGCCAAATGTACGTTTTTTAGATACGTAAACCAAGACTGTACTCAACCTCCAAATGCAGTTTCACTGAGATTCTGTATAATTGTAGTAAGATGGATTTTAAAAATATTCAAATTCTCTCATAATGAAAGCTACTTTGCCTGTTGTCTTTCAAATAATTGCTTCTACAGTTACTGCCAGCATTCAGTGACTTATATACGAGGTTGTCTTTCAAATAATAGCTTCCACAGTTACTGCCAGCATTCAGTGACTTATATACGAGGTTTTATGAATATTAACATTTCCTACTCTGAAACCATTAAAAAAATACTCTGTTGTTTTATGCACCAAAGTTGTTCCCACTACTCTAGCTCCCTCATTTCTTAAATAATATGATGATATTTGCTGCCCTCCATTCTGCAGAAACCATTCCAACATCTATATAATTTTGAAAGATGATAACCATTACATTGACTATCTCCAGAGCCACCTCTTCCAAGCTATGGTTCTATGATGCTTTTATTGTCACGTGCAAGGTGCAAACGCACAGTGAAATTATTTTCTTACAGACAATGCAGTAGAGTATTGCCATACCCAAGCAATTAGCAAGTGCACAAAAATAGTCCACTGATCCTGCATGCAAGAGGTGCTGAGTTTTGCCGCTGTGATTTGGCATCATTTTCAAAGTCCAGTCTGCAATCTAGTTGTTTTGAGCGATGCACAAGCCAGGCAAGCCCCAGACTACTGCGAGCCTCCACCCATCACTTTTCTTGGACGACTGAATTGACTAGCAAATCAAGCTCCCTCTCCTCGCCCGTCCACCTTTGCCTCACGCAGCCAATCTCAAGGAATACATCCCTGTTCCCTCTCCAACCGGCCTTGAATCCAGCATTTCCTTATCCATTGCTACCTGAAATTGACGTACAAATTTAGGAGTAATTCTGACATGCATAAAGTGGAAGATGAGACTAATTAAAAAGGCATATTAAGCTGTGATCAGGATTGTGTGTTTTATTTTAATTACAAGAACATATCTTATTGAAATGACGACAAAAATAATTTGTGTTGTTACCAACGTTCCAGTATAAAATTGTGATTGTCATGTGAAATATTTGTTCAATATACCTCGCATACGAGAAACAAATCATTGATCCTGATTTTGTAAATTTTTGATCAAATCCGCTCACCTCAGGCTGGGAAGTCTAAGCAGGCTTACGTTCCACTGCTGTTCTCCATACAGTGACTTGTATACTGGGGCTTTTATGTTTTCTGAATATCAACATTTTCTACTCTGTCACCATCTAAAAATACTGTGCTTTGTTGTTCTCTGGCTGGCATCTGATTGCAATTTTCAGGCTACATTTGGATATGGAAGTGTCAAAGTCCCAAGTCTACTGACCTTCATGTGGAAATATGCCAGTAATTTGCTGCAGAAGTACTCAACATTTCCCAGCAAGCACCAGTCCAATACATGTTTCTTTTCTCAACTAGGGTTGTGTCTGGAATGTTTTGTATAGTGTAAGAGTGAAAATTTGGCTTGTGATGGGTATCAGTGCTTGATGGGGGAATTGACAAGTAATAATTTTATGGCCCTGGAGGTGATCTCCTAAAGTACTATTAACTGTAAGCCATTACCATAAGTAGAGTGTTATACTAGGGGAGAAAACCGTAGCAACTAGACTTTCACTTTGGAAGTTAATTGGTCAAGATAAATTACACACACCACTGCTCCTTTGTCAAATATCATTTTGGATTCTGATTATCAGTATCATCAGCGAAATCATCAAGATATGTATGTTATCTTGTAGATCTCGCAAAGCTTATGTGAAATTGGGAATAGATGAAGAATGTCTTGGCAGGCAAGTTAATGTAATGAGTTGATACTGGGAGCAATTTCCAATGAGAGCTGCACAAGAAGGAGCAAAGCAATGTTAAATGTTACTGGTGACAGTGGAGATCTTCAGTTATTTTAAAAAAAACATTTTTATTCTCTTGAAAAAACAATCACACGTTTTTATATTGCCTACCATGAGGCATGGTTTTAGAAATCAGGATATTAATATCACTTTTTTTAAATTAATAGCAGCAAATAGAATTTTATTGCTGTATCACTTTCTCACGTTGTGAATTTGTTCTGTAGTGTTTAGTTGGCCACTTTTCTATTGTGCAACACACTCAGGAATTGCCTGCAGTAATGTTTCATTTTGTACTTCTCAAGTGACTTATCAGCTTTAGAATAATGTGAGCAATTTTCAGGAACATTAATGCAGTTCTGTGGTGGAAAGCTAGGAAATTAGGCAGATCAGTGGATTCCCGCATCTCAGCCTGTGGCCATATTCCAATTTCGAAGGAATGCTTTATGTGACATTGGAACCAAAGCATTTGACATTTTGTATGCAAGCAGCCTTTGATCTTTGAAACTGGAAAAGATAAAACTGTAATTCAAGTTGTAAAATTCTCCACACTGTCTTGTGAGACCTAGTGCAAGAACACTAAATCTTCACCAACTGTAGCCCATCGTTATACAGGGAACACGTTAAGTACATTAAGTATGGCAGATAGAGAAGTTTACGAGTTTTAAACACAAATTTCTGATCACGACGTACATCCCATATTTATGAAAACTGTTAACAGTGCAGCAAAGTAAGATTGGGAAAGTTTTGAACAAAAGGCAGAAACAAAAGGGAAAAACTCTCCAACGCCTTGAATGATGTACACCAAGCAGGAAAGTGATTTAGCAAACATGGACCCAGTTATCACAGACCCAAGGCATCACTGAAATAAACTCTTTGGCTTCAGCTGTTAGAGCAGTGACCTTTGGTAAAATGTAAGGTGCAAAAGTGGATCAATTTGCTGATGGTTGCAAGTGTGATTTTTTTCTGTTAGCTGCAAGTACAATTACTCAGATAACGATGCAGTCCATGTTTTGGCACAGATAGTTTTGGTCATTGTCCAGACTTATCTTTGCAAGTGGGAAGGATGATTCACAGAGGCGCCAAGAAAGGGTCATCTCCAAATAAAAAGTTTCACCACCCACCACGCAGTTTTCCGAACTCTCACCATCAACATCCTGGACCCCCCTCTCCACTGATAGAAAATCCAAGTGGACCTCCCACGTACACTGGTTTATAGAGGCATGTCAGCGGCTTTTGCTGGGGTTGTGCAAAATACTCTGCAGTTGAATCCCTGAAACATCTCCAGCGCTTGCTAGATAGAAACCTCTGATGTGTTGTGCGCCAGCCTCGATCGGTGCATCTCCAATAAAACCAGAAAATCTAAGTTACCAGCTAGAAAAAAGCAGTTCCCTTCTTTGGCACCTCATCAACTGGTTAACCTTCCAGCATCAGCACAATTGGGATTATTTGGTGTACTTACAGGAGACTAACTAATTCTCCATAGATTTTTCAGTAGCAAAAAGTGCACGAGCAGGAGGTCTGTGGGAGATCCGTTATCTTTAAGTTTCCGCCCAAACCATGCACCATTCTGATATAAGAATATATTGCAGATCCTTCAACATTTCACAGATGAAATCTGCAGCACAGCGATGCAGCAGGTGGTCCAGTTGCCTCAGCACCAGTGTTCAAGGTGGAATCGTGAGGAGTGAAGTTTGCTCTTCTCGCGAATTTCAACCAGTATTCCAGTTTCTCCCCACATCCCAAAGACATGCTGGTCAGTTGGTTCTTTGGATACTTTAAATGATTCCTAGTTGTAGGTGGTTGATAGAATAATCAGGGGGGATTAATGGGTGTGTGAGAAGAGAACAGGTTGCAGTGAAGTATGTTGGAGAGTGGAATTCAAGGCATCAGAAACGATGGGCAGATAGGCATCCTGGGAAATAAGAAATCCCAGCCTCAATTAATAGTATTGTGGAGGATCTTCATTGCATGGATTACTTTCTTAATTCTCAGTTATGATCCTGATGTCATTGTCGTTAAGGATAAAAAATAATTCCGTATGACATAGATCATGCACTTTTATTATTGGAGAATGCCAAGGACGGCGCAGTGGAGTTGCTGCCTTACAGTTCCAGAGACCTGGGTTCGATCCTGACTACAGGTGCTGTCTGCATGGAGTTTGTACATTCTCCCTGTGACCTTTTGGGTTTTCTCCGGATGCTCCGGTTTCCTTCCACGTCCCAAAAATGTACAGGTTTGTAAGTTAATTGGCTTAGGTAAAATTATAAATTGTGCCTAGTGTGTAGGGTCATGCTAGTGTCACTCCGACTGAATGCCTCGCCAGCGGGCACGACCTCCCATGGCCAACCTGGAAGACCCTCAACAGATTACGAGTGGAGCAGGGGAGGTGTAAAGCACTTATGAAAGCATGGAACTACCAGGCAGAAGACACATGCAGCTGTGGAGCAGTACAGACAATGTCCCACCTACTGGAGTGTGACGACGCCCCCCAGTGCAGCCCCCAGGACCTGGCTGAACCGACTCGACCAGCTGTGACCTGCGCCAGATACTGGCAGAACGACATCTGAGATTGCAACGGACTCGAAGAAGAAGAAGTGTACGGGGTGATTACTGTTTGGCGTGAACTCGGTAGGCAGAACAAAGGGCCTGTTTCCGTTCTGTATCTCTAAATTCTAAAGTACTAAAGAATGCTCCGCGTACAAATGGAATACAAACGGGGGGGGGAGAGGGGGCAAGCGGCGTCACGGGAGGACTGGCCCCCGAATGCAATATTCCACCACTCACCCATAGGTCCCAATACTCACCACTCCCTAGAGAGGGGGAGGGTAGAGAGGGGTGGGGGGGGTTAGAGAGGGAGGGAGGGATAGAGAGGAGGGGGGGGTCGAGAGGGAGGGGGGGTCGTGAGGGAGGGGGGCAGAGGGGGAGGGGGCAGAGGGCAGAGGGGGATGGGAGGGGGGTAGAGAGCGAGGGGGGCAGAGAGGGAGGGGGACATAGAGGGAGGGGATAGAGACCCTACCCCATTTCCCTCATCCTCCTCCCCTCACTCCCTTTCCCTGCCCCAGGACCTACCCAGGTCGTAGAGCAGCGCCAGGGCCTGGTTTTCGTACTCGACCCAGCCCTGGCTGTAGACCCAGGCTCATCCTTGGTTCCAGCGGCAGCCTCCAGCCGTCAGCTCGGCCGCCGCCTGGGCTCCAGTGCAGGTTCCGACTTCACCATCCCTGACCCTGGACCCAGGCTCGTCCTTGGTTCTGCCGGCGGCTTCTTTCTCGGCTCCGGTCACGACCCAATCCCAAGTCCTGGGCTCGGCCCCCTCTCCAGCTCCAGGCTCAGCTCCAGCCCAGGCCCAGGCCCACCGCCACTCCTCGTTCACCGCAAGCACTGGAGTGCCCCTCCCTCCCTCCCGGAGTGTCCCGTCCTGCCTTGCGAGTGCATTGTGACTTCAGTCCGATTTTTTTTTCTCAAAATAGGTAAGTTTGGGCTGTTTTTAAAATTAAGGATCAAAAAGATCAACAACAAAAAAAAAGTTCATAAATATAGGTGGAAATGCAATGGGAAGATGTTTATCACCTCCAGGGGAATAATGTGTGTGGGATGTGTGAAAATGGGAAGGCTGTGGCCTAGCATTTGGAAGAAAATAGGAATTAACCAAATTGTGCCCAGATGACACACACACACATATACATACACACAAACAAGAGAAGAGTTTTAGTAATATAGATATCAACCTGTTCTATATTTTTGCAATCTAAACTTCCAGGTGAGACCGAGGTTCTCACGCCCCGCCTCTAACTTCAAATACAGCATCTAGTGTTCCCAATGAACTAAGATCAACATTTTAAACAAAATATATTGCAATCATTTCTGCATAGTTCTTGTCCCAATAATTCATAGTTGATTATAGGAAATCATCACTTTCGGACTTGCATTAATTATTAGCTTAGTTTAATTTATTGTCAGGTGTACCGAGGTACAGTGAAAAACTTTTGTTGCATGCTAACCAGTCAGCGGAAATACTATACATGATTACAATCGAGCCATTCAGAGTGTACAGATACATGATAAAGGAAATAGTTTAGTGCATGATAACGTCCAGTAACGTCCAATGATAGATAGTCCGAGGGTCTCCAATGAGGTCCTCGGACTATCTTTAATTGGACTTTACTGGACTTTATCTTACACCAAATGTTATTCCCTTCATCATGTATCAGTACACTGTTGATGGCTTTTTCATTTATATCATTTTTCAGTTATATCAAAGCCAATCATCTTTTATTGTGCTTATTACCACTGAGCAACTGAGGGACTTCTGCTTTCTTTGTTCAGCATGGCATCTATCAGCTAAAATCCATGAAATAATAAAAATGCTTCAGGAATTTTTCCATTGTATCTTTAAATACAAATATTGGTGGATTTACATCATCATGCTAACATCTTCTGAGTAGCTTGTAATCAAGTTGAATCGTTGTCATATTTGTTCAAGCATTGAATCCTGCACTGAAATCTTCATTAAGTATGATTTAATTATCTGGAGTGGAGAATCAAATGTACCACCCTGCGGTAATGCTAAGCGTCTTCTTGAGTTGGAAGTTAATGACCATTATTGAAACAGAACACTTTGTCCTTCATCAGCCCCATGTTGCAATTGACAATAGAGTTCTTGCAGTGCAATATGCACCAAGACTTAAACATGTTCCAGTTACCAGCATGGACAAGCCTTGGAGAGGACAGACATAAAAATTATAGTGTATGGCTGTGTTGACCAAAGTCTGCTGTCATGTTTTTAGGTAATAGTTATAATTCAAGAGCTTTGGTTTTACTCTTTAGGATGTAACTTGAACTGCACAATGACATTATTCTTTATGTAATCACTGTTTTATAGCCATTATTTTCTAATCAGTCCCAGCATCACTTGTTCTGTGTATGCAGTGACTTGATTGTACCCTTGAAGAAAATGTAGAAAATCAGAAAATATATGAACCAGTGTATTCAGCCTTGTGCTGAGCATTGAACTGTTAGAGATCAATACCGCAATACTCCATGGAGCCCAGCTAAAAGTTGATAGCCATTGATTTTTGTACTGAGTGTCCTCTGCCCACATTCATTTGAATGAAGGTGGTGCATTAAGTATGTAATCAGGTTTGTTTTCTGTTGCTTTTTGCTTCCAGGAAGCCCTAGCAAGTATCAAGATTGATTTTAATGGACAAAATATGATGGGGGAGTTTTGCAGTTAAAAATCTTTGGAACATTTTTATTAAGTCGTTGATGTTTATTTAATTTCCCCTTTTGAATTTTTTTTTTCAAATCTGAAGTATAAGATTACCTTGCATACATTAAAAAGTTAAATCCAGTTATAAACAATAACGGCAACTCTTTATAGAGTTAAGTAATGTAATTTAAAAAAAATATATCGCTAGATTCCAAATTATGACTATTTTGTTGAAGTTATAATATCTGGTGAATGCACATTTTGAATCATCATGATCGTCTTTAATCATCAGCTTGAATTGTGTCTGAACTATTACAACAAATGTCTTTATTGTATTAATTGTTAGTAATGAAATAAAAGCTTTAAAATAACAGTCCCTACTTCATAAAATTAATTAAAAATCAAGAGATAAAATAAATAATGTGCCCTTGTTAGATAAGGGCACATTATTTATGTTAGAATGCTATTTTTATTAAGATGGTAATGTTTTGTTTTGGAAGATTTCAAGGTTAGTTTCATTAGACATAGGAGCAGAATTAGACCATTCAGTCTATCGAATGTAACATGTAAAATAAGGGTTAATATTTTATTTTATCTGTCAGCTGATAAGTGAGAATCAGTTGTAGAAATATCAACAGAAGTTTTTCAAGAAGGTTTATTTTTTTCTAAACCTTAGTTTCATAATTATTGTGAAAATCATTGTGAAAAATAGTGCTGGAAAGACATTGCTGGCTTCGAGTTTTTGCAGTTTCCCGAGATAATCAAGACAACAAATTTACCATTGCAAGATGGGTGGCTTTGAGTATTAAAATGCTAAATTAACTGTACTGTAGTAGTCTTCTGATTAGCTAACAAATTGCACCATCTAGTTTGGATTTAATGGAAATGTGATTCATGAGAGCAACCACTTTTCTATGAAGGTGTCTGTAATGAGGTGACACGAACACATATAAAGATACAACACATGTTTATTAAATCTACTTACAGCAAGGATCTGCAGACATTATATTTCCTAGCTGCTACTCATACTAACTGGCGTAGGCAAGCTCTTGATAATATAAAGCACATACTAGGCGGAGTCACTACTAACAAGCACTATAATTGGCTAGTATGAAATAGCCAATCTACATCTTTTCTTGTAGAAATAAAAGAGGCATCAGTGGCTATGCAATATAGGTGGAATGTTAATAACACATTTGGGAAAGTTTGTAAAATTACACAAAATCACTGTATCTAATGGGTGGCCTGCAAACCCGTCCGGCCCGTGTGCAGTACGAATCCGTCTCACCTCCTTTCACCGCAGGGGAAACGACCGGCGACCCGACAGGCAGGGAGGGTGATGAGATAGGTGAGCTGGTCGCGTAACGCCGCGGGGAGGCCGCGGTGGAAACGTTAGTTGGCAGTGGGTCCGCGGGACAGACCATGGGAGGGTATATGAAACGCGGGACATCTGGATATGGAGTCACGGAACGCGGTTCCTTCACCGGAAGGATATGTTGACGGTTGCGTCTGTAGATGGCTCTGTCCACTTCAACCAGATAAGAGCGCGGTTCTTTAGCAGGGCCCGCAGATGTGACCCAGACGTGCATGGCCCTTGTTGGTCTGGAGATGGACCACTTGTCCATGTGTGAGAGGTTTAAGTGGCTTGCTGGATTTGTCAAAGAAGCATTTCTGCTTGTCACGTTTGAATTGTTGTTTCTGGACTTCAGGCGGGGAACGAACTTGTGGCTGTAAAAGCTGCTGGGACACAGGCAGGGGAGCACGGGTTTGGCGAGACATCAGTCGTTGGGCTGGAGAACCCAGTATGGGATCCCGTGCAATGTTCCTTACGTTGAGCAGGTCCAGGTATACGTCTAATTTTGAAAGGTAGGACCGCTCCATTAGTTGTTTTGCGCTTCTGACAGCACGTTCGGCGAGTCCATTGGACTGCGGGAACTCAGGGCTGCTGGTAATATGTGGAAAGTCCCATTGTTTTGCAAAGTTTTTGAAAGCTTGGCTGGTTAACATGTCTGCCGTTGTGGGACAGAATACGTGCAGGGGAGCCGTACATGGAGAGGTGACGCTGCAACTTCTCGATAACCGCTTCAGAAGTAATGGTTTGAAGTAAGTCAATTTTGAACCAGCCCAAGTAAGAGTCAACAAGAACCAGATAGTGTTTCCCATGCCATTTGAATATGGCGGTGGCTAACGTGGACCACGGGAGAGGAGGGACCGGGTGCGGCAGTAAAGGCTGCTTCTGCTGATGTGTCAGGCTTTTGCAGACAGCGCAAACTTCGGGTTTTTTCGCATATGTATTTGGTCATACCAGGCCAGTAAAACATGCTTTGTGCCCTTTGGAGTGGCGCCTGTGGACGGCGTTGAAGAATTTGTCCTGGAGGACAGCTGGGACCACTGCCTTGTGGCCCTTAACTATAATGCCGTGCTGTAATACCAATTCGTCGTGAACCAGGAAGTATGGGTGGAATGCGAGCGGGGTGTTGTGTTGTTTATCCAGCCAGCCACGCCGGATGACTGCAGACAGCAATTGTAAAGTCTCATCAGCAACCGTGTGCTCTGCTAGGCTGCTCAAACTATCAGTCGGAACATACGATACCTTCATTACTGAAAATTGGTCCTGTTCAGAGAGTTGTTGTTCTTTAGTTTTGCGTGGGGCTCTTGATAACATATCTGCTATGTGCATGTCTTTGCCTTTCTTATAGACGATGTTAAAATCAAATCGCTGCAGTTGCATCATCATTCATTGTAGTCGTGCTGGGGCAGCATGGATGGGTTGTTCAAATTAGTGACCAGCGGCTGGTGGTCATTTTCTATAGTCACAGACTTCCCAAAGATAAAGTCCTTGAATTTCATGCAGACGAAAACCACTGCGAGCAGTTCTTTTTCAATCTGGGCGTAACGTTGTTCAGTGTCAGTTAGTGTACGAGAGGCGTATGAAACGGGCTTGAAATCGCCGTCGGTAGTGGTCTGCGGGCATGCAGCGTCTAGTCCGTACTGGGACGCATCGCAGGTGAGCGTTACTGGTAACTCCAAAGCAAAGTAGGCGAGAGTAGGTGCGCTAGCCAGCTGCAATTTGAGAGTGTCAAAAGCTGTTTGGTGCTGCGGATACCAGGACCATGCAGCGTCCTTGTGTGTCAGTTCTCGCAGGGGGCAGATATGTCGCTGAGGTTGGGAATACATTTTCCCAGGTAGTTGACCATTCCAAGGAACATGTGTAGGCTCACGACTTCAGCAGGAACCGGCAGTTCGTTGATAGCAGCAGCCTTTGACGGGTCTGGTCTGAGACCATCACTTGTGAAAACATGTCTGACGTAAGTAACTTCTGGAACATGAAATTTGCAATTCAGGGGATTGAGTTTGAGCTGAATGTCTTTGGCATGGTCAAGTACTTTCTTTAGGTTAGCGTCATGTTCAGCCAAGTCGCGTTCGTAAACGAGAATGTCATCGACAATGATGGTGCATGGGTACAATTGTTCCATCGTTCGCTTGAAAACTTCGCTGGCGGAGTTGATGCCAAAAGACATTCTCAGAAATTTGTATCGGCCAAAGACGGTGCCAAACGTAGTGAGATTGGACGAGTCTGGGTCCAGTGGAATCTGCCAAAACGAGCTTTTGGCATCTAGAACGGAGAATACTAATGCGTTGTCCATCTGTGCAGCAACTTCGTCTATTATTGGCATTGGGTAATGCGGGCATTTGATGGCAGTGTTAAGATCTCTGGGGTTTATGCAGATACGTATCTCCTCCTTGTTTTTCTTTGTTGCGACCACCATGGTGGAAATCCAATCAGATGGGTCAGTAACTTCAGCAATAACACCCATGGAGACCATCCGCTTGAGTTCATTGTGTACTCTGTCACGCATGGCATGCGGAACACGATGTGGTGCTCTGACCACAGGAGTGACTTTGGGATCGACAACAGTGTGGTATTTGATAGGCAACTTTCCAAGCTCGTCGTTAAACAGTTCTTTGTATTGAGAGAGTAGCTGTTGAGTGGGCCCGTCAGTGAGAAAGAGTTGATGGACAGCGCGGCCAAAGTATACCAGGCCTAGATCGTGGCATGCATTGATACCGAGCAAAGTCTCTGAATCCCCTTTAACAATATAGAACTTTAAGGTACGGGTCTGCGCATCTGTGGTGCACTTTAAATCAGCTTGTCCAAGTGGGTGTAGAACATCTCCGTATGCCCGAAGCGTGGCGGAGGCCTATTCAATACATTCAGCATTACGAATTTGTTTTAACTCTTAATGAGATGACGTTGCATTTGGCCCCAGTATCAACCTTCGCGATCAAAGGCCTGTTATTCACAAACATGGTTACCTCAGGGTCAAATTGCTCGTTAGACGAAGGGAGGAGCGAGTGATGGCGGAACTGGTATCTGCACTTTCTGAGAGCGGAGCGGGGGATGGCAAGTCAGGCTCTTGGAAGTCATTATCAACAAGCTCATGTAGCAGGTGCAGGCTCATCCTTGAAGCTGCTTGATTCACACGGGAATTGCAGCATCGTGCAAAGTGGTTTAATTTCTTGCAAAAATTATAGGCTTTCCCATAAGCAACACAGAACTGACGACCCGTAGCATGGAAATAGTTTCAATTTTGACACTGAACAGTAGACCCCGTGTGGGAGTTGCGGGAGGAGTAGTCTGTAAGATTGACACTATGCTGCGAACGGTGACCGAAGGGCACAGAAAGTGTGGGGAGACGTTATCTCAGAAATCTGACAGGCATGCTCTGCTTGATCAAGGGTTAGGTCAGTATTACGAAGAAGTTCACCCCGTAACTTGCTATCAAGCATACTGTAGATGGTTTATGCATGCAACCAATAATATAGCTACCTCAGTACCACTAACCACGCCTTAGTTATCAAGTATAAGAACTCTATCTCCCGTGTGCTCCGCCCTTGGTTCCAGCATGATGATAGACTGGGTACAGTCAGTGCTGGAAAATGTTTAACCTGTCTTATTATTAAACGTTAAGTAAAGCTACAAGTGAGTCAGACTCAGCTCCTTTACACATACCTCCAACAAGTTTGTCGCGGATGAGCTCATCTCATAAATCACAAAATTGACAACATGCAGCCATATGCTTCAGGTCACTGATAAAACGTTCAATCGGTTCCCCGACCTGCTGTAAACGAGCATAAAATTTGGTCCTTTCAATAATGTAGTTTGAGGGCAGGTCACACAGCTCTCTGAACTTTCTGAGCAAAACCGCAGGGTCGTCGATCGTCCCAGCAGGCACTCGGACCTGACCGTTATCATCCAAAACAGCAGGCGCAAAAGTGAAGTTGTCGGCGCAATCCGTTGCTTCTGGTCGCGCCAACTTAAGCAGAACAGAGGCACACACATCGGGGGGGGGGGACATTGCGATGAACGATGCGAGCATAATGAGTGTAGTCGCGTTCGAAAAGACGCCAGCGTTCAGCAATGTCAGAGTCAAAGATCAGAGGACTTGGATGGCGACACGAATTTGCCATGATGGAGATAGTAAACACAGATTTTTTTTTTTTTTTAAACAAAACCCAATAAACATGAACAGAGTCGGCAAGATTCACTCTCTGACACTATGTAATGAGGTGACACGAAAACATTTAAAGATACAACACATGTTTATTCAATCTACTTACAGCAAGGATCTGCAGACATTACATTTCCTAGCTGCTACTCATACTAACTAGCGTAGGCAAGCTCTTGATAATATAAAGCAAATACTAGGCGGAGTCACTACTAACAAGGACTATAATTGACTAGTATGAAATAGCCAATCTACAGTGTCAAATGATTTTCAAGTGATGTTTGACTTGGGCGGAGGGTTTGTGGACAATCATTTTCCCACATAATGAGCAGAGTAAGAGTAGAAGACAATTATTCACATGATTCCTGGTGGCCTGCTGAGCCCGTGGAGCAGTTTATTTGACTGTTCCGATTTTGGGAACGCTAAGAAAAGTGAGAAAGTAAAACTGCACTACTCCTGATATACTTATCTATTAGTTTTTTTAAAAATTGAATTGTAGGTAGTGTACTAGAAAATAATCTTTCTCAAAGCATTTCTTAGGAAGCCACAAGTTTCATTTCACTTGCATTCCACTTTACTTATACCATGTCCTTCACTATTCAGGCAGCTGTGACCCATCACAGGCGTTGTGCTTGCATGATCATTCATGATCATTTATATCATTCAGCCGCTGCAATCAGCAACTCATCGTCAACTGTGCAGCTCATTCCACACTGAAGTAATGTCAGAAAATTTTAAGACTTTGTCATTTCATGGCAATGCTTTAGATTGCATAACTTTTTCTTTAAGATTCAGCATCTGCAATAGTTTATTTCCATAATTTTGGTGCATTTGAGTCTTGTGTTTTCTGATGAACCAGGACTTAAATGCTTTTTTTTGGGGAGCTGGCATTTTTTAAAGTGTTTATCCATTGAATTTCAGATTTATGAGATAATACCAAGACAACCTGTAACTTTATGATATACCATGGATTAAATTACCGAAACTATAAACACAATGTGAACAGGAAAGATACAGCAGGATAATTTGTCAATTTTTCTGAGACATTTGTATTTTAATGACATCAAAGTGACCTTTTCCACCAATGTATGTGAATGGACACGCTGCTGGTTTTGAAAGGCAACCTATAAAGCTATAGGTGCTGATATACTCAGCAGGCCAGGCAGCATCTGTGGAGGGAGAAATAGTTAACTTGTCAGTTCAAAACCTAACATGTGAACCAGTTATCAACATGAATAATTATTATGTTTCTGTTTTTCTTTAAAATATTCAGCATCTGCAATTTTTGATTCGAATTTTCTATGAAACGATACATTTACTAGTATGTTGACATTATTCCTCAAACAGCAAAATATTTGAATCAAAATACTTTTAATTAGAAAGTCAACATACAAATTTGGTTAATATACAAACAGTGGTGGGACGATTTTTAGAAACATTGATCTGGGACAGCATTAATGGTCACTTGGGGGAAAAACTAGACTAACTAAGACAAACCAGCACAGATTTATGGAGGAGTTATGGAAGAGTGAATGGATAGGATCGATGAGGATACTGCAGATGATGTGATAACTAGAGAACCAAAGATTGAACAAAAATAAGGATGTAAAAGTAATTGGTAAGAGTATTAGTAAAAAAATTACTGGAAAAGCCAATGAGGAATATAAGTGGAACATGGGTGGGTGGAAGGTGGAAAGGGTGAAATGGGTGCAATTTTCTGATTATGTTTTAAATGGTAAGAGGTTGGAACCGGACCTTGTTTTCCTCTTAAAATCACTATAGGCCAACATCTAGGGGTAGCAGGCAATTAGCAAGCCAGAATACAATAATTTGGAAAATTAATAACAAAGAATGATATTGGTGACTTTTACATATTATCAGTATGTTCAGATATGTAAATTCTGCAGTCTGTAAGAAGAGAGAAATGCTGTGACTGAGAAAGAAGAACATGAGACCAAAGGAAATGCTGTATCTTATTCCCACCAATGAGAGTGTATATAGGAGGGGACGGTCCAGAAGACTTTAGAGTCATGGATTAAACGTTCTGTATTTTTATCTGCTTCCATTTCCAAGCTTTTAATCCAGCTAAATGTTTAATTTATTTCATAATCAGTAACATCTCTGCAAAATAGAAAGAACACACTATCTGGTACTAGTTTTTTTTAGATAAATAATTATTTTCACAAGTGACTCTGGTGAGATATTAACATAGAATGTTTTCGTGACAACATAAGAGATTTTTGGTCATCCCAGGCTGGCAGTCATAAAACATTGTTAATTGTGGTGAAAAGGATGCATATTGAAAAATAGTTGAACATTTTGATCAGGTTTTGTGCAGCAACAGCATTTAATTTTGTTTTGTTATACTGTGTTTCTAATTTTCCTTGTACCTATTTCAGGTTCTTGTCCTTCATTGGCGGAAACCTGTGTGACATTGGGAGCTCTGCTATGCAGAATAGTGTGAACGCAGCATTGAGAAACAATTCAATCGATACTTTAGCTCAAAAACTTGATACAACAGTGCCAACACTTCAGATGATTATTGATGGACTAAAACAGCCTCGTGACTATGACATTAGAGCAGGTAACGACTTCCAACAACAGCCTTGGGTTTATCAAGGACTATGGCAATTATTTACACCTTAAACAAATTTATGTTAGTATCTGTGATCCTTGCCCCACATACTGGAACATGCTGACACTGAACTCTAGCCAGCTGGTCTTTAAACTTGATGTTAGATGTGAATTTATCCAATAGCAGCTATTCCAAATTTAATCTCCCAACCATCTGCCTAATAATGTGGGAATTTGCCCCCTCCCCAATGTATTACTTTCCCGCAAGGTCTAGGCTTATCCTCATTCATAACGCTCTTTCAATGTAAGGAGTTATGATCACTGTTTCGAAAATGCTCTTCCACTGAAACATCAGTCACCTGGTCAGGCTTTCTTCCCAATACAAGGTCCAGTATGGTCTCTCCTCTAGTTGGACTATCCACAAACTGTTTCATGAAACCCTCGGATACACCTAATAAATTCTGCCCAGTCTCGGTCTTCTGCACTCAGGAAGTCCAAGACAATATTGGGGAAGTTAAAGTGACCCAATACAATAACCTTGTTGCTTTTACATCGTTCCATAATCTTTTTATATATCTGTTCCTTTATCTCTTGCTGGCTATTGGAAGGTCTATGGTATAATCCCGTCAGATTTATTGCCCTCCCCTGCCCTGAACTGTCCTCTCACCAGCTAGATTGCTGGTTTGACCTCCCGTCGACCTAATTGGAGACCTTTGAACTATCTTTAATTGGACTTTATCGGATTTTATTTTTCACTAAATATTGTACCCTTTATCCTCCATCTGTACACTGTTGACGACTTGATTGTAATCATGTATCGTCTTTTGGCTGGATAAGTCACAACAAAAAGCTTTTCTCTGTACCTCAGTGCATGTGACAATAATAAACTAAACTAGAGAGAAATAGTCCATCCTGCCTAATCTCTCCACACAGGATGATCTTCCCCATCCCAGATAAACTTTAATTGTATTCCTTCTATCCTTATTTCTAAGATTCTTCTTTTTTAGCTTGAGTTTGAAATCGGCCTTTCCAACCTCTAGTCAGTGTCAGGGTGACTGGATCAAATATATGTGGGAGAATGGAGTGAAGGATATTTATGTCAAGGATAAGATCTCAAATGGTTCTTAAAAGTATTTTCCTTGTTGAAGGTGCTGACTGTCTCATTGCCTTTGATAAGCTGTCCTTCATTCCCGGCTCTTGAATTGGAGGAGACCGTAACTGTTTGGTCCTTAGCTTTGTTAGCAGAGAGGAAATTACAAGTTCAGTTATCAGCTATTTTCTGCATTTTCTATTTTCATTTCACTCACCTTATGTTGCATAGTTCACAAGATTTTTGTTCGACCTGGACCTTGAGATGCCCAAAGAGCTATTTTAATCCCCTTTGGGTATGATAGAATTTGCTGGATCTGCTGAGCTTCCTCATCAATTCTCGCTGTTTTCTCTAAGAGTAGCTATGAACCTCTTCATATATTCAATTACGGTGGAGTTCAGAGAAATCCAGGCAGAGTGAACACTCTATGGCTCTATGTTTGCTTGGAATTAAGTTGTCTGTGAAATGTTAACAAAGATGTGCTTTGTCTGCATGGCCCTTGAGACCTTTGATATTGATTTTCTTGTGGCAGTGTTTCAATGGTTCTGAAGTTTTGCAAGCCATAGTGATGGAAATAATAGAGCAGATTAGGTGAAGGCCAACCCAGCAATCTTTAGTACCTGCCACAGCATGAGTGATGTAGACATCCTTGAGGGTTCTTACTTGATATGGTGACATATTCTAACAGATGTCATGGCCTAATTAAGAATATTGCCGTGGTCTTGTCTTTCTGCCAAAAGTTGATGTTGGTTTTGGCAAGATCATATTCCAAACATTTGCTCAGGAGAAGCACTCGATTGGAGTTGGCTTTCCCACTCTTCTTTACTCACCAGATATCCAGATATTTCAATCCATTCAAACATGGCATTGAAAAGTTGCCCAGGAGGATGGGTTTATTTCCTCTGGGATGCAGGCTATTTTTTTTATAAAGCCAAGTAGAAATTTCGCAGAGCCTCATCCATAACTTACAGGAGTTAAAGTGTGGATCATTCAAAATCTCTGAAAACACCTCTCACCGAAGACAGACATCAATGCCTTGAGTTCTTGACACAAAGTTGTATTCTGAGCTTCTCATAAAGCAAATGTTCATAATGCAGATGTATCAAACTTGATGTTTTATTTGTAGAAAGGAACTGCAGATGCTGGTTTATACTGAGCATAGACACAAAGTGCTGGAGTAACTCAACGGGTCAGGCAGCATCTCTGGAGAAAAAGCATTTGTGACGTTTCGAGTCGAAATCCTTCAAAATGTCAATGTTTTTATTTATTTGTTGCTTTCATAAAACAAAAAAGACATATTTAAAAATGCTAGCTAACTTGCATTTATCTTTTGCTTCTAATGAGGTAAAACTTACTCGTACAGTCGTAAAATCATTTGCGTTGAACCACACATTAGTTTCCTTTAGAGATACAGCATGAAAATAGGCCCTTCGGCCCACCAACCATCGATTACCCGTTCATAGGTTCTATGTTTTCCCACTTTTTCATCCACTCCCTACACATTAGAGGCCAATTAACCTACAAAACTACACGTCTTTGCAGATTATTATATCATTTTAATTATTTTAATGAGCATTTGTCAGCTCTGGGAAGTAATGGCAGAGGTACACTGGAACAAGTTTGCTTTGAGATCATTACGTTGATGTTTTGTGACCATCATATTGATTACATTTGGAGAATGTGGCATAAGACTAGTTTTCTGTGAAATATATATGTTTAATCTGAAGTTATTTATTCAGAAACACCAGGCGTGCAGTGTCCTGCAGCACAACAACAGTATGGAAGGTGCATAATGTGCCAAATCTGTTGTGTGCACAGAAGACATAGTTGGACCAAGTGCAATCAGGAATAGATGACTGGTTTTGAAGTAGATCTTAGCGGATAAAAGATTGTTTATTCCTTTTTTTTCCCAAATAGTCCTAATGCCTGAGTGCTCGTAAATTGACTCAAGAATAAAGTCATGGCACAACAAGGTTAAATAGAAGGTAGATGTCGAGCTGGAAAGAAATAATTTAAACAATTTTTTGAAAAACAAATTGAAATAAACTATTATCAACAGAAGTGGATCATAAAAATAAAATGAACATGAGTGGATCATAAAAATAAAATTCCCATGAATTGAAATGCATATCTCTACCAATGTAGAATATTTATTGAAATACCAAGTCAATACAAAACAGCACCTCACTGGATTGCTCCAACTCAGCATTTCATTCTGTATCGATTCCATTTTAATTCTGTTCAGCTCACTCTCTTTTTTGTTTGCTAAACTAGTGAATGGTTGCTGTTACAGAAATTCAAATTATGCAACAAGTTGATTAATCTAAACATTTCTGCTCTTTTTATTTACTTTAGTTTAGTCAAAGAAAGTTAAAAGAATTGTTGGACTCATGTCCAGAATGATTTAATCATGTGTAAAGAATCTAGGTGACCTGAAATGTCACCTATCCATGTTCTCCAGAGATGTTGCCTGACCTGCTGAGTTACTCCGGCACTTCGTGTTCTTTTACGATTTAATCATTTCTCATTTGCTTAGTGTCACTTTGGACTTTGAAGGATGCACCTCCATAGTTTTAAAGAATTTATTTATTACTAGGCTGTGGCCATCACTGGCAAGGCCAGCATTTGTTGTTCAAATATTTTTGTCCATGAAAAGGTGATGGTGAGCTGCCACCTTGGATCGTTGAGGTCCAGCTAGTGAAACAGAGCTGTTGGAAAGGAAGTTCCAGGGAACAGAGATATACTTCTAAATCAGGAGTAGACAGAAAATGCTGGAGAAACTCAGCGGGTGAGGCAGCATCTATGGAGAAAAGGAGTAGGCAACGTTTCGGGTCGAGATCCTTCTTCAGACTGATGTCGGGGGGTGGGGAGGAAAAAAGAAAGGAAGAGGCGCAGACAGTAGGCTATGTGGGAGAGCTGGGAAGGGGGAGGGGGAGGGGAAGAAGGGAGAAAGCAAGGACTACCTGAAATTAGAGGTCAACAAGAAGAACTAAAGTAAACTAGAGAAGTTCTAAATCAGGACGTTGTTTGTCTTGGAGAGGAACCTGTAGGTGGCAATGTTCCCATGGGCTTGCTGCCAGAATATTTGGTGGTGAGGCTGCAAATTCAGGTCCTAATGTTGCAATAGCCTAGACAAATAACTGCAGTGTATTTTGTACAGGGTACATACTGTAGCTGCAATTGGCTATTGATGAAGGCTATCGATGTTTAAAATGATGTTTAGTATGCCAATCAAGCAAGTTGCTTTGTCCTGAACGATGTTGGGTTTTTCAAGTGTTATTGGTGCCGCACTCATCCAGGAGGAGGGGAGAACTCCATCATGTCCCTGACAGGCTTTGGGACATCAGAAGGCCAGTCACATACCAAGGAATATCCAGCGTATACACAAAATGCTGGAGTAACTCAGCGGGTCAGGCAGCATCTCTGGAGAGAAGGAGTGGACGATCTTTTCTTCAGAAGAAGGGTCTCGACCCAAAACGTCACCCATTCCTTCTCTCCAGAGATGCTGCCTGCCCCGCTGTTACTCCAGCATTTTGTATCTACCTTTGATTTAAACCAGCATCTGCAGTTCTTTCCAACAGAATATCCATCTTCTGATTGGCAGTTTTGCCGAGGCTGGTCTTTGTTCGAAACTGGTCCCACACTATGTCGATGCTCCTTTGGCATAAATGCCACCTACTCATAGCTTATTTTTATGTGCTCCCTTTAAAAGTTGTTAAGCTGCTATGATTATGATTGTAGGTTAGTGTACAGGGATGATAGTCGGCCGAAGGACCTGTTTCCGCACAGTATGTCTAAAGTAAAATGTCCAAAGTGTGATAGCATTTCGGTCACGGTCACAGAGGTCGACGTCAGAAAATCCTTCAGAGGGGTGAACCTTCGGAAAGCGACTGGACCTGATGGTATACCCGGTCGTGTTCTAAAAACCTGTGCGGACCAACTGGCTGGAGTTTTTACAGACATTTTCAACCTCTCACTTCTGAGGTCTGAGGTTCCCACCTGCTTTAAAAGGGTATCAATAATACCGGTGCCCAAGAAGAGCAAGGTGACGTGCCTCAATGACTATCGACCAGTGGCACTAACGTCGGTGGTGATGAAGTGCTTTGAGAGGTTGATCATGGCGCAAATCAACTCATACCTCGACAAAAACCTGGACCCACTGCAGTTCGCTTACCGCCACAACAGATCAACGGTGGATGTGAGCTCTCCACTCCGCTCTGGACCATTTGGACAGCAAAAACTAATATGTCAGGCTGTTATTCATTGACTACAGCTCGGTATTTAATACAATCATCCCCTCTAAGCTGGTTACCAAACTATCAGAACTGGGTCTCTGCGCATCCCTCTGCAATTGGATCCTCGACGTCCTCATTCACAGACCACAGTCTGTCCGTATTGGTGGAAATGTGTCAGCCACGATAACAATCAGCATGGGAGCACCTCAAGGCTGCGTGCTCAGCCCCCTGCTGTACTCACTCTATACTCATGACTGCATAGCCGGTCATAGTAAGAACTCCATCATCAAGTTCGCTGAAGACACCACTGTTGTGGGACGTATCATTGTTGGAGATGAGTCAGAGTATAGAAGTGATTGAGTATGGGCAGTCCATATTAAAAACATGAATTTCTGGCTGGAAGAAATGGATGAGCAACCAGATTGGCTAAGGATGGAAAAGGAAGACTGTTTGCCTTTTGAAATTGGTGCGAATATGTTTGCTCCCACAAAATTGCACAAAAAAACCTATAGGGAAACCCTATAATACATAGTGGTATACGAATCTGGAAACAATTAAAAAAGGCTTTAAAAATTATTTTCCCATTGTAAACAATCCTTTATTTAAACCTTCCATATTGGATAACGGTTTCACCCAATGGAAAAATTATGGAATTAAAAAGATGGGACATCTTTATAGGAAAGGCACTTTTCTTTCATTTCAGGAGTTACAACAGATCTACTGACTACACTCAAATAATTTTTTCAGATACCTACAACTTAGAGATTATGTTAAATCTAATACACAAAATTATAGGACTAGGGAATCAGACATCCTTGACGAACGTTTGAATAAACATCCTAATACAGAAAAATTAATCTTATATTTATAACACCCTCTTAGATAATGAGGTCCCATCGATGGAATCATATAGACACACATGGGAAAATGAATTAGGCCAACCTATAACGAAAGATATTTGGGACGAAAGTCTACAATATATACATCAATGCTCGTTAAATACCAGACATGCTTTAATACAATTTAAAGTATTACACAGATTACATTATTCTAAAGCAAAACTAAATAGAATTTTCCCACATATCTCTCCTATTTGTGATAAATGTCAGCATCTAGAGGCTAACAACACATACTTTTGCAAATTGTATAAAAATTAAAAATTTCTGGATTGATATTTTTAGAATAATTTCTGAAGTTGTCAATACTAAATTGGAGCCCGACTCAAAACTAATAATACTTGGAATATCAGAACAAAGTCTAACACTCACAACAAGCCAAAGAAACTTCCTAGACTACAGTATAATAACTGGGAAAAAATTAATATTAAAATTTTGGAAAGGTCCTATAACCCCCACAATTAAAATGTGGATTATGGAAATGTCGGAGACCCTACACCTGGAAAGAAACAGACTTGTCTTAATGGACAAACAATAACTTTTTGTTAGAATATGGTCTCCATTCATTGATTATTTGAAGGGGTAGATCGGTTCGGCACGGGAACCTAACTGAAGCTTGAACTTAGGATTAGATGAAAAGTTATACTTTATAACCTACGAACCTATCTCCAATGTTGTATTATTAGTAAATTATTCCACTCTTTTTTTTATCTTGACATTTGTGGGTTTTTTTTGTCTCTTCTCTCTTTCTTTCTCACTTTCTATCTATAAAAAAAAAACTAGAAGCAGAATCAATCCACAATTGATAATATTAATAATGTATGATTGATATACATGAAATGTTTTTACCATAATATGTCTTTGCTTCTAATAAAAATATTATTTTAAAAAAAGAAGGAAATAAAAGTGAGATCGACCGTTTGACCAAATGGTGGCAGCACAATAACCTGTCTCTCAACACCAGCAAAACCAAGGAACTGATTGTGGACTTTGGAAGGGGTAGGATGGGGACCCATAGTCCTGTTTATATCAACGGGTCGATGGTTGAGAGGGTCAAGAGCTTCAAATTCCTGGGCGTGCATATCTCTGAAGATCTCCCCTGGTACGAGAACACTGATGCAATTATAAAGAAAGTACATCAGCGCCTCTACTTCCTGAGAAGATTACGGAGAGTCGGTAGGTCAAGGAGGACTCTCTCGATCTTCTACAGGTGCACAGTAGAGAGCATGCTGACCGGTTGCATCGTGGCTTGGTTCGGTAACTTGTGCGTCCAGGAGCGGAAAAGACTGCAAAAAGTTGTAAACACTGCCCAGTCCATCATCGGCTCTGACCTCTCTACCATCGAGGGGATCTATCGCAGTCGCTGCCTCAAAAAGGCTGCCAGCATCATCAAGGATCCACACCATCCTGGCCACTCATCTCCCCGCTGCCTTCAGGTAGAAGGTACAGGAGCCTCAAATCTGCAACATCCAGGTTCAGGAATAGCTGCTTCCCCACAGCCATCAGGCTATTAAACTCAACTCAAACAAAACTCTGAACATTAATAGCCCATTGCACTTTATCTGGTTATTTATGTGTGTGTATATATATTCAATAGTATATGGTCACACTGATCTGTTCTGTATTTATTTATGCCTACTATATTCTGTTGTGCTGAAGCAAAGCAAGAATTTCATTGTCCTATCTGGGACACATGACAATAAACTCTTGAATCTTGAATCTAAAGTAGAAACAAAGTTTCTTTGGAATGAATGAACCTCTAACTATGTACACATCAATATAAATTCTGGTGTAATTGCATTTAGAGATATGTGACGGAACACATTTAGTGAATGTAGGAATGCGGAGGTAACACGTTATCTTTAAGATGTTGTTGGTAAACCAAAAACATCAACACTGGTATTATTAACTGTCGATGGCAAACATATTTCGTCTGGTAAATTATTTGGTTACCTGCATGTGTGAAGTTAAAAACATTGTGCCAAATACTGAACTTTAGGGCATGTACTGATTAAATTGCAATAGTAGGTACCCACTCCACCCCGTTCTTGTGAGCTTCTTTTCCTTAGAGCTGACACTCCATATCTAACTTGTGCAAGACCACTTTTACGTTGCTAAATTGCGATTTTCCTTAATCTCAGTTCATCTCATTGGCAACAGTTTCACCTCCTAGCTGGGTCAACAGTGTGGGTTCAGTGCTTAGTGTGGGATGATGTTTGAGTACGAAGAAAGACCATCTTTTCAATGAATTGTTAAACGTAATCTGTTGGCTCGGGAAAAAATATAATCAAATAATAAATATAGCACAACTGAAATTAAGCATAGGGGTTCTTGCCATTAGGATGCTGGCATAAATTTATCCATTAGCCAGCACAATTAAAACAGTGCATCTGATGCTTTTTCCCTTTCCTCTGCATTATAGGTTGAGAGCTTTGATGTTTATTAGCTACAGCACAATATATTATCGAGAAAAAATCTAATAAATGCTTGTTTCCTTCCTGCAGTAGATCATTCAGTTTTACACACATGTATTTCTCCAGTTAAATGTATTGCCACCCAATCTGACCCTTTAATCTGCCACAGTCATTTAAATCCTTCACATTCCCAAATGGCAAGCTCCCATTGACAAGCATTGTCCATTTCTGAAGTTCACCCATTTTACTTAAGTGAGGTAGATGGTACAAAGATGGTAGCATGTTCAGTGCTCAAGAGTTAGACATGTGTCCCATTCTGCCATATAAGACACTCCAAGCCTTACTGAAGATATAATGGCAGCCAACTCAAGTCTCATCACAACTCAGTAAAATGTATTTTGTGACTACTTTATTTTTCGGAAACATGTATGTAATGTTCCAATATTCAACATTAGGAGGTGTGGGGAGATGGAGATTTACAAACTGTATTTTACCACATAGACAAATGACCAAGGAAACTATGTGGCAATATAAAAAGTTTTCATTTCAAATAGCCAACCTTTTTATATGTATATCGGAATACCCTAATTTATATGTTTTTCAAATTAAAACAAGACTAGAAATTGTTTCTAATGTGCCTTATTTTATGTTCCTGTGCAGGATTTGAACAACGTGATTTTAAAAGAAACATTGTCTCTCTTGATGATTTAAGAAATGGAACTGTTCTGACTGGAAGAGTGGAAAACGCTACTCTTTTCGGAGTCTTTGTGGACATAGGTGTTGGTAGATCTGGCCTGATCCCTATTCGTTACATTACTGCAGCCAAGCTACCTGCATCTAAAAGACGTCGAAGTCTAGGCCTTGGTCCAGGTGAAAGAGTAGAAGTTAAAGTGATGGAAGTTGATCGTGCAAGAAACAGGATTTCTTTGGATCTCATACGAGTTTTATAAAAAACAAAACACTTTTTTTTTTTTTGCATCTAACAAGGCAGCAGCTAAAATTCAGAGCTGTTACCTTTTAGAGATTTTGAGTATATTGAATGTTTTCTGGTAAATTATCTAAATTCAGAGACCCAAACACAGTTAAGAATGTCTGAGTGTCTGAGAAAGTCAATTAATGATTTGAATTTGTAATTGCAGTCTTTATGAACAATTTCTCAATGAGAGAAAATAGTACGGGCATTTGCATATATAGAGTTGCTGCCTTATAGCGCATACGATGCCAGAGACCCGGGTGCGATCCTGGCTATGAGTGCTTGTCTGTACGGAGTGTGTACGTTCTCTCCGTGACCTTGGTGCGTTTCTCTGAGATTTTCGTTCCTCCCACACTCCAAAGAAGTACAGGTTTGTGGGCTAATTTGCTTTGTGTAAATGTAAAATTTTCCCTGGTGTGTGCAGAGTAGTGTTAATGTGCGAGGATCGCTGGTTGGTGCGGACTTGGTTGGGCCGAAGGGCCTGTTTCATTAAACTAAACACTGTAATTGGCTCATGTGGAACACAATCGGCATTTATGTTACATAACCTTGTTTGTTTGAAATAAAATACACAACCATGTTCTGAACCAGTAATATAGATTATCATGTATACAGATATTATTAATAATATGTTTTATTCCTCATGTAATGGACAGAAATGCACTTTTCTTTTTGTGTAGAAACACAAGATGGGCAAGTACTGTATTCTCATAAAAATAGAGGTTATAATGTAATGCTATCTTTTGTATCATTGAGGACACATATACAAATTATTAAGTTGCAATATTTCAAAAAGCAAGTTCAATCATTCATCAGGTAAAATTGGAATGATAATGTGAGCAGAAAATTAAAAAGTTCATGGGAATTTAAATAGAAGTAAATTGTACAGAAGCAGCAGAGATTTGCATGCCTACTATATTGCTTTGTCTAACAGTGCATCCCTTAAGAATTCCAGTAGTGGCCTCTCCATAGCACCACCCAGCTGCTTGTGTTGAGTGACAGATTTTGCAGACCAATACAGATGCCAAACTCTAATAAAGTAAAAGCCTAGGGAAAACAAAAGGCAATTATTGGAGGGTAGCAATGCACTAATCAGGCATTTTCAAAATTAATCCCATATTCCCCTACTGTATTAGATCTCTTGTGTTTTTTTTGTTATTTATTCAGTAACCCAAAGCTTGAATCAAAATTCTTTGCCTCCAGCCCATTCTGCTCTCAAAGGGAATTTGTACCAAGGAATAATGTTGGAAATGGCTTACAATTAGTTTCTGAGCTTAAAAAAACCCACTAATGAGTTCCCAGGGAATATGATAAAAATATGATAGCTTAAATATGAATATTTGAATTGGACAATTAACCATGCACAAAATAGTTTGCAATCAGCAACACTGATTTTACGGATATAAATCCAATCACCTAGTAATTCCTGGTAAACAGAAGGACACAATTTCAAATTAGTATCCTTCAGATTAGTTTTAAGATCATATGAAAATAAGTAGCATAAAAATCTGATGTTTACAATTTTTTTTTAAAGTACACAATTATGTACTGAAACGTACTAGTGACACTATGATACTTTGTAGCTCACATATCACAATCAGACGAGAGAGAAAAAAAATCAGGGCTGACACTGATGCAGTGCTGGGGAATTGCTGCACTGTTGGAGGTGCCATCTCCCAGGTGAGATGTTTAACTGAGGAATGTCTCTTATAAAAGGTTGGTGAACATATCCATAGTTCAACTTCATTGAAGAGCCGGGGAGCAGAGTCAATGTTTATCTCTCAATCGATATTTCCAAAATGTATTTTTCATCTTGCTGTTTGCAGGGCTGCCAACTCTTACGCATTGAGCGTGAGACTAACGCATTTTGAGGAAATTCTCACGCTCTCACGCTGATGACAGAAGTTCTCACGCTCAAAAAAATATTTAAAAAAATATATGAATGTGAGGCAGGATCTATGTCTGAGTTTGACCCTTCTTCAGACTCAAGCATTTCTCCAGCGTTTTTGTCCACCGCTCTATAGATGCTGCCTCACCCGCATTCACATTCCCGTGCAGATGGTGTGATAGGTGAGACACGGCGGTGGTCCCAGCACCGTCCCATCAACGACCCCCCCCCCCCCCCCCGAGGCACTGCTCACACCTCCCCACCCTCATCTCCGGCGGCTCTCTGTGTCCGGTGGCCGCTCTGTCCACACCGCACGGAGTTTTAACCCTCACCCAGAGCCAGGAGCGGACCGGGTGAGTGGGGGCGTCGGTGCCGCCTCCGGAGCCGCGGGGATGAATCTCGGGCTAAGGCTCCGCTCCGATGCCCGACCCCCTGGTCACTGTCCCTCACCTCCCTCGGACCCCCAGGTCACTGACCCTCACCTCCCCCGGACCCCAGCTGGACACAGAGCACCTGGGCCGGCCCGCATTCCCGGGGAGGGGGTGGAGAGAGGGAAATGCTCCCAAGTCTCCACTCACTCCGGGTGTTGTCACCGCTTCACTGACCCACACTCTCACACACAACCTAACACACACACTGGCACACACAAGGTTTAAAGGGATTTGGGCAAAATGCGGATAAATGGGACTAGTTTAGATGGGGCAACTTGATCTGCATGAACAAGTTGGGATGAAGGACCTGTTTCTATGCTGTAAGACTATGACACACTGTAGAATGGGTGCAATTGCTCTGGAGATGATCCAGGGGCGATTTATGAACATATTGGCAGGGCTGGAATTTTTGTTTCACTTTGAAGAAAGATTTGATAACTGGGATTGTATTCTCTGCAGCAACGGAGGTGAAGAAAATACTTAGTTGAGGTGAATAATATTATGAGAATAGGACCTGTTTCGCTTAATAAAGAGTGTAAGAAGGAACTGCAGATGGTGGTTTAAACTGAAGATAGATACTAAAATCTGGAATAACTCAGCAGGACAAGCAGCATCTCTGGAGAGAAAGAATAGGTGATGTTTCAGGTCGAGACCTTCAGACTGAAGAAGTTGAAAACCAGCAATAAAACACAATGACTGGAGATGTGTGTTATCCAACTAAAGGCAGTAATCAGAATCATGTGTTCATCTTGATTGACATGTCACCATAATAAATATTACAGAAAATAAATTAATGGGTGGCACGGTGGCGCAGCGGTAGAGTTGCTGCCTTGCAGCACCACAGACCCAGATTGGATCCTGACTACGGGTGATGTCTGTACAGTATTTGTACATTCTCCTTATGACCACATGGTTTTCTGTGGAAATTCCGGTTTCTCCCACATCTGAAAGAAGTGCAGGTTTGTAGGTTAATTGGCTTCTGCAAATTGTCCCTGGCGTGTAGGATACAACTGGTGTATGATAGATTGCGGTCGGTATCGACTTGGTGGGCCGAAGGGCCTGTTTCCATATATATGTTTTACATATATATCTTAATTTCATTGAACCATATACGGTTGAATATGTGGCATTATTTCCATCTTGTTTCTATAGTCAAAAGGTAAGGTAAATTGATTTATTTGTGCAGAACAGTGATGTAAGTCTGACTCCTCTTGCCTTGTTTCTATGTTTTTGTTTCACTATATATGCATAACAGCATGAATTATAATCTGATTTCCATACATGACTATACTAAGGTCATTCATGTGCTGCACCTGTTGATCAGAGCCTGGCTCTAATGTGGAAAGTAATTAGGAATGTAATTTAGCCTAACCTTATTCACACCTAATCCAATTTGAAGCATAAATATTGCATCAAGTGTAAGTTAAAAGAATGCACCAGATTCCACAATTTCAAACTGAAAAGTGCAAAAGCTTCCTACCGTTATTCACACCCTCCCCCTTCCGGTCACTGCACTCCCTCGCAATTCCTCACTCTCACCTCTCGCCCAATGTTGGCAGCCCTGTGTTTGTGTGAGTTTGTGGTACACAAAATGGCTGCTGTATTTGCCAAAATGCAGCAATGTATTCACTGGGTGGCATAGTGATGCAACGGTAGAGTTGCTGCCTCATAGCGCCAGAGACCCGGGTTCGATCCTGACTACGGGTGTTCTCTGTGCAGAGTTTGTACGTTCTCCCTGTGACCATGTGGGTTTCTCCGGGCTTTCCAGTTTTCTCCCACAATCCATAGATGTGCAGATTTGTAGGTTGATTGGTTTTGTAAATTGTCCCTAGTGTGGGGGATAGTACTAGTGCATGGGTGATTTCTGGTCAGTGCAAACTCGTTGGACCAAAGGGCCTGTTTCCACTCACCACCTATAAACTAAACTAAAGTTCAAAAATACTTAATTGACTATAAAGTACTCGGGGATGTTCTGAAAGGAGTGTAGGTTGCTATTTTTGTCTATCTGAATTAATTTATAATGCTTGATTATGAACTGGGATTTGAATAATCTTACTTACAACATTAACAACACTATATTTCAAGTTATGTTTAGAAATACAGCATAGAAACGGACTCAATGCCCACTGAGTCCATACCGACCATTGATCACCCATACAATAGTTCTATGTTAAACCACTTTCTCGTCCACTCCCTGCACATCAGGGACAGTTTACAGAGACCAATTAACCTACAAACCCTAGATAGATACAAAATGCTGGAGTAACTCAGCGGGACAGGCAGTATCTATGGAGAGAAGGAATGTGTGACGTTTCGGGGTAGGATCCTTCTTCAGACAAATTGTGAGGGGTGCAGAAAGCTGGAAGAGAGGACGGACAGAACAGAGCCTGGCATGTAATAGGTTGATAACAAGTGACGGGGCGGGGGGGGGGGGGGGGGATTGATAGGCAGATGGATGGACAAAGATGAAAAGACCGAAGGTGTGAGACAAAAGAATCGAAGAGATGCGAATTGTGAAGCCAGAGTAAGGAATATGTGGAGGGGGAGGGGAGAAAAAGGTGTGATTCTCGATGGGCACGAGAGAGGGGGTTATGTGGGAGAAGTAGAGGAGGGGTTATGTAGTAGTTACTTGAAATTGGAGAATTCAATGTTTATACAATGTTTTAATTTACTGAAGTAGATTATGAGGTGTAGTTTCTCCAGTGTGCTTGTGGCTCCACTCTGGCAATGGAGGAGACCCAGGACAGAAAGGGCAGTATGGGAATGTGAAGAGGAGTTTGCTGGGGTATTTTCACAATGCTGCACTCCACCTGGACTCCTATTGAAAGTTGCACATAAGAACATAGTTGGGAAAACGTTGGCAACCTAGCTCCCAGTGAGTTGGGGGCCATTGTGTTCATCTGTGCAGAAGTGGGAATTCCAAATCTGGCGCCCGTTACGGAGGGCATGTGAGCATTTCAACGCGGATTCCAAGTTAATATATTAAACTCCTTGTGCGTGATGCACACTTGTATATATTGCCCTTGAATTCCTGATTAGAAATGTTGACAGCATTTATAATAGGAAAGTAATTGGGTGGCAGCAGCTGAGAATTGCTTAGTGCACAATTTATGTTACAACCTTGCCCAGTATTCTTCTTGATGGAGTTTTCTTAACATGCATGTTGCATTCAAATATACACAAAGGACCCCAATTACCGATTTGGAATAGAACTGATTATTACTGGGGCGCCAAAATCTCCAAACAGAGCCTAGCTATTCCTCACTGCAGCAATAACCACAAGCTAGGAAGCCAACCCCTTTTCAGTAATAAGAGTAGACGACTATCCCAGGAGCATCACCAGACATATGTAAAAAATGAGGTGCAACAACATAGGACTTACAGTTGTGTTGAAGAGCAGAAGCGTTGCAACAGACAGATTCATGCCACTACACGATTAAATCCCTGCAGTACCACCATGTAGATTGTGGTGAAGACCTCAGAAGCTAACAGAAGGTGGAGACGGATCCACAAACATCATTGTTTTCATGACAAACTTGAGACTGAAATCTTTGCTGATATCTTCAGCCTGTTCAGTTCTGGACACCATGTTATAGGAAAAATATTGTCACGCTTGAAAGGGTTCAGAGAAGATTTAAGAGGATATTGCCAGGACTAGAGGGTCTGAGCTATAGGGATGTTGAGTCTCTATTCCTTGGAGCACAGGAGGATGAGTGGTGATCTAGAGGTGTGTAAAATCATGAGAAGAATAAATCGGGTAGATGCACAGAATCTCTTGCCCAGAGTAGGGGATTCGAGAACCAAAGGACATAGGTTCGAGGTGAAGGGGAAAGGATTTAATAGGAATCTGATGGGTACCTTTCTCACACAAAGGGTGGTGGGTGTATAGAACAAGCCTTGGGACTGGTAGTTGAGGCTGGGACTATCCCAACGTTTAAGAAACTGTTAGACAGGTACATGGATAGGACAAGTTTGGAGGAATAAGGACCAAACGCAGGCAGGTGGGACTATAGCTGGGACATGATGGCCGGTGTGGGCAAGTTGGGCCAGTTTCCACACTATCACTCTATGAATCTGTGATGAATGAATGGACCAACTCAGTTTCCCCTTGAGGGCCCTCGAAGGCGGCATGGTGGCACAGCGTTAGAGTTGCTGCCTTACAGCGCCAGAGTCCCGGGTTTGTTCCTGACTACGGATGCTATCTGTACGGAGTTTATACATTCTCCCCGTGACCTGTGTGGGCTTTCTCCGGGTGCTCCAGTTTCTTTCCACACTCCAAAGACATACATGTTTGTAGGCTAATTGGCTTGGTATAATTGTAAATTGTCCCTAGTGTGTGTAAGATAGTGTTAGTGTGCAGAGATCGCAGTTAGGCGTGGACTCTGTGGGCCGAAGGGCCTGTTTCCGAGTTGTATCTCTAAACTGAACTAAACTAAACATCACCAGCCAATCTCCAGCACCTCCACCTTTTATCAGCAAATGGGTGAGGGAAAGTGGTGTGGCCATGTCTGGAATCCCACAGCTGTACTGCGGAAGGTATGCTTTAGAACCAACTGTGCTTCTGCTCAGTTTTGGTGTACAGAATCTTAGAGATGTGCAGCAATGAAACACGCTCTAAAAATCATCATGCCTATCTATACCAATCCCACTTGTCCACATTCATTCCATTTCACTCTATGCCTTGCTCATCCAAGTACCTATGTAGAAGCCAGATGGAGAAAATGGTGTTAAACTTCATACATCCTGATCTATTCCAGATACCAACTACCAACTTACCCATTAGATCCTCTTTAAATCACTTTCCTCTCACTATAAACCTATGCCCTCTAACTTGAACCATCCTGGCCATGGGATACAAACATTGGCTATCCACACTGTCTTTTCCTCTCATAATGTTATGCTCCTCTATCGTGTCATCTCTCTGTCTCCTACACTAAGCTTGAAGAAGTTTGAACAAAGCTGTTAGTTTTTAAGATAGATCAGGAACTGCTGTGTTATTTGCTTCACTAAACCAGGGTCACCCCTGACTCACCTGTTCCTGCTATATAACTTGAGTGTTCTCTATTTGTGGCATGGACTGTATAGAATCCCCAGGCAAGAGGAAAGGCAGCAGCATCTGCGTTTTGCCATTGCTTTTTGGTTCACTGATGTGATGGTCTTAGCTCAATTCTGCTCCCTGGACCTGGAATACCTGTTCATAAAATGTTAAATTCCATCTGCCGTTCCATGGGGACCTCTACGGTGGTTATCTCTGGTTTGCTTCCAGTACCTCATGCTGGTGAGGGCAGGAACAGGGAGATAGGAGATCTGAATATGTGGCTGAGGAGCTGGTGCAGGTTTATAGACCACTGGGATCTCTTCTGGGGTAGGGGTGACCTGTACAAAAGGGACGGGAAGCACCTTAACTGGAGAGGAACCAACATTCCGGCAGGCAGGTTTGCTAGTGCTACACCACGGGTGGGTTTAAACTAAATAGCGGGGAGGAGGGATCGACAAATTGGAAGTCTAAGGATGGAGTTAAAGGGAAAGAGAGTACAGGAAAATATACGAAAGACACCCGAATTAATGGGAAGAGACGTTCAAGAAGGGATAAGTGTAAGGTCAGGTGAAATAGGAACCGGTATGAGAGGGGGGGGGTGAATACCGAATTAACAGTGTTATATATGAATGCGCGAAGTATAAGAAATAAAGTGGATGAGCTTGAGGCTCAGTTAGAGATTGGTAGGCATGATGTGGGAATTACAGACATGGCTGCAACAGGATCGGAGCTGGGAACTGAATATTCAGGGTTATACGTCCTATCGAAAAGACAGACAGGTGGGCAGAGGGGGTGGGGTAGCTCTGTTGGTAAGGAATGAAATTCAGTCCTTTGCGAGGGGTGACATGGAATCAGAAGATGTAGAGTCAGTGTGGATAGAACTGAGAAATTGTAAGGGTAAAAAGGCCCTAATGGGATTTATCTACAGGCCCCCAAACAGTAGCCTGGATATAGGGTGCAAATTGCATCAGGAGTTAAAATTGGCATGTAACAAAGGTAATGCCACAGTGGTTATGGGAGATTTCAATATGCAGCTGACTGGGAAAATCAGGTTGGTACTGGACCCCAAGAAAGGGAGTTTGTAGAGTGTCTCCGTGATGAAAACTTAAGAGCAGCTTGTACTGGAGCCTACCATGGAGAAGGCAATTCTGGATTTAGTGTTGTGTAATGAACCAGATTTGATAAGGGAACTCACGGTAAAGGAACCATTAGGAGGTAGTGACCATAATATGATAAGTTTTAATCTGCAATTTGAGAGGGAGAAGGTAAAATCAGAAGTATCAGTATTGCAGTTGAACAAAGGGGCTATGGAGGCATGAGGGAGGAGCTGGCCAAAGTTGACTGGAAAGGGACCCTTAGCAAGGATGAAGGTGGAACAGCAATGGCAGGAATTTCTGGGAATAATCCAGAATATGCAGGAGCATTTCATTCCAAAGAGGAAGAAAGATTCCAAGGGGAGTAAGAAGCGACCGTGGCTGACAAGGGAAGTCAAGGACAGTACGAAACTAACGTATAACGTAGCAAAGATGAGCGGGAAGCCAGAGGATTGAGAAACTTTTAAAGAACAACAGAAGGTAACTAAATGACAATACGGGGAGAAAAGATGAAGTACAAAGGTAAACTAGGCAAGAATACATAGGAGGATAGTAAAAGCTTCTTTAGGTATGTGAAGAGGAAAAGATTAGTTAAAACAAATGTGGGTCCCTTGAAGGTAAATTTGTTATGGGGAACAAGGAAATGGCAGACGAGTTGAACAGGTACTTTGGTTCTGTCTTCACTAAGGAAGACACAAACAATCTCCCTGATGTACTAGTGGCCAGAGGATCTGGAGTGACAGAGGAACTGAAGGAAATTCACATTAATCCACCTAATGTGCCTTAAGACTGCCACCACCTCCTTGTTCATAATGTGGATTGTTCCAAGACATCGCTCTTCATTTCCCTTAATTCCTTGGATACTATGATCTTCATGGTAAATACAGATACAAAATATTATGTTGCCACTTTGTCCATCTCCTGTGGCATCACATATACATGACCACATTGATCTTTGATGTAGAATCCTGTAGAATACTACTTTAACCGTATTTGCCAAAGCTATCTCGTGTCCTGTTTCTACCCTCTTGATTTTCCTCGTAAGTATACTCCTATATACCTTATGATCCTCAAGGGAGTCACTTGATTCCAGCTCCCTACATCATACACACACCTTTTTCCTGACCACCGCCTCAATCTTCTTCATCAACCAGTGTTTCCTTATCATGCCACCCTTGCCTTTCGCTCTAGCAGGAACATGCTGTGTCGCTGAATTCTTCCTCGATAACGGTATTTGCAACTACAGGGGTGGACATGTAAATGTACAAACATTGTATCTAAGTATTAATATGGTACTTTACCTCGGGAACTCAGTCTCAGGAGAGGCCGAGTCGGGAAGCTCCAACGTCGCGGAAGGTTCGACCAGCCCCGACGTGAGGTTCGATCGTCGGCACGGGGAGAGCTGACACCCCCGATGCAGCAGCTGATCGCCCCGATGCGGAGGACCCAAATGCCGCCGGCTACGGGAGTCAAGATCGTCCCGTCAACGGAGGGCTCGAGGCCCCTGACCGCGGTAGAGCTAAGGGAAGAGATTAAACTTTTTTTCACCTTCCATCACAGTGAGGAATGTGGAGGAGTCACTGTGGTGGATGTTATTGTTAAAATGTGTTATGTGTCTTCCATTGCTTTTTATTGTATGACTGGCTTGACAAATGAAATTCCTCGTATGTTGCAAAACATACTTGGCTAATAAAGTATTATTGTGATTGTGATCAAAATTTACTGAAAATAATGTGAAAAAAAATATTTCCCCATTGATTATTATTTTATGATGGGAACCAGAAGTCATTTTGTTGGTTACTTTAGTAAACAGTTTAGTGAAGAAGAGTACTTGCACAGAGCATTAATCAGAAGATTCCAAAGTAGTTCATATCCAATTTATCAGAAGCAAATACAAATACTACAATACTGGAAGTCTAAATAAAGCAGAAATTGTTTTTTTTTAACTTCAGCATCTGTAGAGAGAAATAAAATTAACATTTTAAAACAGCAACTTTTACCAGAAATGGAGAAAATTAAAAGTACAAAATAGTTTTAAGCGAGGGGAAAGGCAGGAGGGGCAGAGCAAACTAAAGGGAAGGATTTCATTTACTCCCACTCTGACTTCTGGTTTTGCTTTCCTCCATTAATCCAAAGAATTCCAAAAAGGGACAAGTCTCATCCTCTGACCTGGCACATTGCAACCTCGAGAACTCATTCTGAAATTCAACAGTTTCGGATGATCACCCTTTCTAGCCTTTTATCTCACATTTCAACTAACACAATTTTTCTTCTCTCTTCTGGTGTGTTCAGATTTCATCTGCCTCTGCTAATTTACACCAATCTCACTTCTGAATGTGTCTATAGTTAATCACAAACTTTTATCCCACTTTTTGATAGTTTTGTCACACAGGGCTATTGCAGATTTTCTATGTGCCTCTCCCTGCCCTTGTCTTTCTCATTGCAACTTAAAACATGTTTTATCTCTAATTTTCTCCATTTGGATGAAAGGTTATCACCCAGAAGCATTAGCTGCTTCTCTCCATAAAGGACAGCTGATCCACTCATTACTTCTCTCTATTTCATATCCAATTGAATTTCGTTTGAGTGCAATTTCTGTTGAAGAGCATTCTGAATAGGAAATAGATGTAAATATTCCCTGCTCTAAAATTATAGGCAATTACACTGTCATTATCTTTATCCAAAAGCACTATTCAAAAGACAATAGAAATGGCTATTGAGTTATGTGCTAGAATGGAGCCTTTCAGCTCATTTACTCTGAATGAGTTAGTGTTCCTATTCAATTGCTACACATGCTGGTGTTGCATTTTTACTAAAACCCTATGGATTTCATTTTGTAGATTATTGTGAAAAGGGCAACAACTAAATATGCTTTATCAAATTTAATTCTGTATTAACAGACTGCTTATAATACATGAATTATAAATTTCTGGAACAGTTCCCAGAAAATTTGATACAATTACAGGGCACATTAATGCCCTGTCTTTCCATCTTTACTTAAATATTGCAAGAGGCATGCTGAACTCCAAACACCTTCCAAAGGTTCAGATGGAGAAAATAGTGCTATGAATGCACTGATACAGCTATAAATTACAATACAATACAATACCATTTATTGTCATTTGAACCTCAAATGAAGTTCAAACGAAATTTAGTTTCTGCAAGGCGCAATTATGATAAGAGGAAGTAAAAGTTTATCCTTTCATTGTGAGCAGCAAATATGTCTCCTTTTTCAAGTGTGTGTTTTCAAATAAAAAAATGTCACCATTTTTTCCACCTTTACTAAGATAAGTAAGAGTGAAGGACTAGTGTTGCAAGAATTGGTTTGATCAAATGACCAGTGAAGCTGGCCAAACAGAATACTTTTTTTATGTGTGATGTAATTCTATTGCCCAACAAGTCAATAGACAATAGGTGCAGGAGTAGGCCATTCGGCCCTTCGAGCCAGCACCACCATCCAATATGATCATGGCTCATCATCCACAATCAGTACCCCGTTCGTGCCTTCTCGCCATATCCCCTGACTCCACTATCTTTAAGATCTCTATCTAACTCTCTTGAAAGCATCCAGAAAATTGGCTCCACTGCAGACAATTCCACAGATTCACAACCCTCTGTGTGAAAAATAATTTCCTCATATCCGTTCTAAATGGCTTACCGCATTCTTAAACTGTGGGCCCTGGTTCTGGATTCCCCCCAACATCAGGAACATGTTTCCTGCCTCTAGCGTGTCCAAACCCTTAATAATCTTATATGTTTTAATAAGATCCCCTCATCCTTCTAAATTCCAGTGAATACAAGCCCAGCCGCTCCATTCTATCAACATATGACAGTCCCGTCATCCCAGGAATTAACCTCGTGAACCTACGCTGCACTCCCTCAACAGCAAGAATGTCCTTCCACAGATTTGGAGACCAGAACTGCACACAATACTCCAGGTGTGGTCTCACTAAGGCCCTGTACAACTGCAGAAGGACCTCTTTGCTCCTATACTCAACTCTTCTTGTTATTAAGGCCAACATGCCACTCGCTTTCTTCACCGCCTGCTGTACCTGCATGCTTACTTTCAGTGACTGGAGCAAGGACCCCCAGATCTTGTTGTACTTCCCCTTTTCCCAACTTGACACCATTCAGATAATAATCTGCCTTCCTGTTTTTGCCACCAAAGTGGATAACCTCACATTTATCCACATTAAACTGCATCTGCATCACCCAACCTGTCCAAGTCACCCTGCATCCACATAGCATCCTCCTCACAATTCACATTGCCACCCAGCTTTATGTCATCTGCAAATTTGCTAATGTTACTTTTAATCCCGTCATCTAAGTCAGTAATGTATATTGTAAATAGCTGCGGTCCCAGCACCAAGCCTTGCAGTACCCCACTAGTCACTGCCTGCCATTCTGAAAGGGACTCGTTAATCCCTACTCTTTGTTTCCTGTCTGCCAAACAATTTTCTATCCATGTCAGTACCCTACCCCAATACCATGTGCTCTAATTTTGCCCACTAATCTATGTGGGACCTTATCAAATGCTTTCTGAAAGTCCAGGTACACTACATTCACTGGCTCCCCCTTGTCCATTTTCCTAGCTACGTCCTCAAAAAATTCTAGAAGATTAGTTAAGCTTGATTTCCCCTTAGTATATCCATGCTGACTCGGACTGATCCTGTTACTGCTATCCAAATGTGCCGCTATTTCATATTTTATAATTGACTCCAGCATCTTTCCCACCACCGATGTCAGGTTAACTGGTCCATAATTCCCTGTTTTCTCTCTCCCGCCTTTCTTAAAAAGTGGGATAACATTAGCTACCCTCCAATCCACAGGAACTGATCCTGAATCTATAGAACATTGGAAAATCATCACCAATGCGTCCACGATTTCTAGAGCCACTTCCTTAAGTACCCTGGGATGCAGCCCATCAGGCCCTGAGGATTTATCAGCCTTCGGTCCCATCAGTTTACTGAACACCATTTCCTGCCTAATGTGAATTTCCTTCAGTTCCTCCGTCACCCTCGATCCTCTGGCCACTAGTACATCAGGGAGATTGTTTGTGTCTTCCTTAGTGAAGACGGATCCAAAGTACCTGTTCAACTCGTCTTCCATTTCCTTGTTCCCCATAATAAATTCACCTGTTTCAGTCTTCAAAGGTCCAACTTTGGTCAACTATTTTTTTCCTTTTCACGTCACATACCAAAAGAAGCTTTTACTATCCTCCTTTATATTCTTGGCTAGCTTACCTTCGTACCTCAGCTTTTCTCCCCGTATTGCCTTTTTTGTTATCTTCTGTTGCTCTTTAAAATTTGCCCAATCCTCTGGCTTCCCACTCATCTTTGCTATGTTATACTTCTCTTTTATTTTTATACTCTTCCTGACTTCCCTTGTCAGCCACGGTCGCCCCTTACTCCCCTTGGAATCTTTCTTCCTCTTTGGAATGAACTGATCCTGCACCTTCTGTATTATTCCCAGAAATACCTACCATTGTTGTTCCACTGTCATCCTTGCTAGGGTATCTTTCCAGTTAACTTTCGCCAGCTCCTCCCTCATGGCTCCATAGTCCCTAGACTTTCTAGGGGGCACCGTCCTGTGTGGTATGGCTGCCCAGCCTGCATCTGTCCGTTTTCATCTTTTTAATTTTTTTTTAGTTAGTTATTTTGTTTTTTAGGAGTTCTATTCTTTTTTATGTGGGGGGTGGGGGGGGGACTACTTTCTAGGGTCCCTACCTGGTCGGAGAGGCAGCTTTTCTCCGGGCTGCACCTTTGACCCGTCCTCGCGGCCTACCAGCAGGCCTGGAGCGGCGTTTCCTGAGGGGACCGCCCAGGACCTCGGTTTGGGGGCGCAACGCTGGAGCGCTATCGCGGAGCGGAGCCTTGCCTGGGTCGCCGCGCTGGAGCTCCGGTGAGCTGAGCCCGCAGGTGAAACATCGCGGATCTGCGGGCGGCGGCGCTGAACTTTAACAACGGGAGCCTGGGATCTCTCGCCAAGATCGCCAGTGGTGGAGCTCCATCCACGGTCTCGAGTAAGGAGGCAGCCGTTCCAGGTGTCCCAAGCCGCTGAGAGGGTTCTCCCGACACAGGAGCACCATCACCCAGCAAGAACGGCCTGGAACATTGGGCCTCCGTGAAGGCGACTGTGGAGGCCTCAATGGGCCCGACTATGAACTTCTTCACCCAGAGGGTGGTTAATTTATGGAATTCACTGCCCCAGGGAGCAGTGGAAGCAGAAACATTAAA
>CM075978.1:146359558-146498985 GCA_038087875.1 Malacoraja senta
AAGGTGTGAGACAAAAGAATCGAAGAGATGCGAATTGTGAAGCCAGAGTAAGGAATATGTGGAGGGGGAGGGGAGAAAAAGGTGTGATTCTCGATGGGCACGAGAGAGGGGGTTATGTGGGAGAAGTAGAGGAGGGGTTATGTAGTAGTTACTTGAAATTGGAGAATTCAATGTTTATACAATGTTTTAATTTACTGAAGTAGATTATGAGGTGTAGTTTCTCCAGTGTGCTTGTGGCTCCACTCTGGCAATGGAGGAGACCCAGGACAGAAAGGGCAGTATGGGAATGTGAAGAGGAGTTTGCTGGGGTATTTTCACAATGCTGCACTCCACCTGGACTCCTATTGAAAGTTGCACATAAGAACATAGTTGGGAAAACGTTGGCAACCTAGCTCCCAGTGAGTTGGGGGCCATTGTGTTCATCTGTGCAGAAGTGGGAATTCCAAATCTGGCGCCCGTTACGGAGGGCATGTGAGCATTTCAACGCGGATTCCAAGTTAATATATTAAACTCCTTGTGCGTGATGCACACTTGTATATATTGCCCTTGAATTCCTGATTAGAAATGTTGACAGCATTTATAATAGGAAAGTAATTGGGTGGCAGCAGCTGAGAATTGCTTAGTGCACAATTTATGTTACAACCTTGCCCAGTATTCTTCTTGATGGAGTTTTCTTAACATGCATGTTGCATTCAAATATACACAAAGGACCCCAATTACCGATTTGGAATAGAACTGATTATTACTGGGGCGCCAAAATCTCCAAACAGAGCCTAGCTATTCCTCACTGCAGCAATAACCACAAGCTAGGAAGCCAACCCCTTTTCAGTAATAAGAGTAGACGACTATCCCAGGAGCATCACCAGACATATGTAAAAAATGAGGTGCAACAACATAGGACTTACAGTTGTGTTGAAGAGCAGAAGCGTTGCAACAGACAGATTCATGCCACTACACGATTAAATCCCTGCAGTACCACCATGTAGATTGTGGTGAAGACCTCAGAAGCTAACAGAAGGTGGAGACGGATCCACAAACATCATTGTTTTCATGACAAACTTGAGACTGAAATCTTTGCTGATATCTTCAGCCTGTTCAGTTCTGGACACCATGTTATAGGAAAAATATTGTCACGCTTGAAAGGGTTCAGAGAAGATTTAAGAGGATATTGCCAGGACTAGAGGGTCTGAGCTATAGGGATGTTGAGTCTCTATTCCTTGGAGCACAGGAGGATGAGTGGTGATCTAGAGGTGTGTAAAATCATGAGAAGAATAAATCGGGTAGATGCACAGAATCTCTTGCCCAGAGTAGGGGATTCGAGAACCAAAGGACATAGGTTCGAGGTGAAGGGGAAAGGATTTAATAGGAATCTGATGGGTACCTTTCTCACACAAAGGGTGGTGGGTGTATAGAACAAGCCTTGGGACTGGTAGTTGAGGCTGGGACTATCCCAACGTTTAAGAAACTGTTAGACAGGTACATGGATAGGACAAGTTTGGAGGAATAAGGACCAAACGCAGGCAGGTGGGACTATAGCTGGGACATGATGGCCGGTGTGGGCAAGTTGGGCCAGTTTCCACACTATCACTCTATGAATCTGTGATGAATGAATGGACCAACTCAGTTTCCCCTTGAGGGCCCTCGAAGGCGGCACGGTGGCACAGCGTTAGAGTTGCTGCCTTACAGCGCCAGAGTCCCGGGTTTGTTCCTGACTACGGATGCTATCTGTACGGAGTTTATACATTCTCCCCGTGACCTGTGTGGGCTTTCTCCGGGTGCTCCAGTTTCTTTCCACACTCCAAAGACATACATGTTTGTAGGCTAATTGGCTTGGTATAATTGTAAATTGTCCCTAGTGTGTGTAAGATAGTGTTAGTGTGCAGAGATCGCAGTTAGGCGTGGACTCTGTGGGCCGAAGGGCCTGTTTCCGAGTTGTATCTCTAAACTGAACTAAACTAAACATCACCAGCCAATCTCCAGCACCTCCACCTTTTATCAGCAAATGGGTGAGGGAAAGTGGTGTGGCCATGTCTGGAATCCCACAGCTGTACTGCGGAAGGTATGCTTTAGAACCAACTGTGCTTCTGCTCAGTTTTGGTGTACAGAATCTTAGAGATGTGCAGCAATGAAACACGCTCTAAAAATCATCATGCCTATCTATACCAATCCCACTTGTCCACATTCATTCCATTTCACTCTATGCCTTGCTCATCCAAGTACCTATGTAGAAGCCAGATGGAGAAAATGGTGTTAAACTTCATACATCCTGATCTATTCCAGATACCAACTACCAACTTACCCATTAGATCCTCTTTAAATCACTTTCCTCTCACTATAAACCTATGCCCTCTAACTTGAACCATCCTGGCCATGGGATACAAACATTGGCTATCCACACTGTCTTTTCCTCTCATAATGTTATGCTCCTCTATCGTGTCATCTCTCTGTCTCCTACACTAAGCTTGAAGAAGTTTGAACAAAGCTGTTAGTTTTTAAGATAGATCAGGAACTGCTGTGTTATTTGCTTCACTAAACCAGGGTCACCCCTGACTCACCTGTTCCTGCTATATAACTTGAGTGTTCTCTATTTGTGGCATGGACTGTATAGAATCCCCAGGCAAGAGGAAAGGCAGCAGCATCTGCGTTTTGCCATTGCTTTTTGGTTCACTGATGTGATGGTCTTAGCTCAATTCTGCTCCCTGGACCTGGAATACCTGTTCATAAAATGTTAAATTCCATCTGCCGTTCCATGGGGACCTCTACGGTGGTTATCTCTGGTTTGCTTCCAGTACCTCATGCTGGTGAGGGCAGGAACAGGGAGATAGGAGATCTGAATATGTGGCTGAGGAGCTGGTGCAGGTTTATAGACCACTGGGATCTCTTCTGGGGTAGGGGTGACCTGTACAAAAGGGACGGGAAGCACCTTAACTGGAGAGGAACCAACATTCCGGCAGGCAGGTTTGCTAGTGCTACACCACGGGTGGGTTTAAACTAAATAGCGGGGAGGAGGGATCGACAAATTGGAAGTCTAAGGATGGAGTTAAAGGGAAAGAGAGTACAGGAAAATATACGAAAGACACCCGAATTAATGGGAAGAGACGTTCAAGAAGGGATAAGTGTAAGGTCAGGTGAAATAGGAACCGGTATGAGAGGGGGGGGGTGAATACCGAATTAACAGTGTTATATATGAATGCGCGAAGTATAAGAAATAAAGTGGATGAGCTTGAGGCTCAGTTAGAGATTGGTAGGCATGATGTGGGAATTACAGACATGGCTGCAACAGGATCGGAGCTGGGAACTGAATATTCAGGGTTATACGTCCTATCGAAAAGACAGACAGGTGGGCAGAGGGGGTGGGGTAGCTCTGTTGGTAAGGAATGAAATTCAGTCCTTTGCGAGGGGTGACATGGAATCAGAAGATGTAGAGTCAGTGTGGATAGAACTGAGAAATTGTAAGGGTAAAAAGGCCCTAATGGGATTTATCTACAGGCCCCCAAACAGTAGCCTGGATATAGGGTGCAAATTGCATCAGGAGTTAAAATTGGCATGTAACAAAGGTAATGCCACAGTGGTTATGGGAGATTTCAATATGCAGCTGACTGGGAAAATCAGGTTGGTACTGGACCCCAAGAAAGGGAGTTTGTAGAGTGTCTCCGTGATGAAAACTTAAGAGCAGCTTGTACTGGAGCCTACCATGGAGAAGGCAATTCTGGATTTAGTGTTGTGTAATGAACCAGATTTGATAAGGGAACTCACGGTAAAGGAACCATTAGGAGGTAGTGACCATAATATGATAAGTTTTAATCTGCAATTTGAGAGGGAGAAGGTAAAATCAGAAGTATCAGTATTGCAGTTGAACAAAGGGGCTATGGAGGCATGAGGGAGGAGCTGGCCAAAGTTGACTGGAAAGGGACCCTTAGCAAGGATGAAGGTGGAACAGCAATGGCAGGAATTTCTGGGAATAATCCAGAATATGCAGGAGCATTTCATTCCAAAGAGGAAGAAAGATTCCAAGGGGAGTAAGAAGCGACCGTGGCTGACAAGGGAAGTCAAGGACAGTACGAAACTAACGTATAACGTAGCAAAGATGAGCGGGAAGCCAGAGGATTGAGAAACTTTTAAAGAACAACAGAAGGTAACTAAATGACAATACGGGGAGAAAAGATGAAGTACAAAGGTAAACTAGGCAAGAATACATAGGAGGATAGTAAAAGCTTCTTTAGGTATGTGAAGAGGAAAAGATTAGTTAAAACAAATGTGGGTCCCTTGAAGGTAAATTTGTTATGGGGAACAAGGAAATGGCAGACGAGTTGAACAGGTACTTTGGTTCTGTCTTCACTAAGGAAGACACAAACAATCTCCCTGATGTACTAGTGGCCAGAGGATCTGGAGTGACAGAGGAACTGAAGGAAATTCACATTAATCCACCTAATGTGCCTTAAGACTGCCACCACCTCCTTGTTCATAATGTGGATTGTTCCAAGACATCGCTCTTCATTTCCCTTAATTCCTTGGATACTATGATCTTCATGGTAAATACAGATACAAAATATTATGTTGGCACTTTGTCCATCTCCTGTGGCATCACATATACATGACCACATTGATCTTTGATGTAGAATCCTGTAGAATACTACTTTAACCGTATTTGCCAAAGCTATCTCGTGTCCTGTTTCTACCCTCTTGATTTTCCTCGTAAGTATACTCCTATATACCTTATGATCCTCAAGGGAGTCACTTGATTCCAGCTCCCTACATCATACACACACCTTTTTCCTGACCACCGCCTCAATCTTCTTCATCAACCAGTGTTTCCTTATCATGCCACCCTTGCCTTTCGCTCTAGCAGGAACATGCTGTGTCGCTGAATTCTTCCTCGATAACGGTATTTGCAACTACAGGGGTGGACATGTAAATGTACAAACATTGTATCTAAGTATTAATATGGTACTTTACCTCGGGAACTCAGTCTCAGGAGAGGCCGAGTCGGGAAGCTCCAACGTCACGGAAGGTTCGACCAGCCCCGACGTGAGGTTCGATCGTCGGCACGGGGAGAGCTGACACCCCCGATGCAGCAGCTGATCGCCCCGATGCGGAGGACCCAAATGCCGCCGGCTACGGGAGTCAAGATCGTCCCGTCAACGGAGGGCTCGAGGCCCCTGACCGCGGTAGAGCTAAGGGAAGAGATTAAACTTTTTTTCACCTTCCATCACAGTGAGGAATGTGGAGGAGTCACTGTGGTGGATGTTATTGTTAAAATGTGTTATGTGTCTTCCATTGCTTTTTATTGTATGACTGGCTTGACAAATGAAATTCCTCGTATGTTGCAAAACATACTTGGCTAATAAAGTATTATTGTGATTGTGATCAAAATTTACTGAAAATAATGTGAAAAAAAATATTTCCCCATTGATTATTATTTTACGATGGGAACCAGAAGTCATTTTGTTGGTTACTTTAGTAAACAGTTTAGTGAAGAAGACTACTTGCACAGAGCATTAATCAGAAGATTCCAAAGTAGTTCATATCCAATTTATCAGAAGCAAATACAAATACTACAATACTGGAAGTCTAAATAAAGCAGAAATTGTTTTTTTTAACCAGCATCTGTAGAGAGAAATAAAATTAACATTTTAAAACAGCAACTTTTACCAGAAATGGAGAAAAATAAAAGTACAAAATAGTTTTAAGCGAGGGGAAAGGCAGGAGGGGCAGAGCAAACTAAAGGGAAGGATTTCATTTACTCCCACTCTGACTTCTGGTTTTGCTTTCTTCCATTAATCCAAATAATTCCAAAAAGGGACAAGTCTCATCCTCTGACCTGGCACATTGCAACCTCGAGAACTCATTCTGAAATTCAACAGTTTTGGATGATCACCCTTTCTAGCCTTTTATCTCGCATTTCAACGAACACAATTTTTCTTCTCTCTTCTGGTGTGTTCAGATTTCATCTGCTTCTGCTAATTTACACCAATCTCACTTCTGAATGTGTCTATAGTTAATCACAAACTTTTATCCCACTTTTTGATAGTTTTGTCACACAGGGCTATTGCAGATTTTCTATGTGCCTCTCCCTGCCCTTGTCTTTCTCATTGCAACTTAAAACATGTTTTATCTCTAATTTTCTCCATTTGGATGAAAGGTTATCACCCAGAAGCATTAGCTGCTTCTCTCCATAAAGGACAGCTGATCCACTCATTACTTCTCTCTATTTCATATCCAATTGAATTTCGTTTGAGTGCAATTTCTGTTGAAGAGCATTCTGAATAGGAAATAGATGTAAATATTCCCTGCTCTAAAATTATAGGCAATTACACTGTCATTATCTTTATCCAAAAGCACTATTCAAAAGACAATAGAAATGGCTATTGAGTTATGTGCTAGAATGGAGCCTTTCAGCTCATTTACTCTGAATGAGTTAGTGTTCCTATTCAATTGCTACACATGCTGGTGTTGCATTTTTACTAAAACCCTATGGATTTCATTTTGTAGATTATTGTGAAAAGGGCAACAACTAAATATGCTTTATCAAATTTAATTCTGTATTAACAGACTGCTTATAATACATGAATTATAAATTTCTGGAACAGTTCCCAGAAAATTTGATACAATTACAGGGCACATTAATGCCCTGTCTTTCCATCTTTACTTAAATATTGCAAGAGGCATGCTGAACTCCAAACACCTTCCAAAGGTTCAGATGGAGAAAATAGTGCTATGAATGCACTGATACAGCTATAAATTACAATACAATACAATACCATTTATTGTCATTTGAACCTCAAATGAAGTTCAAACAAAATTTGGTTTCTGCAATGCGCAATTATGATAAGAGGAAGTAAAAGTTTATCCTTTCATTGTGAGCAGCAAATATGTCTCCTTTTTCAAGTGTGTGTTTTCAAATAAAAAAATGTCACAATTTTTTCCACCTTTACTAAAATAAGTAAGAGTGAAGGACTAGTGTTGCAAGAATTGTTTTCATCAAATGACCAGTGAAGCTGGCCAAACAGAATACTTTTTTTATGTGTGATGTAATTCTATTGCCCAACAAGTCAATAGACAATAGGTGCAGGAGTAGGCCATTCGGCCCTTCGAGCCAGCACCACCATCCAATATGATCATGGCTCATCATCCACAATCAGTACCCCGTTCGTGCCTTCTCGTCATATCCCCTGACTCCACTATCTTTAAGATCTCTATCTAACTCTCTTGAAAGCATCCAGAAAATTGGCTCCACTGCCTTCTGAGGCAGAGAATTCCACAGATTCACAATCCTCTGTGAAAAATAATTTCCTCATATCCGTTCTAAATGGCTTACCGCATTCTTAAACTGTGGGCCCTGGTTCTGGATTTCCCCCAACATCAGGAACATGTTTCCTGCCTCTAGCGTGTCCAAACCCTTAATAATCTTATATGTTTTAATAAGATCCCCTCATCCTTCTAAATTCCAGTGAATACAAGCCCAGCCGCTCCATTCTATCAACATATGACAGTCCCGTCATCCCAGGAATTAACCTCGTGAACCTACGCTGCACTCCCTCAACAGCAAGAATGTCCTTCCACAAATTTGGAGACCAGAACTGCACACAATACTCCAGGTGTGGTCTCACTAAGGCCCTGTACAACTGCAGAAGGACCTCTTTGCTCCTATACTCAACTCTTCTTGTTATTAAGGCCAACATGCCACTCGCTTTCTTCACCGCCTGCTGTACCTGCATGCTTACTTTCAGTGACTGGAGCAAGGACCCCCAGATCTTCTTGTACTTCCCCTTTTCCCAACTTGACACAATTCAGATAATAATCTGCCTTCCTGTTTTTGCCACCAAAGTGGATAACCTCACATTTATCCACATTAAACTGCATCTGCATCACCCAACCTGTCCAAGTCACCCTGCATCCACATAGCATCCTCCTCACAATTCACATTGCCACCCAGCTTTATGTCATCTGCAAATTTGCTAATGTTACTTTTAATCCCGTCATCTAAGTCAGTAATGTATATTGTAAATAGCTGCGGTCCCAGCACCAAGCCTTGCAGTACCCCACTAGTCACTGCCTGCCATTCTCAAAGGGACCCGTTAATCCCTACTCTTTGTTTCCTGTCTGCCAAACAATTTTCTATCCATGTCAGTACCCTACCCCAATACCATGTGCTCTAATTTTGCCCACTAATCTATGTGGGACCTTATCAAATGCTTTCTGAAAGTCCAGGTACACTACCTTCACTGGCTCCCCCTTGTCCATTTTCCTAGCTACGTCCTCAAAAAATTCTAGAAGATTAGTTAAGCTTGATTTCCCCTTTGTATATCCATGCTGACTCGGACTGATCCTGTTACTGCTATCCAAATGTGCCGCTATTTCATATTTTATAATTGACTCCATCATCTTTCCCACCACCGATGTCAGGTTAACTGGTCCATAATTCCCTGTTTTCTCTCTCCCGCCTTTCTTAAAAAGTGGGATAACATTAGCTACCCTCCAATCCACAGGAACTGATCCTGAATCTATAGAACATTGGAAAATCATCACCAATGCGTCCACGATTTCTAGAGCCACTTCCTTAAGTACCCTGGGATGCAGCCCATCAGGCCCTGAGGATTTATCAGCCTTCGGTCCCATCAGTTTACTGAACACCATTTCCTGCCTAATGTGAATTTCCTTCAGTTCCTCCGTCACCCTCGATCCTCTGGCCACTAGTACATCAGGGAGATTGTTTGTGTCTTCCTTAGTGAAGACGGATCCAAAGTACCTGTTCAACTCGTCTTCCATTTCCTTGTTCCCCATAATAAATTCACCTGTTTCAGTCTTCAAAGGTCCAACTTTGGTCAACTATTTTTTTCCTTTTCACGTCACATACCAAAAGAAGCTTTTACTATCCTCCTTTATATTCTTAGCTAGCTTACCTTCGTACCTCAGCTTTTCTCCCCGTATTGCCTTTTTTGTTATCTTCTGTTGCTCTTTAAAATTTGCCCAATCCTCTGGCTTCCCACTCATCTTTGCTATGTTATACTTCTCTTTTATTTTTATACTCTTCCTGACTTCCCTTGTCAGCCACGGTCGCCCCTTACTCCCCTTGGAATCTTTCTTCCTCTTTGGAATGAACTGATCCTGCACCTTCTGTATTATTCCCAGAAATACCTGCCATTGTTGTTCTACTGTCATCCTTGCTAGGGTATCTTTCCAGTTAACTTTCGCCAGCTCCTCCCTCATGGCTCCATAGTCCCTAGACTTTCTAGGGGGCACCGTCCTGTGTGGTATGGCTGCCCAGCCTGCATCTGTCCGTTTTCATCTTTTAAAAAAAATTTTAGTTGGTTAGTTATTTTGTTTTTTAGGAGTTCTATTCTTTTTTATGTGGGGGGTGGGGGGGGAACTACTTTCTAGGGTCCCTACCTGGTCGGAGAGGCAGCTTTTCTCCGGGCTGCACCTTTGACCCGTCCTCGCGGCCTACCAGCAGGCCTGGAGCGGCGTTTCCTGAGGGGACCGCCCAGGACCTCGGTTCGGCGGCGCAGCGCTGGAGCGCTATCGCGGAGCGGAGCCTTGCCTGGGTCGCCGCGCTGGAGCTCCGGTGAGCTGAGCCCGCAGGTGAAACATTGCGGATCTGCGGGCGGCGGCGCTGAACTTTAACAACGGGAGCCTGGGATCTCTCGCCGAGATCGCCAGTGGTGGAGCTCCATCCACGGTCTCGAGTAAGGAGGCAGCCGTTCCAGGTGTCCCAAGCCGCTGAGAGGGTTCTCCCGACACAGGAGCACCATCACCCAGCGAGAACGGCCTGGAACATTGGGCCTCCGTGAAGGCGACTGTGGAGGCCTCAATAGGCCCGACTATGGATGGACATGGGATGGGGACTGGACTTTGTACCTTCCTCCACAGTGGGAACTATTGTGGGGGGATGTTTTTATGTTTTATGTTAAATTTCTTTAATGTGTGTAATTTGTGCTGCATGGCAAGACAAATTTCACTACACCATTTGGTGTATGTGACAATAAATGTCCTTTGTCCCTTTGTTCAATTGTAATACTGACACTTCCGATTTTCCCTTCTCCCTCTCAATTTTTTTTTCTCAAAAAATTCAAGTGGTTTAGTGACTATTGTCAATACTTCTTAGATGTGGCAGTGCGAATATTGATCACCTGTTTTTCTTTTATTCAAGCTTTTGTTAAAACCTCTAAATAGAATGCCCACTGTACCGAAAGTCCTTTTACAATAAATGATAACCCTGGAAATATACTTATGGAATAAATCCATTCAGCTCCTATGATCATATGATGTGAGCAAGCTCAAAATTCAAAGGGAAACATTTTTTCTGGTATCTTTCTAGTTTGCTTATCAGTACTTTGAAAAAGAGGTAATAATGAAACCTTACAAAACATTGGTTTGGGCACAACAGGAACATATGTCCTGTTCTGTACCTATGCTTTAGGCATCAACGGGAAGGTTTATCGAGAGATTTTAGATATGTGGATACACTGAAGTTCGATTGTTCCTCTGGAACAGAAGAGGTTGCTAAATGATCTGATAGGGAGATAGATAGAGTAGATAGTTGAAATGTTTTGCATTGGTGAGTTGACATTAAGTGGACATGGAATGAAGACGATTCGGAGAAGAACCCAAAGTGATGAACAGTTACTCCAGCACCTTGTGTCTATCTTTGATATAAACCATCATCTACAGTTCCTTTTTATTATCTAAATGGTGACGTCCATTCCTTCTGTCTCACCATTTTATTGCCAAAATCCTCTTCTAGTTCCTGCAGGCATTGCTTCCTGCCCTCTCACCCAGCCACTGCCCACCCAGCCCATGAGACAGGTACATAAGGATGATCTCCAGGAATTAAAGTTGCCTCAGTTCTGTTGTGTGGTTTGGCATTCACTCTGATGCATAACAGCCCAATATCCACAGCAGATTTAAAACTGCCTTTATAACTTTAAGGATCAATGGCTCTACTCTGAAAAACTAAGAAACATTGCAACCTATTTTTATGCAATGCATTTGGGTGAATGTTAAATTATAAAGTGAAAGCCGGTAATGTGATAATATTATAAGAAATTTTATACAGGCACTGTAACTCGGTAACTTAATTTCTCTCACCGAAACATCTCAACAGAAAGGAAAATGTAATCCAAATAGTGTATACTTCCTGAAAAGCATAATTTCTACTGCATCTAAGTATATATTTTGTATATGATTTACTGAAAAATATATAATTCAGGATAATTTCTTTTCAATACTTTTCTTCAGTTTGTAATTTATGTTGAATGTTCAGACCAGTCCAACCAAACATGCTTCACTATCAAGAGGATAATAAATCAAACTCAACATTTTCCTTATGTTCAAAAACTGATTCTTGCTCTAAAAATTAAACATTTTTATCAATGATAAAAAAGGATCATTTTAGTGTCAATGCATTATAAAGGAAGGGAAAAAGAATGGACAGGCCTGCATTTACGTAGCATGTTTCACAGTCTTAGCATGTTCCAAAATGCTTGACAAAAGGTAGAACCAGTAATAACAATTGAAATTGTTCCTCTTTCTTCATATCTAATTTTTGTGCACACACAGAAAGGTACTCCCGACCTGATACGTTGCCTATCAATTTTCTCCAGAGATGCTGCCTGACCCGCAGAGTTATTTCAGCACTGTGTGTTCACTTCTGGTGTCCCTGACCCAGCTTCCATGTATACTGTCACTGATATGGCCTCACTGATCTGTTCCTCATTGCTCAGAGTCACTGCTCCACTGTTAATGCCTGAGCTACTTATTCAACCTCTGTGATGAAGACCTACCATCAATGCAGAAAGTCACTAAGTGATAACAAAGGAACTGACGATGCTGGTTTACATGACAGATGAACACAAAATGTTGGAGTAAATTAGGTATCTCCCTGACCTGAGTTACTCCAGCATTTTGTGTCAGAAAGACACTAACCTGTGCCTTCAATTACATCTCTGAACTAAACCTCATCTGTCACAACTGAGATTTTACTCAGACTTTGAAATCTGTTTGTATATGGTTTTTTTTTAATTTGCCATTTGTGGAAATTTCAATTTGCATGCATGCACTTGCAAATGGCTGAAGCCTTAAAGGGCACATCAACCCAACAATCATAAGTCGGTTCTTCATATGTCAGACAGTCGTACATCTGGGAGTATCTGCGCCCTGCAGTTGCCTGGATAAGTCCAGCACCAACGATGTTCAAGAAGCTTGGCAGCTCCTTCATTCTTTCCATGATGTCGCTCAATGACTGAAGGCTTTATCACCTCCACGGTGCAGCTACTCACCTTGACAACTCTGATAGCCCCTCAACCATTGCCACCAAGGATAGGAGGCACACCACCGCCTGCAGATTCCTTTTCAAGTCTCACCATCCATCACCATGGGTCATAATCACATCTCAAGGCAGGAAAATGGGGTTGAGAGGGAAAAATAGATCAGGCTTGACCAATGGCAGGGCAAATTCATTGGGTCGAATGGCCCTGTTACAGTATTCTCCTATGTCTTAAGGTCATAGGAAATGCATAATTCAGAAGTGCATCCTTCTTGTCTCTTTGGTCACCATGTCTTAATCTTAGAAATTCCTAATCCACGGCATTGAAATATCTTCACCGGAAAGGCTGCAGCAAACCTGGACATTGTCTCGCCCCCAACTACCCCGGAGTAAATTGGGGATTGGCAATAAATGCTGGCCTTGCCATCAATGCCTTCAACACAAAATAACATGCAAGTAAGTAAAAATATCAGGGCTGCTCTAGTTACTCTGTTCCCTGCTTCTAACCTAACCACCAACGATCACACTTTTTAAATCATTTCAAATTTCCAATTTTATTTTTCTGACATGACATACCTTATTTAGTTTTTTCATTTAAAGTACTCAAAAGCTTGATCTATGCACCAATAACTGTGCTGTGGATTTCCCCGAAGTGCTCAGTAAAACCCAAAGCAATTTAAAAAGATATATTTGCTGAGCTTGTTCATTTTAAGAGCTCCAACATGCTGTGTTGCATTTTTCAGGTCATGACTGACTCCAATTTCTCTCTATGACTGAAAAATTATTTTCCCAGGTTAACTTTACGGTATGTTTTTGGCGTGTGCTCTCCTTAAAACAATCTATTTTGGAAGTGTAACCTAAAATTATTTTTGCTTCACTCGTGCGGAACCCTTCCTATTTTGCTTCACTTTTGGTTCCTATTCCACTATGGAATAATTGAATGTTAAAGATGGAAAGTTTCACCAAGAGTGTCACTCAACCTTATAACTTACTACTTTCCCACATAAACGCAAAGGTCTGCCAATAATTCAATCCCCCTGACGTCTTCAGAAGCTGACATTTACATTCCATAAAGGAAAATACTCTTTTAAAAATACCATTGTTGAACTTGAGAAGGAATAAAGTTGGTACAGGTTGGTAAAATACCAAAGGAACTGTCAATATTTTAATTGTCACGTTGAATTAACTAATTGATATCACTGGCCAGGATTATTCATAAACAGCTGAGGGGTTACAAATATTTTAATATTATGCATACATTTTTTTGTCAATACTCTAATAGATTATCTGTAAATGGGATTTCTTAATTATTCATGTCCATTTTTAAAAGCAAAATAGTGTTGTTTTTTTAAACTACATTATAGATTCAAAACAATAAAATGTCAACTATGAAAAACAGCACGATGACGCAGAGTTACAGTTGCTGCCTTACAGCACCAGAGACCCGGGTTCGATCCTGTCGACGAAGTCTGTACGGAGTTTGTACATTCTCCCCATGACCGGGTTTTCTCCCGGTGCTCCGGTTTCCTCCCACACTCTAAAGACGTACAGGTTTGTAGGTTAATTGGCTTTGATAGAGATTGTAAATTATCCCTAGTGTGTAGGATAGTGCTAGTGTACGGGGTGATCACTGGCCCGTGCGGACTTGGTGGGTCGAAAGCCCTATTTCCGCCCGTATTAAGAAAATGGTATGACTCGATTTAATTAGGATTCACCATCAGATGCTGCTGGATAACAGAGTTAGATTCCACCAGGAGTAGACAACTAAAGGATCAGTTATGGGCTTGTGATCTAAAAGGAGACTGCACAACATTTTCTGAGTCCGTACTATTGTCTGTTATCTTCACCTAACAATGAACACCAAATCTATTGTTACTGAAGAATTTGTGCTCTGTCCAGAATGGAGTCCTCAGCCCAGCCAACAACAAATGCTTCAACAACAACTTCCCCTCCATCATTATTTCTAAAGAAGGGGTTTGACCCAAAACATCATATATTCCTTTTCTCCAGAGATGTTGCCTGACCCGCTGAGTTACTCCCATGTTTTGTTCCCGAATGGTGGAACAGCCTAGCCTAATTCTGCTCCTGAATCTTTATGTTCAGGTGTGATTTGTCGGCACAGTCTCAATTAGAGTGTGTTTACATTGTTCAAAGATGATCATATATGGTCAACAACTTTCACCATAACTTCTACGGTTTGCGGCAAGCAGTCTAGATACATTTTGGAAGGGATTATGGACCGGAGAATAGCTTTAAATTCCTCCTTTTAATTGTCTTATTTCAAGGGGCTCTATTAAATAAGCTTATCTGAAATCAAGGATCAAGGCAAGGGTATTCGGCCAATTAAATTCAATCTTTTCATAGACCATATGCAACAATACTTATTACGGACTCTACTCAATACACTCGGGCAATTATTCGTAAACCTCCAAAATTATAGAACTATGATTTTCTATTCTGACAATCGTATCCTCAATAACACTCAAACAACTGCTATAATATGAGTTCAGTTTTATAACTTCAACTCTCAGATGACATTTTCACCGTCATGTCCTGCCGAGATCAGGATTTCTGTTTATCCTTACACAAAACCTAATTCGGTCCTAATGTTGTTTTGTGCAGTCCTTGATATGACATTAAACAATAGAGCCTCATCTACTTTTGTGCCAATTGTGTCCACTTACCGACTGCACAGTGGGTAAAATAACTTCATTTCTTTCAGTTCTATATGCTTCAGATATAGAACATAGAGTCCATTGTTTGAAGCTGTGTGCAGACTAAAATAAGTTCATCACCAAGTCAAAACAACTGCCCGTCTCTGGAGGGAGTCTGACTTTTAGGAAGCCTTCTTCTAAACAGAGGCAAGCTGATTGGTAAGCATTTTGTATTTTTGGCAATAAGCAAAGAGTGGATCCCTGGGGGGAATCAAAATGTATTCATCTTAACCTTTGACCAATTTAGAGAGAGGTGTGTGAGAAACTTAGATGGGCTATAACTTTTTATAGGTGGAAAATGATTGCCCAAGACTCCTTTGTCTTTTTCATGGAGAAAGATCACATTAGTTTAGAGATACAGCATGGAAACAGGCCCTTTGGCCCACTGTCAATGCTAATCATCAATCACCCATTCATACTAGTTCCATATTATTCCACTTATGCAACCACCCTCTGCACGTCAGGGGCACTTTTTACAGAGGCCAATTAAACCTACAACCTGCGCATCTTTTTGGGATATGAGAGGAAACCGGACCACCCCGAAGGAAGCCCATGCATTCACAAGGACAACATGCAAACTCTAGGACTGATCCTATGATGTCAGGATCAAACCCGGGTCTCTGGCATTGCGAGGCAGCAGCTCCAGCAGCTGTAGGACATTAAGTGATATTGTGGCTGATTTGCTCTTTCACCTTAACTCAAATATTCTGCCCAATTCCCATATTCCTTTATTCCTCATTATTCAGTCTTGAATATAGATAATTATGACCATTACTGCACTCTAACAGAGAGAATTTCAAGGTTTCACAATCCTCTGAGAGTAGAAATCCCTATTCATCTCTGTCCTGTGGCCATCCATTTATCATGAGGCTATGCCCCCAAAAGAGGAAATAATCCTCTTGGTAATAACACTGTCAACCTCCTTCCCATCCGTCTTTGTCAATGACATCTCTCCCCATTCTTAAAAATAAGGGGCCACCCTTTTAAGAAAAGGATAAATGATTTAACCATTATGCTGCCACACAACCCATTAATTCCTCTATTTTATTTTCTAAGGGACAAATGCTTATTTTGCTCTGATCTTTGTTTGTTTGTATGGATGTTCTTACAATCTGTTTTATATTACTTGCTAGTTTCTCCCAATCTCAAGGCTTATTGACAATTGCTGCAAATTTATAACATCTTTTATTTCAATCAAATATAATTTAAACTTATTTGTTTAACCATGGACGGTTCACTTTCTCCCATGAAGTATTTTTAATGATGTACTAGACCAAGTGCAGACCCATTGGGTCTGCTCCTCCAATGCACCCGTTCCCTACCCATAGCCCCCATGAGAGGTGTGGTCCTCCAACTCAAGCTGTTCCCGAACGTAAGATTCTATCACTCTGCTTGCCTCCCTCAGCAGTTCTCTTTTAAAAAAATTTGAATTGCACTTGCCCTGCGTGTTGCAATAGCAATTCGCTCTCCCCCTGCTAGTCTATCCATTGTGACATCATCAGTTGAAGCTGCCATTGTGACATCATCAGTTGAAGCTAGTCGGTTTGAAATTAAGGTATTTTGATTTATTTAAACTTTAATCAGTAATAAGTCGAGAAATAAAGCATAAAATGTTCAGTGAAAGTGATCTCTGCCTAAGGGGGAAAATGTGAATCAGAATATGTAAAAATCTTGTGAAAGTTGGCATTTATAAAGCTTTAATCGTGAATAACGTGTCAGATATAGGATGAAATCTTCACTGAGGCTGTTCACTGCTAGCAGAGCCATTGTAACATCATCAGTTGATGCTGGTGGTTTTAATTTCGAAGTCTTTTAACTTTTTTAGACTTTTAATCAGTAATGAGTCGAGAATAGGTTGAGAAATAAAGCATAAAATGTTCAGATAAAGTGATCCCGGCCTCGACGGGAAAATTGTCAATCGGAATATGTAAAAATGTAATGTGTTTACGCGAAGATGTAAAGACAACCACATATACACACACATATACACACGTACAAGATCAGACTTTTTATAAGTATATATGATATGATATACACATTGAAAATTGAGATATGTATGCCTTTGCTTGTCTATTGTTATACCTTCTTAAATGTATGCCTTTGCTTGTCTATTGTTATACCTTTTCATCTAATTTACCAATGGGTTTTAGCAAGCTCATCTCTCATGCCTAGTCTTAGAGTCGTGGAGTCATACAGTATAATATGGAAGCACACCCTTCAGCCCAACATGTCCATGCCGACCAAGATGCCCCATCTAAGCTAGTCTCATTTACCTGCATTTGGGGCCATAACCCTCTAAACATTTCCTATCCATGCACCTGTCCAGTGTCTTTTAAATGTCATCATTGTGCCTGCCTCAACTACCACCTTTGGATGTTCATTTCATATACCCACCACCATCTGAGAGAAAAGCTGCCTCTCAGGTTCCTATTAAATCTTTCCCCTCTCACCTTAAACCTATGACAGCTGGTTCTTGATTTATCTAGCCTGGTGCATTCACATTATCAATTCCCCTCATGATTTTATACACCTCTACAAGATCACCCCTTAGCCTGCTTTGCTCCAAGGAATAATTGCCTGACCTGGCCAATCTCTCCTTGTAGCTCTAGCCCTGGATTCCTGGCGACATCCTTGTAGATCTTCTCAGCAACTCTCTCCAGCTTATTGACATCCTTCCTATAGAAGGGTGACCAAAACTGAACACAATACTTCATATGCATCCTCACCAACATCTAATACAATTGTAACATAATGTCACCAATTCTATATTCATTTCCCTGACTGATGAAGGTCAATGTACAAAGACGTCACACTTTTAAAAGCATCACACTTTCTGTATGTCCATTTACCTGCAAACAACCTATTCCAATTTACTTTCAAGCTCTTGTCTAATACCATCAAAGTTAGCCTTGCCCCAATTCAGAACCTAAAATAGTGGACCTGTCCTTTCCTTATTCATAACTATTTTAAAGCTAATAGAACTGTGGTCACTGCTCCCGAAATGCTCACCCACTAATACTTCAGTCACTTGCCCATCCCAATTTCCTAAGAGTAGGTCAAGCTTTGTTCTCTCCCTTGTAGATAATGGCTAAGAAAACTTTCCTGAACACATTTGACAAATTCTATCCCTTCTAAGCCCGTCACATTATGGCAGTCCCGGTCTATATTGGGAAAGTTAAAATCGCTCATTATGACAACCGTTATTGTTCTTCTAGTTCCTTTACACTATTTGAGGGTCTATAGTACACTCCCAACAAGGTGATCATTCCATTTTTATTTCTCAGCTCTATCCATATAGCCTCACTGGATGAACCATCAGTAATGTCATCTCGAACAATTGCTATGACATTCTCCTTAATTAATAAAGTAACTCCCCTTCTTCTTTTACCCTGACCTCAATCTCACCTATAGCACCTGTACCCTGGAATGTTAAGTCCGATCCCTCTCTTATCCAGGTTTCTGTAACAGTTATAACGTCCCAGTTGCATGTACCTATCCATGCCCTGAGTTCATCCAACTTATGTCAAGCCTCTCACATTAAAATAGAGGCAAGTTATTCCAACAGTCCTTCCTTGCTCCCTGCTGTGCTTCTGCCTACTTCCATTGACTTCCAGCCTTTCACCTGCCTCTCTGCTGCTTTGGATCCTATCCCCCTGCAAATGTAGTTGAAACCATCCTGAGTGGCACTAGCAAATGTGCCGGCCAAGATATTGGTCCCCCACCAGTTCTGGTGCATCCCATCCCTCTTGTACAGGTCACCACTGTCCCAGGAGGGATCCCAATGGTCTAAAAAATCTGATTCTCTGCCCCCACCAACAACTCCTCAGCCATACATTCACCTGTCCTATCTTCCTGTTCCTCCCCTCACCAGCACTTAGCACTTGAAGCAATCTGGAGATTACCACCCTTGAGGTCATTTTAATCTTTGTCCTAGCTCCCTGTATTCACTCTGCAGGACCTCATCCCTTTTCTGACCTATGAGGCAGGGCAGCAAAAAGAGAGCATGAGATAGCTTGAGATACAATAACAACATTTAAACAGCATTTGGGTAGGTACATGGAGAGGAAAGGTTTAGAGGATTCATGGGCCAAACATGAGCAAATGGACTAGCTTAGATGGGGCACCTTGGATGGCATGGACAAGTTGGGCTGAAGGACCATGCTGTATGACACTATCTCTAGAGGGACCACAATGAGTGTACACTTTCGATCTTCTCATCCTGGAGTGAAGGGATTGATGAATGAGGAAAGGTTGAACATATTGTGTCTATGCTCAGCAGTGTACAGAAGAGAGAGATGATCTCATGTAAGGTCCTGAGGGAGATTGATGCAGGGGTTCTGAGAGGGTGTTTCCCCCAAGAGGGGTTACTAGAATCTGAGTAGTATAGTTTCAGAATCAGCGGTCATCGACTTTAGACATAGATGATAAATAAATTATTTTCTGAATGTTAATGGAGCAATTCTTCACCCCACAGAGGAGGGGAAGAGGAATTGCTAAAACATTTCCAGCCAGAGATTGACAGACATTTAAACTATAGGGGTTCTGAGGAGAGGGTGGGGAAAATGGGGCAGATTGGATCAGGCATGACGTTCTTGAATGCTGAAGCATTTGAGGGACTGACTAGCCACCTCCTGCCCCGTATCTTGTTTCTTATGTTGTACAAGCATCAGATGATGGGAAGTTGATGAATACGTTTGCACATGAAACCAAACTTGTCGGTGTGGTGGACAGTGAAAAAGGTTGTCTAATATTACAACAGGATCTTTTAGTTTAGGTCAGGGATACAGCTTGGAGACAGGCCCTTGGGTCCACCAAGTCCACGCTGACAAGTAATCGCCCGTACAATAGTTTTATCCTAAACACAAGGGATAATTTACATAAGCCAATTAACTTACAAACCTGTACGTCTTTGGAATGTGGGAGGAAGCCGGAGCACCCGGAGAAAACCCATATGTTCACAGGAAGAACATACAGACAGAACTCATATTCGGGGTCGAACCCGGGTGTCTGATTTTGTAAGGCAGCAATTCTGGGTGGCACGGTGGCACAGCGGTAGAGTTGCTGCCTTACAGCACTTGCAGCGCTGGAGACTTGGGTTCGATCTCGACTACGGGTGCTGTTTGGACGTTCTCCCTGTAACCATGTGAGTTTTCACCGAGCTCTTCAGTTTCCTCCCACACTCCAAAGAAGTACAGGTTTGCAGATAATTGGCTTGGTATAAGTGTAAATGAAATTCGTAGGAGACAATATCACCAAGAACTTCTACTGGGCCACCAATATTGAAAAACGACCAAGAAAGCACACCATCGTCTCTACTTCCTTAGAAGGCTTAGGAAGTGTGGCATGTCCCCTACAACTTCTACAGATGCACCATAGAAAGCATTTTATCAGGAAACATCACAACTTAGTTTGGGAACAGCTCCATCCAAGACCATCACACAAACCAACCTCCCTTCTATTGACTCTATTTATATCTCACGCTGCTCGGCAAGGTCAGTACCATAACCAGAGAGCAGTTCTGAACTACTATCTACCTCTTTGATGACCCCGGACTACCCTTGATCGGACTTGCTGGCTTTACCTTGCACTAAAAGTTATTCTATTATCATGTATTTATACAGTGTAAATGGATCGATTGTAATCATTCTGCTGACTGGTTAACACGCAACAAAAAGCTTTTCACTGTACCTTGGTACACGTGACAATAAACTAAACTGAACTTGTCCCTAGTGTGTATAGGGTAGTGTTAATGTGCGGGAATCGCTGGTCAGTGCGGATTCGGAGGGCCAAAGGGCCTGTTTTCTCTAAACTAAACAAAACTCTACTGTTGCGCCCCTGTGCCGAGTTAAATGCCATCTGTCATTGATCTAGATCTAGAACAGATGAATGTCCCTACTGTGGCATGCCTGCTGCCTTTGGAAGATCCACATGCTGCTGAGAAAAATGACCAGCACTGTTAATCTCAAAAAGATTTTAAAATCAGATTATAAGCATGAAACAACCATTATATCTTGAATTCATTTGGGGAATGGGATTAACATGACAGATTGTGACACTGGGCTCTATTGCACTGGCTGTTTCACTGCCAAGTGAACTAATGAGATTCTATGTTCACAGGATTGCAAGCCTGTATTTCCTAATGCAATTTGGTCAGCCTGTTCCATTTCATACAGAGTCCCTTGGGATCAAGGATGACTTGCTTAAGTTCTGGATTTTGAGACAAGTGATGATGCCAATGTGAGATGTGCCTGATGAAATAGGTTGCTGATCAACACCTGCACTGGGCTTCTTTGTGCACATAACTCATGGATGAGATTCTGAGTACCACCCCAAAAGTTTCATCTCTAGTGTTGCCTTGTAATGGGCCAGAGACCTTCCTTCGCTGGGATACCATGCTTAGACATTATAGCTTATTTTGCCAGTATTTTAGGTAATTGGCTTGTTTGCACAATTTATCTTAGAGTCACACAGCATGGAAACGGGCACTACGGCCCAATTTGCCCACACCAACCAACATGTCCCATCTACACTAGTTCCACCTGTCTGCATTTGGCTCATATCCCTCTAAACCTGTCCTATCCGTGTACCTGTCTAAATGTTTCTTAAACGTTACGATAGTAGCTGCTTCAACTACCTCCTCAGGCAGCTCGTTCCATACACCCACCACCCTTTGTGTAAAAAATAATCCCTCAGGTTCCTATTACTGTAAATCATGTCCCCCTCACCTTGAACATTTTTCCTCTGGTTCCCGATTCCCCTACTCTGGGCAAGAGACTCTGTGCGTGTACCTGATCTATTCCCAAGAGTGAAGACGTGAAAACAGGACAAAGGGAATGGAGATCAAGGAAAATGTGGAATAGATTGTTAGCTGGGAAAAGGTAACAACAAAGCAAACAGAGATAAAATGCAGTCGGTGACAGTAAGAGTGATTTAGAGAACTGGGAAGGGGGGGGGGGGGGAAAGCAGGGGTTAATTGAAGTTTGAGAAGTCAATGTTTATACCACTGGGGCATTGAATTTGGATAAAGTTCAAAATCCTAGTAAATTAACCAGATGCTTAACTTCACATTGACGTAGGGGTTTTTCCTTTGTGGAATTATTTTATCCTCTTAGCATTTTGACAAAGCTTCAACGGAAACGCTTCAATGATACATACAAATTAGACTGCCGAATGAAGAATGAATTCAAATTTTCTCATTTAATTATGTTTTTGGTGTTCATATTTTTTTGATAGACTTTTTGTTCGATCTTTTAGAGCAGATTAAATGTCTGTACCTTTCTGGATGTTCTCATGATTTGATTTTGGAGTTTATCAAATGTTCGAAGCACATCACTATGTTGTAAATGACTCACAACCTTTCAATTAACTTAAAATGTGTTTTTTTTAAAAGGGAAGGGATAGAGTCGCGTTGAGTTTCAAGATATTGGCCCAAGCCAGTTGTAATTTCCCTGCCCTTTTATTTGTATATATTTTCACGAAGTCCTGATTGTGGCTCTGTCACAGATATTCAGAGAATTTGAATCTTACACGAGTAGAATAAACCTGAAGAAGTGTTCCGACCCGAAAAAAATCACCCATCCTTTTTCTCCAGAGATGCTGCCTGACCCGCTGAGTTACTCCAGCACTTTGTGTCTATCTTTAGAATGGACCCCAATTTGTCTAATGGCTGGAGTTCAGTATAAGTTACTAACCAGAAGAGAGAAATTGTGGCCTTGCCCTGGTCTCCATTTTTGATATTAAGGTTGACCTAAAGGAAAAATTGGACTCTTGTAGAGTTAAATTATTTTGTTATAAAAGAATCAGTGAAGACATCTATTTCCTTTGGAGAGTTGTATGCAGACTTTATTTCTGGATTATGTAACATTTCATTAACTAAATTATGGAAAGCTAAATCCAGACATAATTTAAACAAAGCTGTGTGCTGTAAAATGTCTTTGCTACCACCTTGCAGACTGCTTGAGGCAAAGAATATCACTAAGGTTTGCGTGCAAATGTCAAAATGATATAACCTAATTTTGTTTAAAACGTTCTTTTGTGAAGTGTTTCGGAACTATGATACATTGAAATCTCTATTTTCTATAAATAGTGCATGTTTACGTTAAAATCGAAAGTTCTAGGTGCCTGAAATTTCTGTTGGATATCACTATTGCACATTCTTGGATGTTGTACAATTTTTAGCATGGGGTTAGAACCTCTAATTGTGGCCTGGGTGGACATTAATGGTCCGGAAGTAACATGGAGTGAGATTATATGGTTATCTATATTTGGCTAGACTTGAATTATTTTCACTGGAGTATCTGAGGCTGATGGACTACCTGATAGAATACAACTATGAGAGGCATAGCTGGGGTAGAGAGTCAGTACTTTTTTCCCCAGGGTGGATATGTTAAAGACTAGAGAGCATAGCTTTAAGGTAAGATGGGCAAAATTTAAAGGAGATAAGCCGGGCAAGTCTTTTATACAGAGGATAGTGGGTGGCAGGTGCGTGCTGCCAGGGATGATGGTGGAGGCACAAACGATACTGGCATTTAAAAGTTTTTAGATAGGTTTATGGATATGTAGAGGGATATGGATCGCAGAGAAGAATGGTTTAACGTGGCATCATGTTCGGCACAGACGTTTTGGGCCAAAGAGCCTGTTCCTGTGCTGTATTGTTCTATGGCTTAAAGGGCCTGTCCCACTTGGGAGACTTCTTTGGCGAGTTTAGGAGACTCGCCACAAGATCGCCACATGGTCACAGGTGGTCTCCTTCGTGGTCGGGAGGAGTTCCCGCATTCTGGGAACTAGTCGCAGCCTCAGTATGGTCGCCGAAAAAATTTCAACATGTTGAAAGATTTTCTTCAACCAAAAATTGGTCGCCATGGAGAAAATCGATACTTTTGTAGTCGTAGGTCTAGTCGTAGTGGGGTCGTAGGTAGTCGTAGGTAGTCTTAGTTAATCGCCTTTGCTGACCGGTCATTTTCATTGGCTCATTGCGAAAAAAGGTATGTAAACAGCAGCACGTGATGCGCTGTCATTCCAGTGAACGGTCATTGCGCAATTTTTCTTTCAGTGGATCAGACGGTGGAGACATGGCTCCGAGGAGAAGGCTTCAGTGCAGGGGCAGGGCACAACCCTCAACACCACCCAGCAGGCTGTTATCAACATTTATTTGTTTATAAGAGTTCTGTATGTTTCATTACCAATAAAGGAAATCCCTGACTTTTTAACCTCAAATTGATGTATGAATATCATTAACATAGAAAATAGGTGCAGGAGGAGGCCATTCGGCCCTTCGAGCCATCACCGCCAATCATTGTGATCATGGCTGATTGTCCCCAATCAATAACCCGTGACTGCCTTCTCCCCATATCCCTTGATTCCACTAGCCCCTAGAGCTCTATCTAACTCTCTCTTAAATCCATCCAGTGATTTGGCCTCCGCTGCCCTCTGTGGCAGGGAATTCCACAAATTCACAACTCTGGGTGGAAAAGTTTTTTCTCACCTCAGTCTTAAATGGCCTCGCCTTTATTCTAAGACTGTGGCCCCTGGTTCTGGACTCGCCCAACATTGGGAACATTTTTCCTGCATCTAGCTTGTCCAGTCCTTTTATAATTTTATATGTTTCTATAAGATCCCCCCTCATCCTTCTAAACTCCAGTGAATACAAGCCTAGTCTTTTCAATCTTTCCTCATATGACAGTCCCGCCATCCCAGGGATCAATCTTGTGAACCTACGCTGCACTGCCTCAATCACAAGGATGTCCTTCCTCAAATTAGGAGACCAAAACTGTATGCAATACTCCAGATGTGGTCTTACCAGAGCCCTATACAACTGCAGAAGAACCTCTCTACTCCTATACTGAAATTCTCTTGTTATGAAGGCCAACATTCGATTAGCTTTCTTCACTGCCTGCTGTACCTGTAAGCCAACTTTCAGTGAATGGTGTACCTCCGCCTTACCTAACCTAACCCCATTGAGATAATAATCTGCCCCCTTGTTTCTGCCACCAAAGTGGATAACCTCACATTTATTTATATTATATTGCATCTGCCACGCATCTGCCCACTCACTCAACCTGTCCAGGTCACCTTGCAATCTCCTAACATCCTCTTCACACTTCACATTGCCACCCAGCTTTGTGTCATCCGCAAACTTTCTAGTGTTGCTCCTAATTCCCTCTTCCAAATCATCAATATATATGGTAAACAGTTGCGGCCCCAGCACCGAGCCTTGTGGCACTCCACTCGCCACTGCCTGCCATTCTGAAAAGGACCCGTTCACTCCTACTCTTTGCTTCCTGTCTGTCAACCAATTTTCTATCCACGTCAACACCCTACCGCCAATACCATGTGCTCTAATTTTAGTCACCAGTCTCCCGTGAGGGACCTTATCAAAGGCTTTCTGAAAGTCTAGATACACTACATCCACTGGCTCCCCTTCATCCACTTTACTTGTCACATCCTCAGAAAATTCCAGAAGATTAGTCAAGCATGATTTTCCTTTCCTAAATCCATGCTGACTTGGACTAATCCTTTTACTGCTATCCAAATGCCCCATTATTACCTCTTTAATAATTGATTCCAGCATATTTCCCACCACCGAAGTCAGGCTAACTGGTCTGTAATTCCCCGTTTTCTCTCTCTCGCTCCTTTCTTGAAAAGTGCGATAACATTATCTATCCTCCAATCCACAGGAACTGATCCTGAATCTATTGAACATTGGAAAATGATCACCAATGCGTCCACTATTTCTAGAGCCACCTCCCTGAGGACACTGGGATGCAGTCCATCAGGCCCAGGGGATTTATCATCCTTCAGTGCCATTAGCCTACCCAATACTATTTCTCGCCTAATGAAAATTTCTTTCAGTTCCTCGACCCCCTTAGATCCTCTGTCCTCCAGTACTTCTGGGAGATTGTTTGTGTCTTCCTTGCTGAAGACAGATCCGAAGTACCTGTTCAACTCTTCTGCCATTTCCTTGTTCCTCATAATAATTTCACCCGTGTCTGCCTTCAAGGGACCCACATTTGACTTTGCTATTCTTTTTCCCTTAACATATCTAAAGAAGCTTTTACTGTCCTTCTTTACATTCCTGGCCAGCTTCCCCTCGTACTTCATCTTTTCAGCCCGTATTGCTCGTTTTGTTTCCTTCTGTTGTCCTATCAAAGTTTCCCAATCCTCTGGCTTCCGGCTACTCTTTGCTGTGTTATACATCTTTTCTTTTAGTTTTATTCTATCCCTAACTTCTCTTGTCAGCCACGGTTGCCTCCTACTCCCCTTAGAATCTTTCTTCCTTTTTGGAATGAAATGATCCTGCGTCTTCCGGATTATGCCCAGACATTCCTGCCATTGCTGTTCCACCGTCATTCCTGCTAGTATCCCTTTCCAGTCTACCTTGGCCAGCTCCTCTCTCATGCCTTCATAATCCCCTTTGTTCAACTGCATCACTGCCACTTCCGATTTAACCTTCTCCTTCTCAAATTGTAGATTAAAACTAATCATATTATGATCACTACCTCCTTTACCTCGAGTTCTCTTATCAAATTTGTTTCTTTGGACAACACTAAATCCAGAATTGCCTTTTCTGTGGTCGGCTCCATTACAAGCTGCTCTAAGAATCCATCTCGTAGGCACTCCACAAACTCTCTTTCTTGGGGTCCTGAACCAACCTGATTTTCCCAGTCTACCTGCATATTGAAATCCCCCATCACCACAGTGGCATTACCTTTGTTACATGCCAGTTTTAACTTCTGCTGCAACTTACACCCTACATCCGGGCTACTATTAGGGGGTCTGTAGATAACACCAATCATTGGTGATCTTACGACTATAGAGTCGTAGCCAGTCGTAGCTTGTCGTGGCTTGCTTTCTGTGATCGTGGGTGTAGTCATCTATAAGTCGAAGGTGGTCATCTTCAGTCCCCACTATTGGGTCGCCAATTGTCACGAGTGCATCGGCGATTAAGTCGTAGATAGTCGTAGCTTGTCCTACATAGTCGTAGGATGTCTTCTACATAGTCGTAGGATGCGTTTGATACATTCACTTTTTCGCCGATTCAACAAGACTATCTGACTATGACAGTCCTTAAGGGCCTGTCCCACTTAGGCGATTTGTTAGGTGATTGGCAGCGAATGTCATAGTCTCAGCAGGTCGCCGAAAAAGCGGCGACTGGATCCCCCTACAACAATGTCTACGACAAGCTACAACAACCTACCACCTAGTCGACGTCAAGCTACTGACAACTGGCGACCCAATCATCGCGACTTAGGATGTCCACCTAAGACAACACCTACGACAACCCACGACCACACAGGCCACAACCTACGACAACCTACGTCCACCCTTGACAAGCTACGACCCTGTCGGCGACAACTGAAGACAATTCACATCATTTTGGCCACCAAAACAATGGAATCACCCAGTTTTCCTATAAAAAGGGTTGTAGGGTAGGGTTTCCAATCATTCTGCATCATGACTACCATGGAGCAACATCAGAGGACATTGCTTTCACAAGAAGAAGAAGCCCTGCTGCTTGCAGCAGCCCTCATGCTTAAAGATCAGCAAGACAGAAGGACAAGAAGAATGGGGAAGAAGAGGTGTATGTGGTTAAAGCCCTTGTCCCTGAAGAGACCCAGGTTGGGCCAGTATGACAACCTGATGACTGAGCTCCAGCAAGAAGATGAGGCTACCTTCAGAAACTTCACTAGGCTCCCCCCCTGAGCTGTTTCAGGAGTTCAAGTTTCAAGACACGGGTGGGACCTCTCCTGGAGAAAAAGGAGACCAACGGCGGCGCCACTATCGTAGCCTGGCGTAGCTAGTCGCGTCAACTATTGCCGGTGGTTGCCCCTGACGTAGGTTGTCGCTGGTATGGTCGTAGCTTGTCATTGGTATGGTCGTAGATTGTCGCCGATCTAGACGTAGATGGACTTCATCAGCATTGCGACTGACTGTTGTAGCTTGACTTCTGTGGACTTGGGTTTTTCCAATGTCTGTCGCTACTTGACTTCTTTTGACGCTGGTACCTGTCGCCAGTTGACGTAGGTTGTCGCCAATGGAATTCACCAAAGTCAGCACCGGCGACAACCTACATCACCTGGCGACAACCTACGACAGCACCTACGTCAGGAGAAGTCCAGCTACGCTCATTGGCGTCAAACCCACTGTCACCGACTGTCGCCAAAATTTATTGAACATTGAAAATCCAGTGGCGACCAGAAAGACGCTACGACTCTTTGGGCGACCGAGGAGACTACTCTCGACCATACAGGCGACACCCCGGCGACCATGTGGTTGCAGCCTAGTCACCTGTAGTCGCCTAAAAAATCGTCTGTGGGACAGGCCCTTCACTGTACAAGGAAAGGGTCTTCCCCATAGAAAGGAAGGAAGTTATCACCATGTAAATCAAGTAGGATTTCATTTACCAAAGATAGCGCATCATCATCATCATCATAGGCATAGTCTTGCTGCCCATTCCCTCTGCTGGTTAATATTATTTTGCTTTTGAAGATGGATAGTGAAAAATAGGAGAGAAAATAAAATTGCTCGAGGTTTTTAATAATTCATTCTTATTCAATTTTATTGGAAAAGATGTTATTTAAATGGAATATGCAATTTCCATTCATAGTCATTTTTGTATACTTGATGTGAAGGTGGTTTAATTTAGTGTAGTTTAGTTTAGAGGTACTGCATGGAAACAGGCCCTTTGGCCCACCGAGTTCGCGCCAACCAGTGATCTCTGTACAGCAGCACTATCCTGCTCCCTCGGGACGATTTACAATCTTTACCAAAACCAATCAACCTACAAACTTGTACGTCTTTGAGTGTTGCAGGAAATCGGAGCACCAGGGGAAAACCCATACGCTCACGGGGAGAACATACAAATTCCATACAGACAACACCCGTAGTCAGGATCAAATCCAGGTCTCTGGTATTGTATGGCAGCGACTCTAATGCTGCACCACTTGTTGACCATTGTTTTATATCAATCATTCTTTTCTAATTGCATTTATTTTAGACTTAGTTCTAGACTTGACTGAGAACCAATATGCCAAAGAAGCTAACACAACTGTTGGTTTGACATTTAATAGTTAAATATAATAATGTGAAACAGGAAAGCCCATCTGGCCTTGATCCAAATGAAAGTCTCCATTTCCCTCCTTGCTTGAGGGATATGGCAAATTAACACATAAGATTTATGAGAAGATGAAACCAACTAAGTTCACCATTCTGAAAGTGAACATTTATCAGAGATATATAACTCAATCTAAAGATGTTCTTACAAAGGATATTTGACCCATTCCAGACATTTTATATTTTATGGCTACATATGTCATACTTTTACTATTTGCCAGTTTTTGTTCTTCAGAATTGTAATTAAGAGCATTGTTTTCTCTAATTGCTGAGGTCCTGGTCCATGCATCACCAGTTGCCATTTTGAATGATCTTGCCGGTACACTGCATCGTTACGTTAAATCCAGTGTGAAGATGAAGTGTAGAGAAGGTACATCTTCCAGATTAATGTCCATTTTAAGTTGATGAAGTGAAGATGCTTTCGTGAAGACCTAAACATTTTAATTGCGTTAATTGTTTTCCTTTATTTTTAATTACATTATGAACACACTTTTGTATTGATCCCCATGCTCATGTTTATTCAAACTGATTCATAATACTAAAAAATTGCTTTGGACGATAAAAACACAAAACATTGAGATGCAAGATTTTTAATGGCATAGGTTAAATCCCCGGTTCAGGTATTCATTGTGCTGGCTAACTTCAGTAACTTAAATAAGCTATGAAAATATTATTAGTTGCTTTTGGATTCTGGAAGGAATACTCAGTAAAATCCAAAGTAGGTTCTGTTCATTTTTATTTAGTTGAGAGTAATATAAGTATCCCATGCATCATACGTTATTAAACCTGACAGCCTTTGGTAATCTAACTGGCTGGTAAATATTAAAATGAAGTTAAAACAACACTGTAGTACCAAGGGATGCCTAAGGCAGTAATAAGGATTAAACAATGATTTGATGTGGTTCCTTTGGGGTAGGATTTGGTTCTTTAATACAAAGAAGAAGCTCACTTCACTTCCTTTTAAATAATTAAACTACATTTCAAGGAATTGATCTGAGGTGGTTGTAGTGGTTTGTTGAAGTCCATTATAGAGCAAATAAATGAAAGAATCCTGCCCTAAAGGCTTGGGAAGCTCAGGTGAGGTTCCTTCAAGCAAATACAAGCATTAAACGCTATCCTTCATTGCAATAATTTGTAAAGGAGTTTCCCATGAGAAGATGAAAGAAGGCAGTAACCATATTTTATCTTTTATTTGTTATGTAAACAGAATTTCAATGCCTCAAGCTGGGTTTTTGTAAGTAATCTGGGGGTTTCTAAATGAAACAAATATAATTAGCCATGAAAGTGATGAAAAAGGGAACAAAATATTCTTAAAGATTTTCTCAGTGGGCATAATGTTTTGTTATTAAATTGGAGAGCTATTGTTCTTTTCAGTTGTAGTTGTAGTGCACATTGATATTCTTCTTAAAATATTAGGATTTGTTCGCATTTTGGGTGCTGTTGCAAATCTTTAAATCACAAGAATAAGGTTATTTATATTTTTTTAATTTCATATCCCTGCTCCTTTAAATACTGCCTGATAAGTATTCTTTAACTTTATTAAAAATTACCTGAAGAAAAGTAATAAGTAGATGGTCACAAGAGGTTAATGCTCTGGACAAATACAATAAGAAAATATCAATATCTGTGTAATAAATATACAAATAGAAAATATTCACATTTTGATTATGATGATTGAATATGACTTTTAGCTCTTTTTATTCTTACCCATAGGCCTGAAGATTTCAAATTAATTTGGGAATTTTGCACATGATATGACAAAGAAACTGCCTATAACTTATTAAATAATCCAAAATTGATTCTGGATGGATTATGTATATATATTTTAAAAACTGCATTTAATGGTTTAATTAAAATGGGTTTTGACTGAAATTCATTTTGACTGATGATGTGGTTATCCTGAACACTTGTATTATAAGAACACCATTTTAGAATTTTTTTGTGTAATTTGAAAGTTTTGTTTTAGCAAAAGAAGGAACTAGGGGTGAGGGGCTGCAGTTGTATTGTAGTTTATGGAGACAGAATCTCAGCAGTCAGATTGAAACCTGAAGCCTTTGACACGGGTTCATATGATTTGCCCAATCATGTTCCAAGTGAACTAAAGGAAAATAGTATAGGGTAGACCGGAGATTACCGGCATACAATATTTAAATAAATACAGTAACTGAAAGCTTTTTCTGCACCTCAGGCATTTTTGTTCCTCTGAATCAGTTAAGCATAATTTAAAGTAGTCAGCATGTTCTGACTGACAGCTACCCACGCTCTTTGAAGACTTGTTTGCTTTACTTTACACAGCACTATATGACAAGAAAACACATTGGATATTGGTTCGGAAGAGAAAAAGCTGGTAATGGCATTAGAATACATGCTAACATTGGTGCAATTGACCCGTGTCTGTATAGGTTAGTCATATTCTAATAATTAAAACCAGACTCTGTCATACCCTGAGGTACAGTGCATCGAAAGGCAATTATCTACTGGAACTTCTAATAATAATACATCTGACTGTGATCTTTAAAATATATTGCAATCATTATGAACTTGACTTGGACCTTGAAGTTCCACAGACATCTTTATATTTCTGCATTCATTTTGGAATTAAGTGTTCCTGTAGATTAGTTTTCACCAATGAATTCTCCTGCAGGCTTAAGTTCAGAAATAAACCGATTCTTCTGGCAATGGGGTTTATACAGATGGGTCAGTTTTAACTTTAAATGTATAGTGTTTCTGGCCAGATGTTGAAGCGAGCAGTTGTGCTGACCAAGTAAGCCTCTCATTTGGTGTGTCACCCGACCTCTGGTGGAATGGTATTGGAGAGGAAATGAGCTCAGACATGCTCAGTAGTTGACACAAGGAACTGCTAGTAGTTGACACAATGAACTGCAGATATTGGTTTACAAAAAACGACACAAAGTGCTGGAGTCATGCAGATTTTCTGGAGAACATGGATAGGTGACATTTCTTTAGCTGTCTGAAGAAGGATCCAGACCTGAAACGTCACCTATCCATATTCTCCAGAGATCCTGCCTGATCCGTTGAGTAACTCCAGCAATTTGTGACTTTACTCCAGCCGTCAGAAGAAGGGTCCTGGCCTGAAACGCCACCCATCCATGTTCTCCACAGATGCTGCCTGACCCGTTGAGTTACTCCAGCACTTGAGACTTTTCATGTGACTTCACATGTGACTTTTCATGCTGAGTAGTAATTGCAAAATAAATCTGTTTATTCCTTGTGTATTCACATTGAGTTATTTGAGAGCATCCAGCAGCTTCCATACATACAGTTAGGAGTTGGGTAAGGAGGATAGGTAATGATGGATGGGAGGGAAAAAATGTGCAGAAAAAAAATCACTAAAATTCTGCCTGGGTAAAAGTGAAATTCTTCTCTGGCCATCAGTATGGTTAGAATTGGTCGGTTGTTACTTTGAGATTCCTTCTGTTTGCTGAACCATGAAATCTGTAATATACAACCCCCTAGAAATGTCCAGTCTAAAGAAAGGTCCCAGCCAGAAACGTTACCTATCCATTCCCACCCCAGATGCTGAGTTCCTCTAACACTTTGTGTGTTTTGCACAACTTTCCAGCATCTGCAATTTCTTGTGTCTCTCAGAATGTTCTATTCTGCTCACTTTTATTTTCCTAAATTTGAATGGAGGGCTTAATTTGAAGGAGCACAAATATAAAGATCCAACCAACATTCTGGTTGTACAGGTCAGTTTGAGGTCAAAACTTAGATTGTGTAAGCCTGCTGACATTGAACTTGATGTCTCTCTGATTACCATTGTCAATGGGACATGTAGAAAACATGGTCATATTCACTGATGAATGGATTGATACCTAAATTCAATTCTGATTTGCTACTACTTTCTATACTTTCTTGTAATTCTAAACTGGTATTGTTTCTGGAGAGACAAGAACCTGCAGATGTTGGAAAAAAATAAACTAATGCAGAGTCTTGACCCAAAACATTGATGTTTCTATTGTATCCACAAATGCTGCTAGACCCATTGAGTTCCTCCAGCAGTTTTTCTTGCTGGTATTGTTTCTGTCTGATTACACTCTCCCACAGTTGGTCCATATATGAGCACCAAAGTTCTTTGATGGGCATAGACCCATTACAAATCTAGTGGCTTGATTCTTTAGTTACAATCACACTAAACTCTATCCATCTATTACCTGCCAGGCTTTGTCTACCCCCAAAAGGACACAAAGTGCTGGAGTAACTCAGCAGGTCAGGCAGCATCTCTGAAGGACATTTTGGTTGATGTTTTGGGTCGAGGCCCTTCTTAAGACTCCATCTCTCTTTTCCAGCTTTCTTCCCCCTTCCTGCAAACAGTCTAAGGAAGGGTCCCGACCCGAAGGATTCCTCCCAAAGATTTTGCCTGACTGCTGAGTTCCTCCAGTACTTTGTGTTTTGCTTAAGATTACTGCATCTGCAGATCCTCGTGTCTCTGTATTATAGAAATGTGTACAGTAGCAAAGGCTAATTTGTCTTTTGCCGGGGCATGATCTAATCACAATCACAATCACAATAATAATTTATTAGCCAAGTATGTTTTGAAACATATGAGGAATTTCATTTGCCAAGTCAGTCATACAAATAAAAAGCAACGGAACACACAAAAAACATTTAAACTAAATCATCCATCACAGAGACTCCTCCACATTCCTCTCTGTGATGGAAGGCAAAAAAAAGTTCAATCTCTGCTCTCCCGCGGTCGGGGACCTCGAGCCCTCCTTTGACGGGATAATCTTGACTCCCGTAGCCGGCGGCGGGCCCTCCGCATCGAGGTGATCTGCTCCTGCATCGGAGGGATGTCAGCTCCCCGCGCCGGACAATCGAACCTCGCGTCGGGGCTGGTCGAACCTTCTGCGACATTGGAGCTCCTGACATCCACGGCCTCTCCCGAGACTACGAGCTCCTGATGTAAAGACCGCAGGCCACGGTTGGAGCGATCCCAGGCAAGGGATCGACTCCGATGTAAGTCCACGCCCCGCGGTGGGGCCCAAGGTCAGTCCGGGGAGGCCTCCAGCTCCATCGATGGTAGGCCGCAGAGCGACCGGAGAATGCGACCCGAAAATTAATCGCATCTCCGGCAATTTGTTAGAACCAGTAACAATATCAGTGTGTAAAATATTTTGTGTTTGTTTCTGTAATGAACTAGCCTTTTTTTTGTATAAAGGAACTGCAGATGCTGGTTTAAATCGAAGATAGACACAAAATGCTGGAGTAACTCAGCGGGACAGACAGCATCTCTGGAGAGAAGGAATGGGTGATGTTTTGGCTCGAGACCCTTCTTCAGATTTTTTTTAGTCTTTTTATTTTGTTGTTTCAAAGAGCTGGCAGCTGGAAATCGAAAGGAATGAGAGATTGGATTGAGATGTTTAGAAGCCTCCTAGTCCTGCCGCTTACTCCTCCCAACCCACAGAAAAGAAGGTAAATTATACATCACCGAACAAGAAACCAATCTCCGAGACTGGAATGTGCAACTTGGCACAGTGCACACTGCTAGCAAACAGTCCGGTGTGGATACAGTCTGGCACTTGGCAGAATGAATAGGATATCACTTCACTTCTGACCCTTACAAACCCATTAGTGAAAGGAGAGCTGCTCAGTTCCCGGAGGCAAATTCGAATTCACGGCTCTGAAGGTGAAGGGAAGGTCTGAGACTATCATTGTTGCTTGATTTTCCCCCCCACTAAACAGGATACAGCCGTACAGATCTTAATTGTTGTTGTTGCTTGTACAGTGAAGCTAAGTGTATCAGTTACAGATGTCTGACAAAAGTACAGTGTTTGCACAGATTATTTCAAAGGGCAGTAAAATAATCCTTCAATTTTCGACTGAATTTTTAACCTGACAAAATGATTTCTTGATTATTTTAGTATTTCTTTCTGGGAAGTCCCGCAGGGTGAACGATAACTCTGGTTCGTCCGTTCTGAGGCAGCTGGTGAGGAAATGAGGAACCTGCTTCGCAAGTGGGGCAGGAAGTGTTTGATGGGGCAGACAGGTGGGGACTTTACAAAGAGGTGAACTCCTTGCATCAACTCTGGGCTTCTGCGTAGCCCCAATGAGCCCCATATGGTCCTCCATTTTGAGTAATCATTGAGTAAAATCAATGATTTCCACACATCAGAGACACATAAACTACAGCCTCTTAATATCAGATTCTTTGCAATGGCTTGAACAAAGGGTCTTTAGAATCAGACAGGAGAGCGCCGCACGATGGCAGCCTCGCCAACAGTCTGTCTATTCATCTTTTTTTGTTATTTTTCGTGTGTTTTCAAAGTTTGTGTTAATGTTCTCTGGTTTGTTTTATGTGAGGGGTGGGGGAGGGGTTCAGGGGAAACTTTTTTTTCAATCTCTTACCTTGCCGGAGATGCGATTGTTTTCCGGTTCGTATCTCCGGTCGCTCTGCGGTCTAACATCATGGAGCTGGCGGTCTTGCCCGAGACTGACTTTGAACCCCACCGCGGGGACGAGCTCGCAGTCTCGGGTAGAGACCAATGTCAGATCGCCCGGTGTGGGGGAGCTGAGATTCCCTCCCTATGCAGGAGCTTGATCGCCCCGATACGACAGCCCAAACACCGCCGGCTACGGGAGCCAAGATCGTCCCGTCAACGGAAGGCTTGAGGCCCCCGACCACGGGAGAACAAAGAAGGGAAGAGATTGAACTTTTTTTCGCCTTCCATCACAGTGAGGAATGTGGAGAAGTCACTGTGGTGGATGTTTAGGTTAGAATGTATTTTGTGTGTTCTGTTGCTTTTTATTGGAATGGCAAATGAAATTCCTCGTATGTTGCAAAACATACTTGGCTAATAAAATATGATTATGATTATTAAGTCTTTAACTTATGTTTTTAATTTGAAGACTTTCTAGTGAGATTTTGATTTGAATCTATCACCCTGAGCTGGTGATATACATAAAGCTTGCATGTGCACACACACATGCACACACACACACACGCACACACACACACACACAGTGCTTTATTCCACGTCAGAAACATTATAAAGTTCTTTACATGCAATAGTTCATTTTGATGTTAACTCTATTGGCAAGGGCACTGGAGGACATTTTGCATGATCGAGATCTCACAAATAAAAACAAAGTAAAGGACCCATGAATCCATTTGTAATCGTGTCGCTTGAGTGAGGAATATTGATTATTGCAACAAGCACAATACCGCTGCTCTATTTTGAATCTTGTCCGAGGCACAACCTGAATAACAGGAACAAACATATGTGATGGCTATATAGCATCTTTGTCAGAGTGTTCTGTAGCTTAGATAAAAGTTGAGGCCAATGCCTGCACAGACTGATACACAGCTAACCTGAATCCAACCCTTACCTCATTTCACATCTTGCATTCACTTGCAGATATTTAGTGGTAGGCAAGTGTGTATGCTATGTTCAATGACAGCTAAATGATGCATTGTCACGTTTGCCTCATGAAGAATCAGATGTGGGCACTGAAACAGTGGACAATGACTTTCCAGTCACAGCAGCTGAAATTTCTGCTGAAACTCAAAAGTACGCTGCGCATACTCACATATATTCACGAGACTGATAAGATATTGAATATACTTAATGTTACAGTTACCATTATATACACTACATGTTCATTCCCTCCACAAATGCGACATGACCCATTAAGTTCCTCCAGCACTTTGTGTTTTGCTCAAGATTCCAGCCTCTGCAGTTCCTTGTGTCTCAAACGTTAATTAAACATAATTTTGCTAAAAGGGGAGACCTGGATCACATTTGGCACTGATCAATCTCTTCATACTACACCAAGACCCATGAATTTAACTTGTACGTTTGATTTAATATACAACTATAATCTCTCTTTACTGAAAGAAACTGGGAGAGGTCACACTTATCCTTAGAACTGAAAATTCTTGGCTACAGTTTGCAGCTTAAGACATCTTCAAGTGATTTTCCTTCAGAAATGTGTCTCCAGTCTTTCATCGATTAGCAGGGCAAATCCAAGGCTGTAAGGGCCTTGCTTCTTGGAGCCCTAATGTAAAAAACAATCAAGTACAGCTTATCTATGTCTCCTGCAGCACAGGTAAACAATATTAAGTGGTTCTGTCATCCAAATGAACTTGGCAAGTGACCTTTGTTATAGATCATTTGCTTCTGAAGTGAACTTTTGCATGCTGCACAGCAAATTGTCTACAGCATGAAGCACCGAGAGTGTGCGGAAGCAGGCACAGAGCTGAAGAGCTCCCTTTTTAACACAGTTATTAACATTTTGAAAAATATATAAATACTAATACTTTGTTTAGGAATGGGTATGTATAAGGGCTATCTTTCCATCATAAATTCTTTGCTTAACTGCATCCACGGTTACAACCTCTTTGCATGACAACAAATCCCAGGATGCTCTGCTTTTGACCAGCTGTTATTAATTATTGTTTGTGTGCTATCCAGTCAAATCCAATCATATTATACACGAGTACAATCGAGCCGTACACAAGTACAACAGGTAATGCAAAGAGAAAAAAAAAATAGAGTGCAGAATAGTGTTACTGCATTATAGGATTATAGTTAGAGAGATAAAAATGCAAAGTCCACAATGAGGTAGGCTGGAAGATCAAGACTACACCCTAGTTTATGGGAGGACCGTTCAGTAGTCTGACAACAGCGGGAAGAAGCTGTTCCTGAATCTGGAGGTAAGAGCTTTTGTATCTGGCTGGTGGGAGATGGGGATAAGAGGGAATGCAATAGGTCCTTGATAATGTTGACTTCAATCATGAGGCAGCATGAAGTGCAGATGGCGTCATGGAAGAACGGCTAGTCTGTGTGAAGGACTGGGCAAAATTCATAGCTCTCTGAAAATGTCCTGTGATATCGGGCAGAGCCATACCCAGATCATGCTGCGATGCAACATGATAGTATGTTTTCTATGGTGCATCTGTAAAAGTTGATAAGATTCGTTGGAGACATGCCGAACTTCCTTAGTCTTCTGAGAAAATAGAGGCGTTGGTGTGGTTTCTTGGTCGTAGCTTCAATGTGGTTGGTCCAGGACAAATTGTTGGTAACATTTACGCCTAGGAACTTGAATCTCTCAACCATCTCCACTTCGGGAGCATTGATGTTGATCGTGGTATGTGCTCCACCTCACTTCCTAAAGTCAGTAATTAGTTCCTTCATCTTGCTGACATTGAGAGAGAGGTTTTTGTCCTGATACCATGTTACGAAGCTCACTATCTCCTTCCTGTTCCCTGTATCGTCACCACAACATTAATTGTTTGTCTCTCGGGCTCATTCATTCTTTATGTAACCTATTTTAAAATTGACTTATTTTAATCAGTATTATTTATTGCTCATATTAATTTTCCTCCTACATCCCAAAGACATGCAGGTTTGTAGGTTAATTGGCCTCTGTAAATTGCCCCTACAGTATAAGGAGTGAATGAGAAAATGGAATAACATAGAGCTAGCGTGATTAGATCAGTATGGACTCAGTGGGCTGAAGGGCCTGTCCATGTTGTATCTCTAAAACACAATTATCAATACTAACTGTAATTTCCTGATTAGTGCGCTTGAAAAATTATGAATTACGTAGAAATCCATCAAACCACAACTGGATTGTGGATCAATGATCATTCTGGTTGTGGGCCTGTCACTTAGATGATAAACAAATTGTATCGTACCCTGCAGAGAAAGGAGTGACCGGCACAGGCACATTCCTTTACTTTCGACTTTAGAGATACACGCGGAAGCAGGCCCTTCCGCCCACCAAGTCCGCGCAGACCAGCGATCCTCGAGCATTAGCACTATCCTACACACCAGGAACAAATGTCAATTTTTTTTAACAGAAACCAATTAACCTGCAAACCTATATGTTTTTGGAGTGTGGGAGGAAACTGGAGCACCTGGAGAAAACCCACACGGTGACAGGGAACACACAAACTTCGTACATACATGACCCGTAGTTAGTAACAAACCCGGGTCTCTAGTGCCATAAGGCAGCAACTCTACCGCTGCACCACTGTGCCGCCCAGAATTCTTGACTGGAATTATCTGGGTTTGTCTTCTAGTGTGTGGTCAATTGCCCCATCACCTACCATTCTGGAAACAATGAATTTGTTCACTAGTAATGCTGAGAAATCTATGGGACATAATTGAATTTTAAAGTAATCTTCTTGCGTATGGCGTGCACAGCCTAAAGTTGTAAGTCAACTTGTTCTATTTGATCTTCTGTTTGTACACGTCAGGTTGATTGCATTAGTCGAATCAGGATGGACCACGTGAAGGTTGCAATCTCCCACCCCGATTTTAAAGTAATGCTTTCTTAGTTTAAAAATAACTATTGCCAAAAATCATTCTTCAGCTGTGGTAATTACTCCGATAGACTTACATTTTTTTCAGATTTAAGTAACGAAGGACATTGTTATCGTATTGTTGAATTGCTGTGCCTTTGGATGGTGGCAAGGAGGAAGCTTTACATAGGTCTGGGTCCTGACAAGTTTATCAAGGAAAACTGTGAAGTGGTTGATTTATTTTAACAGAAAAAATCAAACATCAATTATTAAAACTGATTTACTGGCGATTAAGAAATCACAGTTTGATATAGCTTTTTTCAAGTTTTGCTGAGCTGTATTATAACACATTTATGTGATACTGTAACAACATTTAAAAATACATTTGGACAGGAACCTGGCTAGGAAAGGGTTAGAGGGATATGGACCAAAGACGGGCGGGGCGGGGGGGGGGGGGGGGGGGCCATCTTGGTTGGCATGGGCAAGTTGGGCTGAAGGGCCTGTTTCCGTAATGCATGACAATTTCATGCAACAGTATATCAAAAAATTCTTAATTGAACAAAAAAACAGAAAGAATTGATAAAATCCAATATGCTCAGTGAATCAATTCAAATAATTACAGAGGCTGTCTAGTGCTGAATTGGCATCATTCTGGCATAAACTGTGCAAATAATTGAAAATTGGTTTGTTTCGGCTGCTTTTCCTGGGTTTTCATCCATCAAAAAAAGTAGACACCACAATAAATCACAATCTTCTTTCTGAGATAACAATTTTTATGATTAAAAGTATCAATTCCCCAGATTTTTCAACAACCATCAAAGAAGGATCTCCCTCCCTCTCCCCCTCCCCTCCCCCTCCCCCTCCCTCTCCCTCTCCCTCACACCTCCTCCCTCCCCCCCCCCTCTCCCCCTCCCTCTCCCTCTCCTTCTCCCTCACTCCTCCTTCCTCCCTCTCCTCTCTCCCCTCTCTCCCTCTTCCCTCTTCTCTTCCTTCACCATCTCTCTCTTTCTCTCTCTTTCTCTCTCTTTCTTTCTACCTCTCTCTCAAGTGTTCTGTGGTCCAGGGATAAAGAAGGCCAACAATAATGTCCTTTCCTTTAATGTGATTTGAGGTCAAGTTACTCAGTTACTCATTACATTCCTGGGATCTGATCCAATCGTGAGCAGTACAGTTCTGTTCGTTGCTTAGTAATGCATTGATCCAGTGCCTTGAGAGCAGCTTCTTGTTTCCAGTAATTGACTGTACAAAGATTTAAATGAAGGCTCGCATCAACCTAATGTGAATGCTTTACAATGGAAAACACACTTTACATTAACTCCCCAGGTTACCATGTCCCGAGAGTCAAGAGTGTTTTATTGTCATATGTCACAGATAGAACAATGAAATTCTTACTTGCAGCAGCACAACAGAATATGTAAACATAGTACACTGTAAACAATATGATAAACGAGAGCAAAAAATGAAATGAAATAGAATAGAATAGAATGCCTTTTATTGTCATACAAACAGACAAGGTTTGAACGAAATTTCATTCCTACAGTCATGACATTACAAAAAAAAACAAGACACACTTAACACAATTTACACAAACCTCCATCACAGTGAATCTCCAACACCTCCTCACGGTGATGGAAGGTAAAAGCCTTATCTCTTCCCTTTGTTCTTCTCCCACGGTCCAGCAGTCCAACTGCAGCGTCGAGGCGACTGGGGCTCACGATGTTAAAGCCCCCGGCGGGCGATGGTAAGTCCCGCGGCCGTTTAAGCCACGCGGGCGATGTTAGGCCCCGCTCCGAGTCATTTCAACCCCGCGATTCCGGCGGGAGAAGTTGCCTTTGCGGGAGCTCCGAAAAGCGGTCTCCCATCAGGGACCTGCGAGCTCCCGATGTTCCTGTCCACCGGGCCTGCTGCCGTTGGTTCCGGTTGGAGGCTGCCGCCGGCTCCACTATGTTAGGCCCAACGACACTGGAGACCCGACAGGGAAAAAGTCGGGTCCCCGTACAGGGTAGGGATTAAACGGTTCCCCCCCCCCCCCCCCCACACATATACATAGCTAAAAAATAATAAAAATTAGAACCAAAAACATACATTTAACGGGACAAAAATAAAAACAAAAAGACAGACGGACTGCAGTCGAGCCGCTGCCGTTAGGCACCGCCACTTCGCCAGAAATAGGTTGTAGATCTTCGGAGCAGTAGATATCTGGTTAAAGAAGTTTGCAAGAAATTGCAGAGGGTTGTGAATGTAGCGCAGTCCATCACACAGACTAGACCCCCCCCCCCCCCCATTGTCTCAACTTACTCTTCATTTTGCCTTGTAAAAACAGCCAATATATTAAAAGTTAGACAAAAATGCTGGAGAAACTCAGCGGGTGAGGCAGCATCTATGGAGTGAAGGAATAGGTGACGTTTCGGGTCGAGACCCTTCTTCAGGAATATAATAAAGGACCTTTTCCATCCCGGTCTCTATTCCATTCCCTCCCCTTTTCATTCCCTTTTCTACCTATTCCCTTAGAGCAAGAGATATGGACGATTGAAGGCACGTACTGCCAGAACATCTTTCCGTCCGTTGCCAGACTTCTGAAAGATTCTTCCATAGCCAGGTTACAGTCCCGATTTCCCAACCAACCTTATTATGCACATTGGACATTTTTTCTGGGGTCTATTGCACTGCAATGCTGAAAAGTATGTTTTGCACTCTCAATACAGAATATACATATTTTTCTCTTTGCTCTAACTTTTGTACTTGGCTTGATGGTATCCATGTGCAGTATTGTCTGATTTGATAATTTATTATTTAATAATAAACCAACCGATCCAAACCAACAGCCTCCTTCACACAGTCAAAGGTTCCCTTTTGTACTCCAGTCCATTTTCAGTGCTTTCTTTCCTGCTTTTAAATTCCTGTTGAGTAGTCTGCTTCTGCCCTGCTGGAGATGCTACAAATTAATTATACCGCTCATGAATTACCATCCAATAAAATGTATCTCAATTACGTATCCCAGATGCATGACAAATACAGCAATGGAAAAAAATACTGTGTTTTTTCCAATTCCAATGTCATCAATAAATATATATTTTCATAAACAATCAAGTTACTCTGCGGAATGATTTTTATAAACAGGTTTCAGGCTCAAAATAATCCTTATAATTCAGAAATGATTCTGCAGCAGTATTTTCAAAAATGAATACTGGATAAAAAAAAAAAAATCAAACTCTCAACAAAATTATGATCACCAGCCGTGGACCATACTCCGAGGAATTCATTGCATACCTGTGCCAATTGTTAATTAAATTACACTACTCGCCTGTAACAAAGCTTAAGGAAACTCACTGCCAGATGTAGTTTGGAAGTCTTTTAGAGAATTGAATTTGTTTAAGAACCAATTTATTCTGATGAACATCTTTCAAAATGAGAAGATCTGCAGACTGCACTTGTGTAGGATGAGGGAATCTAACTGACCTTTGAAGTAAAAATATAGCCAGTCAAAGCTAACGTTTTTGAGATTATTTGAAGTCTTGATATAAAAACTTTTGGAAAGGCATTAGGTACACAAATAGCATTTAAGAAGCCAAAATTAACTATGTTGATATAAAATATGTGCTTTTGACATGGAAAGTGCTACAGGAAGGATTCTGCCTGAAATATCAACCATTCATTGTCTGGCTGGCCAAAGCACACAAGTCTGCCCTTTCACCGGCGCACACCACTGTTTATGTTGGGTGGAATCCCTCCAGATAACATTCCATTATCCAGGGCACCCGGCTGAAACTGGCACCAGGCCCATTGCTTAAGCGGGCCAGGGCCTGTTCGAGGCTCCATTCTGAGACACGTTTGTGATTCTGGGGCGCACCATGCTCGCTGAGGTCCGTTTGTGATCTCAGGTGCACAACCAGCTAAAGCAACGGCCCTTGAACAACTGGATAGAACTGCCACCCATTGGTCTAAAATATGCTTTAAAATGGAGTCAGATGGGCTGGGATAATGAAGGAAATAAAAGACGCAATGGAGGCTGTGACTCCAGTCCTCCAGAATAGGATGCACAGTGGCGCAGCGGTAGAATTGCTGTCTTACAGTGCCAGAGACCCAGGTTCTATCCTGACTACAGGTGCTGTCTGTACGGAGTTTTTACGTTCTCCCCATAACCATGTGGGTTTTCCCCGGGTGCTCCGGCTTCCTCACACTCTCTAAAGATGAACAGGTTTGTAGGTTAATTGGCTTCGGTAAAGATTGCAAAATTGTCCCTGGTGTGTGGACAGTGCTAGTGTAAAGGGATTGCTGGTCGGCGCAGACTTGGTGGGCCAAACGGCCTGTTTCCACGCTGTATCTCTAAACTAAACTAAACTTGCAGATTATAATCGTGTGCCAGCTATTTATAAAAAGAGATAGCGAAAAGACTGGCAACAAGGGGCCAACACTATCACTATTTCCACCCCTGTATGATGGCCAATTCTGCTCCTGCCACACTCGTGCCTACAATAGGAGCCTCCTTCCATACCTCTGTCACTTTTACATTTCACTCTTTCTAAGCATTCCAAATTGGCCTTTCTGAAATTCTACCCACTTTAAACTTATGGTCATAGAAAGCATGGTTTCCTTTCGCCTAACTTGCTTCAAGTTCTGTTCACCATCACCCCTCTGCTATATCTGCTGACCTACACTGGCTCCAGCTTTAACAATATTTTGATGTTAAAATTCTTGTACTTTCTGAATCCTACCAAGGGATTAGGCACCTCCTGCAGCTGACCCTGAGGGCACGGAACGTAAGAACCCTGGTCCTTCATACCGGCCCTTTGTCCAGAGTTGCCGACATCCTCCACCTCCTATATCTTAAATGTGTCTTTAGGTGTCTGCTGCAGGCAGTCCAGCTCACTGAAGCATCCAAGAAGACAGGGATCACTGTCACCCAGTGGGCCATGAGTTTGTTATTCAGGTCTGAGGTCCTGAACTTCATACCTTCTTCAATTGACCAAAGACTGTGGAATAATAAGGTAGTCGTGAATTTTATCATACGTGGCAGATGAAATACAAGGATCTTTAAGTATTTAACAGATGTTTTCATGAAACATAGAAGGAGGCCAACCAGCCCATCAAGTCTAAGCCAGGTGCCAGTGCAATCTCATCAGTCCAATTCCACCTCATTTCTCTTTAACCTATTTTCTCTCGCATAACCATCAACTCCCCTTAATTCCCCTACCACCCATTTACTCTTGGGATAAGGACAGTAGTACAATTAACCTACCAACCAGCACATCTTACACGGAGAAACCAGAGCATTAACTGGAAATCCATATGGTTACAATGAAAATGTGCAAATTCAACAAAGACAGCACGGAGGTCAAGATTGAACCTGGGTTACTGCTGCCGTTGAGGCAGCGCGGAGGTCAAGATTGAACCTGGGTTACTGCTGCCGTTGAGGCAGCAGCTCTATCTTTTGTGCCTCTGCTTGCCGGCGATGGAATATTTCTTGGTAAGAAGAATGAGAGGAGAAAATATCAACTCATTGCACAACTTTTGAAAGGCACAGGAATTGAAAGTCCTTGGGGTATATGCACATAAATCTTTGCAAACAGCAGGACGCGGAGAGAAGACAGCTCAAAAAGTATGTGGAATTCTTGGCTTTATTAATAACGATATATGTTACAAAAGCAAAGATGCTCGATCTTTTAATCACGTGGTTGGGTCTCAGCTGGAGCATTGGGAGGAATGTTAATACCTGAGAGGTGATGGCTTTTACTGTGTGTGGGGTATAAATCCACAAAAGGCAATTGGCGGCATGAAAATGCAACATGAACCGAATGACTTCCAGATTTAACCGAGCGCACTAGGCATTGACGGTGGAGCTCCAGTGGGAGAGGTGGGTTTGTAATCTAAATAAGTCAATCGTTCATTGAGAAGAGTTTTGGGATTTAGCCCAGGGCACATGTGTTTGCTGCTCTCTTTGAAACCTACCCGCGAAAGCCCGATGCACGCAGAGTGATATTGGGGAGGGGCCAAGTAGCTGACAGTAGAATCACACAATGTCTTGCTGCTTCACACCAACTCTCCCCCATTTCCACCTAGTGCTCTGGTTTCTCTGTGTAAGATGTGCTGGTTGGTAGGTTAATTGTAGTACTGTAGTTATCCCAAGAGTAAGTGGGTGGTAGGGGAATTAAGGGGAGTTGATTAAGGGGAATTCACGGCAATTGCGCCAATTCTTTCCTTCACGAACTTACAGCAAACATTTTGAAAAGATTATTGCGATACTTAATGTGCACCGTTTAATATTTTGGACCAAATTCGGTAGATCCCTGCTGGGTTCATTGAGAAATGCTGTTGAACTGAAATGTTACCTATGCTACTATCTCCAGAGATGTTGCATGAGCATTTCCAGTATTTTCTGTTTTGATTCTACTGTATTATATATACTTTTCAGAGCAATATGTACCATCTGATAGGACACCTGATACACTATGTTGCATCAGGCACTGTTAGTTGAGTGTTGATTACCTTCAATAAATGATACCTAGTTACTTTCTTTACTAAATAGCATATAGAAGAATCTATGGATATTACATTGGCACTTGTGGTGAGCGACTGTTGCTGCTGATACTGAAATATTAAGGCATTAACCATTTGTGAGAGTAAAGAGAACGGTGTTATCCAAAATGAATAAATTCTTCAGCATTCATAATGACAGGCAGTTGTGGTTGTGTTGGTGAACTGTGAAAGTATGAGAAGTCACAGGCATTTTCTCTACACAGAGAATACATAGATATTTCCCTGGGACCACATCACCTCATCAAGGACTTGAGAGAAGACGGAGAACATAGCAACATGACTATATGTGAAAAGTACATGGTTCCTGACCAGATCACACCAGCCACGGGATTTGGAGAGAAAACAGTTCTTACCAGATCGTAAGAACGGAAAGCTACAATTTGTATAAGAATAAAGAGGATCTGGTGTGTTCATTTTTTTTTTGTAAAACTACTTCAATAAAGAACCAATTAAGTTGGAAATAGAGTCTGAAGAAGGATTTCAGCCCGAAACGTTGCCTATTTCCTTCGCTCCATAGATGCTGCCACACCCGCTGAGTTTCTCCAGCACTTTCGTCTACCTTCGATTTTCCAGCATCTGCAGTTCCTTCTTAAACAAGCTGGAAATAATGTTTTTCCTGGAAATTCGTTTTTCCTTGTCTGCGTAAGATCACTCCCACCACCCGTGTAGTAATGGCAACGGAAAGTTGGACATTGGAAAAGTTTGAAATTGCCATGACACTTAGGTTTAAGGTAAGAGGGGAAACATTTTAGTTTAGTTTAGAGATACAGAGTGGAAACAGACACTTCGGCCCAACAAGTTTACACCGACCATGATCACCCGTACACTAGTTCTATCCTACACGCTAGGGACAATTTACAGAAGCCAATAAGCCTATCAACCTGTACGTCTTTGGAATGTGGGAGGAAACCGAAGCATCAGGATAAAACCCACGCAGTCATAGGGAGAAGGTGCAAACTGCGTACAGACATCACCCATAGTCCGGATTGAACCTGGGTCTCTGCCGTTCTAAGGCAGCAACTCTACTGCTGTGCCACTGTACAGCCACTAAAGTGGAAAGGACAAACTTTTCACACTGTCCAGCCACTAAAGGGGAAAGGACAAACTTCTCACACAGAGAGTGGTGGGTATATGAAAAGAGCTGCCTGGGAAAGTGGTAGAGGCGGGGACAATTACAATTTTTGACAGCTGTATAGGTAGCTTCAGAGAGATATGGGCCAAATCCAGGCAGATGGAATCGGCTTAGATAGGCACCTTGGTCACCATGGATGAGTTGGACTAAAGGGTCTGGTTCAGTACTGATCATGATGCCGATACTAACACAGGTAGATAAGGTGGTGATATATCATCAGGATAAGGGCATTGACTAAAATAAGTAATTTACAGTCATTTTCAGATTGGGCATTGTGTGATTGCATGTTATGTGAGCTGTCAAAGGAGTTTGAATGAAACTGACACATCAGGTCAGCATCTGCAATTTTTTTTGTTTTTACATTAGATCTGATGGTTAAAGGAACATGCAGAATATCACATCTGGAAAGGACGTTGACAAGCATGAAACGGTTTAACAGAACATGTGCCAGAGGTACAATCAGGGAACAAATCTACAGAGCTGAAGAAACTGCAGATGCTGGTTTATACTGAGGATAGACATAAAATGCTGGAGTAACACAGCAGGTCAAGCAGCATCTCTGTTGAAAATGGATAGGTGAAATTTCGGGTTGGGACCCTTATTCAGACTGTTTCCAGTGGGGGGGGGGGGGGGTAAGAATCTCAAAGTGAGGAAAAAACAGGTCAAAACAGGGCGGCATCAGATGACCTCAGGCAAGGAGGTTCCCTGATAGGCAGATTGTTTGCTAGAGACGGTGTGATCCCAAGAGGGATACATCGTTGCAAATCGACTTTTAGTGGAGGAAAGGGTGGTGGTCAGCTGTTCTTTGAGAATAATTAATCTGCTAGGATCTATGGTGGGAAAACTCTAGGTCACAAGAGTATCAATGGGGAGAACTTTATCTGGCAAATAGTTGATGCTTGGCTGGTGAGGGCTGTTCTCTATGTTAACTTCACTGCAGATAGGCCCAGCAAGAGTGAGAGGACGGTACACAAAAATGCTGGAGAAACTCAGCGGGTGCAGCAGCATCTATGGAGCGAAGGAAATAGGTAACGTTTCGGGCCGAAACCCTTCTTCAGACTGATAGGGGGTGGGGAGAAGAAAGGAAAAAAGGAAAAAGGCAGAGGAGGAGCCCGAGGGCTGGGGGAGGGGAGGAGACAACCAGATGGCTGATGAAGGGGACAGCAAGGGCTAGCAGAATTGGGAGAATTCAATGTTCAAGCCCCCAGGATGTAGACTGCCCAAGCGGAATATGAGGTGCATTTCCTCCAATTTACGGTGTTGCTCGCTGTGGCCATGGAGGAGACCCAGGACAGAGAGGTCAGATACGGAATGGGAGGGGGAGTTGAAGTGCTGAGCCATCGGGAGTTCAGGTTGGTTATTGCGGACCGACCGGAGGTGTTCGGCGAAACGATCGCCAAGCCTCCGCTTGGTCTCACCGATGTAGATCAGCTGGCATCTAGAGCAGCGAATGCAATAGATGAGGTTGGAGGAGATGCAGGTGAACCTCTGTCGCACCTGGAACGACTGCTTGGGTCCTTGAATGGAGTAGAGGGGGGAGGTGAAGGGACAAGCGTTGCATCTCTTGCGGTTGCAAGGGAAAGTACCAGGGGAGGGGGTGGTATGGGAGGGAAGGGAAGAATTGACAAGGGAGTTACGGAGGGAGCGGTCTTTGCGGAAGGCAGACATGGGGGGAGATGGGAAGATGTGGCGAGTGGTGGGGTCACGTTGGAGGTGGCGAAACTGACGGAGGATCACTTGTTGTATGTGACGGCTGGTGGGGTGAAAGGTGAGGACTAGGGGGACTCTGCCCTTGTTGTGAGTGGGGGGATGGGGAGAGAGAGCAGTGTTGCGGGGTATGGCAGAGACCCTGGTGCGAGCCTCATCTATGGTGGAGGAGGGGAACCCCCGTTCCCTGAAGAATGAGGACATTTCAGATGCCCTGGTGTGGAACGCCTCATCCTGGGAGCAGATGCGGCGTAGACGGAGGAATTGGGAGTGGGGGATGGAGTCCTTACAGGAAGCAGGGTGGGAAGAAGTGTAGTCCAGATAGCCATGGGAGTCGGTAGGTTTGTAGTGGATGTCGGTAAGGAGTCTATCACCTGCGATGGAGATAGTGAGGTCAAGGAATGGTAGGGAAGTGTCGGAAATGGTCCAGGTGTATTTGAGTGCCGGATGGAAGTTGGTGGTGAAGCGGATGAAGTCAGTCAGTTGTGTGTGGGTGCAGGATGTGGCACCAAAACAATCATCGATGTAGCGGAGGTAGAGGTCGGGGATGGGGCCCTGGTACGCATTGAACAAGGATTGTTCTACGTACCCGACAAAGAGGCAGGCGTAGCTGGGGCCCATGCGTGTGCCCATAGCTATGCCTTGTATTTGGAGGAAATGGAAGGAGTCAAATGAAAAGTTATTAAGTGTAAGGACCAGCTCCGCTAGGCGGAGGAGGGTGTCAGTGGCCGGGTATAGATTGCTTCTACGGTCGAGGAAAAAATGGAGGGCTTCGAGACCATCCTGGTGGGGGATGGAGGTGTACAATGACTGGACGTCCATGGTGAAGATGAGGGGGTGAGGGCCTAGAGAGTGGAATGCGCGGAGATGACGGAGAGTGTCTGAGGTGTCTTGAACATAGGTAGGGAGGGATTTAACCAAGGGGGCTAGGATGGAGTCGAGGTAGGTGGAGATGAGTTCAGTGGGGCACGAACAGGCAGAGACAATGGGTCTACCGGGACAGTCAGGTTTGTGGATTTTGGGGAGAAGGTAAAAGCGGGCTGTGCGGGGCTGGGGAGCGATGAGGTTGGAGGCTCAGTCGGGCAGGGCGTGGGAGTGGATGAAGTCGGTGATGGTGCTGGAGATGGTGGCCTGGTGCTCGTCAGTGGGGTCATGGTCCAGGGGTAAGTAGGAGGAGGTGTCCGAGAGTTGGCGCATGGCCTCAGCTTTGTAGAGATCGACGCGCCAGACTACCACGGCACCTCCCTTGTCGGCGGGTTTGATAACCCAATCTAGGTTGTTGCGGAGTGAGTCGATGGCAGTGCGTTCAGGGGGGGAGAGATTGGAGTGAGACAGGGGAGTGGAGAAGTTGAGGCGGTTGATGTCGCGGCGGCAGTTTTGAATAAAGAGTTCTAAAGCCGGAAGGCTACGAGGGGGGTTCCATGAGGATGGGGTGCGTTGGAGACGGGAAAAGGGGTCATCAGTGGGGAGCGAGGACTCCTTCCCATGGAAGTGAGCTGTGAGGCGGAGGCGACGGTAGAAGCGTTCCAAGTCATGGAGGGCACGGAACTCATTGAGATGGGGACGGAGGGGGACAAAGGTAAGACCTCTGCTGAGGACAGACCGTTCGATGTCGGAGAGGGGGAGGTCGGGGGGGATGGTGAACACCCGGCAGGGATGGGGGTTGGGGCCGGAGGAAGGCAGGTGGGTGGAATGGGGACGAGGGGATGTGTGGTGGGGGAGTGGTGGGCGGTCAGGGGGTGGGGGGGTGAGAGGGCTGTGGTGTGGGTGTAGAAGACAAGTGGTCCCATAGTTGGAGAGGGATGGGGAAGAATCAGTGGAACTAACACTGAGATAACCAGGGCTAGCTGGCTAGCACTAGGACCCAGTGGAGTCAAACCCCGGAGAGTGGGAGTGAGCAGCGTGGAGGCTTCAGGCCCAGTACAGAGTCCAGTTTGCAGGTGAGGCGACGGCTGCGGGCTGCTGGAGAGAGGTGCAGTGGCGAGGGTCGGCGGACCCGACGGTAGGAGTCCTCGGGCAGTGGAGTCAGGGTCGGGGGGGCTAGGGGGCGTTGCAGTGGCGAGGGTCGGCGGACCCGATGGTCGGGGTCCGTGGGCAGTGGAGTCGGGGTCGGTGGGGCTGGAGGGCGTTGCAGTGGCGAGGGTCGGCGGACCCGATGGTCGGGGTCCTCGGGCAGTGGAGTCGGTGGGGCTGGACAGCTTGAGAGGACAGCTTGCTGGTCATTGGACAGCATCTTCACTGGGTTCATAAGGCAGGATCTCAGCTGGTCGCCCTCTTCCCTGAAGAGCTGGCTACCAGGTCGGCCTCAACGATCGATCAGATCAGCAAAGGTGGAACGTCGCAAGGTGAAAGCATCATGTGGGAGCTCTGTGGGAACTTCACAAGCACCTGGAGAAATATCTTCTGCTGGCTGCAAACCAGCTGCATCTGACTACAATGGAATACTTGCCAACTGAAGTAAACTCCAGGAGGTGCGTGCGTTATCAGGATTGCCCCTTGGGTGCAGTCCATCAACATATATCCAGCTTCAGCAGCAAATCCAGGTGCCCTCTCCTTGCTGGTGTTGAGGAGGATGTGGAATCGATATGAGTAGAGCTGCGAAACACTAAGGGGCAGAAAACGCTAGTGGGTGTTGAGTACAGGCCACCTAACAGTAGTAGTGGAGTTGGGGATGGCATCAAACAGGAAATTAGAAATGCGTGTATCAAAAGTAAAACAGTTATAATGGGTGACTTCAATCTACACATAGATTGGGTGAATCAAATTGGCAGGGGTGCTGAGGAAGAGGATTTCTTGGAATGTATGCGGGATAGTTTTCTAAACCAACATGTAGAGGAACCAACGAGAGAGCAGGCTATTCTAGACTGGGTATTGAGTAATGAGGAAGGGTTAGTTAGCAGTCTTGTTGTGCGTGGCCCCTTGGGCAAGAGTGACCATAATATGGTTGAGTTCTTCATTAGGATGGAGAGTGACATTGTTAATTCAGAAACAAGGATTCTGAACGTAAAGAAAGGTAACTTTGAGGGTATGAGACGTGAATTGGCCAAGATTGACTGGCAATTGGTTCTTAAAGGGTTGATAGTGGATATGCAATGGAAGGCATTTAAAGACTGCAAGGATGAACTACAACAATTGTTCATCCCAGTTTGGCAAAAGAATAAATCAGGGAAGGTAGTGCATCCGTGGATAACAAGGGAAATCAGGGATAGTATCAAAACAAAAGATGAAGCGTACAAATTAGCCAGAAAAAGCAGCCTATCAGAGGACTGGGAGAAATTCAGTCCAGCAGAGGAGGACAAACGGCTTAATTAGGAAAGGGAAAATAGATTATGAAAGAAAACTGGCAGGGAACATAAAAACTGACTGCAAAGGTTTTTATAGATATGTGAAGAGAAAAAAATTAGTTAAAACAAATGTAGGTCCCTTGCAGTCAGAAACAGGTGAATTAATCATGGGGAACAAGGACATGGTAGATCAATTGAATAACTACTTTGGTTCTGTCTTCACATAGGAAGACATAAATAATCTGCCGGAAATAGCAGGGGACCACGGGTCAAATGAGATGGAGGAACTGAGAGAATTCCAGGTTAGCCGGGAAGTGGTGTTAGGTAAATTGAATGGATTAAAGGCCGATAAATCACCAGGGCCAGATAGGCTGCATCCCAGAGTACTTAAGGAAGTAGTCCCAGAAATAGTGGATGCATTAGTGATAATTTTTCAAAACTCCTTAGATTCTGGAGTAGTTCCTGAGGATTGGAGGGTAGCTAATGTAACCCCACTTTTTAAAAAGGGAGGGAGAGAGAAAATGGGGAATTACAAACCAGTTAGTCTAACATCGGTAGTGGGGAAACTGCTATTCAGTTATTAAAGATGTGATAGCAGCACATTTGGAAAGTGGTGAAATCATTCGACAAAGTCAGCATGGATTTACGAAAGGTAAATCATGTCTGACGAATCTTATAGAATTTTTAGAGGATGTAACTAGTAGAGTGGATAAGGGAGAACCAGTGGATGTTCTGGACTTTCTGGACTTTCAGAAGGCTTTCGACAAGGTCCCACATAAGAGATTAGTATACAAACTTAAAGCACACGGTATTGGGGGTTCAGTATTGATGTGGATAGAGAACTGGCTGGCAAACAGGAAGCAAAGAGTAGGAGTAAACGGGTCTTTTTCAGAATGGCAGGCAGTGATTAGTGGGGTACCGCAAGGCTCAGTGCTGGGACCCCAGCTATTATCAATATATATTAATGATTTGGACGAGTGAATTGAATGCAACATCTCCAAGTTTGCGGATGACACGAAGCTGGGGGGCAGTGTTAGCTGTGAGGAGGATGCTAGGAGGCTGCAAGGTGACTTGGATAGGCTGGATGAGTGGGCAAATGCATGGCAGATGCAGTATAATGTGGATAAATGTGAGGTTATCCACTTTGGTGACAAAAACAGGAAAGTAGACTATTATCTGAATGGTGGCCGATTAGAAAAAGGGGAGATGCAACGAGACCTGGGTGTCATGGTACACCCGTCATTGAAAGTAGGCATGCAGATGCAGCAGGCAGTGAAGAAAGCGAATGGTATGTTAGCATTCATAGCAAAAGGATTGGAGTATAGGAGCAGGGAGGTTCTACTGCAGTTGTACAGGGTCTTGGTGAGACCACACCTGGAGTATTGCGTACAGTTTTGGTCTCCAAATCTGAGGAAAGACATTCTTGCCATAGAGGGTGTACAGAGAAGGTTCACCAGACTGATTCCTGGGATGTCAGGAGTTTCATATTAAGAAAGACTGGATAGACTCGGCTTGTACTCGCTAGAATTTAGAAGATTGAGGGGGGATCTTATAGAAACTTACAAATTCTTAAGGGGTTGGACAGGCTAGATGCAGGAAGATTGTTCCCGATGTTGGGGAAGTCCAGGACAAGGGGTCACAGTTTAAGGATAAAGGGGAAATCTTTTAGGACCGAGATGAGAAAAACATTTTTCACACAGAGAGTGGTGAATCTCTGGAATTCTCTGCCACAGAAGGTAGTTGAGGCCAGTTCATTGGCTATATTTAAGAGGGAGTTAGATGTGGCCCTTGTGGCTAAAGGGATCAGGGGGTATGGAGAGAAGGCAGGTCCAGGATACTGACTTGGATGATCAGCCATGATCATATTGAATGGCGGTGCAGGCTCGAAGGGCCGAATGGCCTACTTCTGCACCTATTTTCTATGTTTCTATGAGCTATTAATACTGCTACACCTCACTGAGGTGTTGAATGCTTACAATAACTGTCATCCTCTCCATTTGGCCTTGATAGTGTGGAGGCCCTTTCCTGTGTGCATTCTTGCAATTATCCATGATTGCTGGCAGTCTTTCCTCAGTTGAAGATATTTTATCTTTCATTTGCTATTGATGTACATTCTAGACAGATGCTTGGCTTAAATAGAAATTCTGCCATCGATTTCCATCTCACTGTCCCTAAAAAACATGGTTTCCCATATCGTAGTTAAAGTAACTCCAGACCCAGCTTCCCAGTGGGCAGGAGCCGTTTGATGGTCTGAATTTCAACTCTCTGTCTCTCCCCGCTGTTCTACATCCTCACCTTCTGTGAGGCCAATGATGATATTTGTTTATGTCAAATGCATGGACAAATATGGGCACATCTGATATTGACCGTTGCCATAAGCAATAACACATAATTCTGTGGTAGAATTTCCAGCATCTGCAGTTCCTTCTTAAACACATAATTCTGTTATTGCTTATTGCATAGGTCTGAAGAAGGGTCTCGACCCAAAATATCACCCATTCCTTCACTCCAGAGATGCTGCCTGTCCCGCTGAGTCACTCCAGCTCTTTGGTTTAAACCAGCATCTGCAGTTCCTTCCTACACAACACATAATAAAAGGGTAGGGAGTCAAAGAGTCAAAGTCACAACAGTGCCCGGATTTATATCCCATTTGATATCATTGTATACATGGAAATGTGAAAATATTGCTTGAAATATTGGATAGGTACTTAATTTGTCTTTTGGTGTCTGAAATTAAATTTGTCTTTTCTAATATTTGTAGATGCATCCTATGTTAAATTTTAAGTCAATCACTGTTAAATGATCTGTATCTTTTGGGATTTAATTGAATATATACAAGTATACCAAAATACTGATTACCCATATAATCTTGGAACTCATTAGAGACAGCAGCATTTGCTTATTACTTGATGACAGCTGCCAAAACCTCTCAATTAAATTGTAAATGTCCCTAATACAAAGAGATGTCGATTGCTGAGAACTAGCAGTGCAGCAGAGGCAGGTGTTTCAGAATTCATTATTAAAGAGACTGCCAAAAGTAATGATGCTGTCAACAATAACATGTGGACTAGAACTGACAAGAAAAAAAACATGGATTTAAATAAGGCAAGAATAGAGCGCACAGCTACACATCCAACCTCTGGAGCCATCAATTAACACCATTTATTAACTCATTTTAATGGCTGTATCAACACCGTGAAATTAGAAACCTTTTATTAACGGTGAGAAAACAAACAATTTGTTTTGTATCAGAGAGTACTCCAGATTTGGATTCTTCTCACCTGATACTCAAAGAAGGTGTTTAGTACATAAGCAAGCCCCTCAGTTAAATGAGGTCAGTGGCCCGTGATATTTACTGTCACTTATGAAGATTGGTGGTTTCAACAAGCTTTGGGCATAAGTATGCTAGCTCAGTTCACATAAATACTGTCAGAAAAGGAGTAAACAAAATTGGGAAGGGGAACAAATTGTGGTGGGGATACTGAATTTGACAGCATGGATATTTCTCTTGTGGCCAGCATGCTGTACTAAATCCATACAAGACGTTTTCACCTGGTCTTTCTTCCCGACCTGATTTGTTTTGTTTCAAATAGATCCAGTTTGATTCCTCACTTAAAAGCTGTTGCCGTTTCCCTTCATCTAGTGTATCCAGTTAGACATTTTTTTGTCTTATTAACTATTGGCAGAAAATAACTTCTCTTTGACCTCTCTCTTTTCTTCTATGGGTGATATACAGTGGCTTGCAAAAGTTTTCATACCCCTTGAACTTTTCCACATTTTGTCACGTTACAACCACAAACGTAAATGTATTTTATTGGGATTTTATGTGATAGACCAACACAAAGTGGTGCATAATTGTGAAGTGGAAGGAAAATGATACATGGTTTTCAAATGTTTTTACAAATAAAAAACTGAAAAGTGTCGCGTGCAAAAGTATTCAGCCCCCGTGAGTCAATACTTTGTAGAACCACCTTTCGCTGCAATTACAGCTGCAAGTCTTTTGGGGTATGTCTCTACCAGCTTTGCACATCTAGAGACTGAAATTTTTGCCCATTCTTCTTTGCAAAATAGCTCAAGCTCAGTCAGATTGGATGGAGAGCGTCTGTGAACAGCAATTTTCAAGTCTTGCCAGAGATTCTCAATTGGATTTAGGTCTGGACTTTGACTGGGCCATTCTAACACATGAATATGCTTTGATCTAAACCATTCCATTGTAGCTCTGGCTGTATGTTTAGGGTCGTTGTCCTGCTGGAAGGTGAACCTCCGCCCCAGTCTCAAGTCTTTTGCAGACTCTAACAGGTTTTCTTCCAAGATTGCCCTGTATTTGGCTCCATCCATCTTCCCATCAACTCTGACCAGCTTCCCTGTCCCTGCTGAAGAAAAGCATCCCCACAGCATGATGCTGCCACCACCATGTTTCACAGTGGGGATGGTGTGTTCAGGGTGATGTGCAGTGTTAGGTTTCCGCCACACATAGCATTTTGCATTTAGGCCAAAAACTTCAATTTTGGTCTCATCTGATCAGAGCACCTTCCTCCCACATGTTTGCTGTGTCCCCCACATGGCTTGTGGAAAACTGCAAACGGGACTTCTTATGGCTTTTTTTCAACAATGGCTTTCTTCTTGCCACTCTTCCATAAAGGCCCGATTTGCGGAGTGCACGACTAATAGTTGTCCTGTGGACAGATTCTCCCACCTGAGCTGTGGATCTCTGCAGCTCCTCCAGAGTTACCATGGGCCTCTTGGCTGCTTCTCTGATCAATGCTCTCCTTGTCTGTCAGTTTAGGTGGACGGCCATGTCTTGGTAGGTTTGCAGTTGTGCCATACTCTTTCCATTTTCGGATGATGGATTGAACAGTGCTCCATGAGATGTTCAAAGCTTGATATATTTGTTTATAACCTAACCCTGCTTTAAACTTCTCCACAACTTTATCCCTGACCTGTCTGGTGTGTTCCTTGGACTTCATGATGCTGTTTGTTCACTAATGTTCTCTAACAAACCTCTGAGGCCTTCACAGAACAGCTATATTTATACTGAGATTAGATTACACACAAGTGGACTCTATTTACTAATTAGGTGACTTCTGAAGGCAATTGGTTGCACTGGATTTTATTTAGGGGTATCAGAGTAAAGGGGGCTGAATACTTTTGCATGCGACACTTTTCAGTTTTTTATTTGTAAAAAAATTTGAAAACCATGTATCATTTTCCTTCCACTTCACAATTATGCGCCACTTTGTGTTGGTCTATCACATAAAATCCCAATAAAATACATTTACGTTTGTGCTTGTAACGTGACAAAATGTGGAAAAGTTCAAGGGGTATGAATACTTTTGCAAGCCACTGTATATGTATGCCATGTGGTTGTTGACTTACAGAGTAGAAGAAGCTATCTTTCCTTATTAGAAAAATCTCTTGAAATTTTAAGTATGTGGACTCCCTAGGTTTTGCTTGACTTGACATAAAAATCTGCCTTTTACGTACATGCTCCCATATATTTTTCAAAGCATTTCAAGATAATAATAAATAATAATAATAATAATAATAATTATAATAATAATAACCTTCATATTATCCATTATTGGATGGTATATAGATACATAGAAAATAGGTGCAAGAGTAGGCCATTCGGCCCTTCAAGCCTGCACCGCCATTCAATATGATCATGGCTGATCATCCAACTCAGTATCCCGTACCTGCCTTCTCTCCATACCCCCTGATCCCTTTAGCCACAAGGGCCACATCTAACTCCCTCTTAAATATAGCCAATGAACTGGCCTCAACTACCCTCTGTGGCAGAGAGTTCCAGAGATTCACCACTCTCTGTGTGAAAACGTTTTTCCTCATCTGGGTCTTAAAGGATTTCCCCCTTATCCTTAAGCTGTGACCCCTTGTCCTGGACTTCCCCAACATCGGGAACAATCTTCCTGCATCTAGCCTGTCCAACCCCATAAGAATTTTGTACGTTTCTATAAGATCCCCTCTCAATCTCCTAAATTCTAGCGAGTATAAGCCAAGTCTATCCAGTCTTTCTTCATATGAAAGTCCTGACATCCCAGGAATCAGTCTGGTGAACCTTCTCTGCACTCCCTCTATGGCTATAATGTCCTTCCTCAGATTTGGAGACCAAAACTGTACGCAATACTCCAGGTGTGGTCTCACCAAGACCCTGTACAACTGCAGTAGAACCTCCCTGTTCCTATACTCAAATCCTCTTGCTATGAAGGCCAACATACCATTCGCTTTCTTCACTGCCTGCTGCACCTGCATGCCTACTTTCAATGACTGGTGTACCATGACACCCAGGTCTCGCTGCACCTCCCCATTTCCTAATCGGCCACCATTTAGATAATAGTCTGCCTTCCCGTTTTTGCCACCAAAGTGGATAACTTCACATTTATCCACATTATACTGCATCTGCCAAACATTTGCCCACTCACCCAGCCTATCCAAGTCACCTTGCAGTCTCCTAGCATCCTCCTCACAGCTAACACTGCCCCCCAGCTTAGTGTCATCTGCAAACTTGGAGATGTTGCTTTCAATTCCCTCGTCCAGATCATTAATATAAATTGTAAATAGCTGGGGTCCCAGCACTGAGCCTTGCGGTACCCCACTAGTCACTGCCTGCCATTGTGAAAAGGACCCGTTTACTCCTACTCTTTGCTTCCTGTTTGCCAGCCAGTTCTCTATCCACATCAATACTGAACCCCCAATACCGTGTGATTTAAGTTTGTATCCTAATCTCTTATGTGGTACCTTGTCGAAAGCCTTCTGAAAGTCCAGATACAACACATCCACTGGTTCTCCCCTATCCACTCTACTAGTTACATCCTCGAAAAATTCTATAAGATTCGTCAGACACGATTTACCTTTCGTAAATCTATGCTGACTTTGTCCAATGATTTCACCACTTTCCAAATGTGCTGCTGTCCCATCTTTAATAACTGACTCTAGCAGTTTCCCCACTACCGATGTTAGACTAACTGGTCTGTAATTCCCCGTTTTCTCTCTCCCTCCCTTCTTAAAAAGTGGGGTTACGTTTGCTACCCTCCAATCCTCAGGAACTACTCCAGAATCTAAAGAATTTTGAAAAATTATCACTAATGCATCCACTATTTCTGGAGCTACTTCCTTAAGTACTCTGGGATGCAGCCTATCTGGCCCTGGTGATTTATCGGCCTTTAATCCATTCAATTTACCCAACACCACTTCCCGACTAACCTGGATTTCACTCAGTTCCTCCATCTCCTTTGACCCGCGGCCCCCTGCTATTTCCGGCAGATTATTTATGTCTTCCTTAGTGAAGACGGAACCAAAGTAGTTATTCGATTGGTCCGCCATATCCTTGTTCCCCATGATCAATTCACCTGTTTCTGACTGCAAGGGACCTACATTTGTTTTAACTAATCTCTTTCTCTTCACATATCTATAAAAACTTTTGCAGTCAGTTTTTATGTTCTCTGCCAGTTTCCTTTCATAATCTATTTTCCCTTTCCTAATTAAGCCCTTTGTCCTCCTCTGCTGGTCTCTGAATTTCTCCCAGTCCTCTGGTATGCTGCTTTTTCTGGCTAATTTGTACGCAACATCTTTTGCTTTGATACTATCCCTGATTTCCCTTGTTATCCACGGATGCACTACCTTCCCTGATTTATTCTTTTGCCAAACTGGGATGAACATTTTTTGTAGTTCATCCATGCAGTCTTTAAATGCCTTCCATTGCATATCCACCGTCAACCCTTTTAGAACTAATTGCCAGTCAATCTTGGCCAATTCACGTCTCATACCCTCAAAGTTACCTTTCTTTAAGTTCAGAACCGTTGTTTCTGAATTAACAATGTCACTCTCCATCCTAATGAAGAACTCAACCATATTATGGTCACTCTTGCCCAAGGGGGCACGCACAACAAGTCTGCTAACTAACCCTTCCTCATTACTCAATACCCAGTCTAGAATAGCCTGCTCTCTCGTTGGTTCCTCTACATGTTGGTTTAGATAACTATCCCTCATACATTCCAAGAAATCCTCTTCCTCAGCACCCCTGCCAATTTGATTCACCCAATCTATATGTAGATTGAAGTCACCCATTATAACTGTTTTGCCTTTGTTGCACGCATTTCTAATTTCCTGTTTGATGCCATCCCCAACTTCACTACTACTGCTAGGTGGCCTGTACACAACACCCACCAGCGTTTTCTGCCCCTTAGTGTTTCGTAGCTCTACCCATACCGATTCCACATCCTCCAAGCTAATGTCCTTCCTTTCCACTGTGTTAATCTCCTCTCTAACCAGCATCGCTACCCCACCTCCTTTTCCTTTCTCTCTATCCCTCCTGAATATTGAATATCCCTGGATGTTCAGCTCCCAGCCTTGGTCACCCTGGAGCCATGTCTCCGTGATCCCAACTATATCATAATCATTAATTGCTATCTGCACGTTCAACTCATCGACCTTATTACGAATGCTCCTTGCATTGAGACACAAAGCCTTCAGGCTTGTTTTTACAACGCTCTTACCCCTTATACAATTATGTTGGAAAGTGGCTCTTTTTGATTTTTGCCCTGGATTTGTCTGCCTGCCACTTTTACTTTTCACCTTGCTACCTATTGCTTCCGCCCGCATTTTGCACCCCTCTGTTTCTCTGCTCACCCATTTAAGAACCCCACCACCTCTTATTCTCTGTTTATTATTGTTTTCTTCTTTCCCCCCTACATGTTGGGTCTGAGTGCTTTCCTTCTCTGCCTCCTGCCTAATAGCATTCTCTATTTGAGTCCCTCCCCCCAACCATTCTAGTTTGAAGTCTCCCCAGTAGCCTTAGTTTAATCGTGGGCAGTGTTAGGGTGAATATTCAATAAAATGAAAGAATTATGGCAAGTGTATGCAAAGCGATACGATATTGATTACTATAGAAATCAATCAATCAATCAATCAGTTTTATTCATCACATACACATATAAGTGCAGTGAAATGAATTTGCCAGCAGCTGTACAATCAAAAAAGAACACACAATACACAATACAATTTAACACATCCACCACAGCATTCTTCACTGTGGTGGAAGGCACAAAGTACAGTCAGTCCTCCTCCATTGCTCACCCGTGGTCGGGGCCATAAACCTCTGCAGTCGCCGATACGGACGGCCCGATGTGCAGGCCCTCTCGTCGGGACGGTCGAACACACTCCGCGGCTTGGAGGTCCCAAATCGGTGCTTTCCTACAATGGTTGTAATAATGGTGGGAAAACCAGATCTTCCAGACATTGAAAGCTATTTTCCTTCTTCTGCTCTTCACATCCTTGTATCCCTGTTGTTAACACATCTTCCCCAGTCAACAATGGGCCATTATGGACTCCACCCTTCCTGAGGTCATCTGTTGCCAACTGTTCTGGCCTTTTCTATCTTTCAGACTGAAGAAGGGTTCTGACCCGAAACGTAACCCATTCTTTTTCTCCAGAGAGGCTGCCTGACCCGCTGAGTTACTCCAGCATTTTGTGTCTATCTTTTGTGTAAACCCGCATCTGCAGTTCCTTCCTACACATTCTTTCTTATGCTGACAGAGCTTTGTAACAGAACCCTGGATGAACAGTGAATACCTTTTCCCATCAAAAATCATAGTTTCCAAGCTGAAGAATCTAGGAAAGTACCGTGTGCAAAGTGACAACAGTGACAATAGACAATAGACAATAGGAGCAGGAGTAGGCCATTTGGCCGTTCGAGCCAGGACCGCCATTCAATGTGATCATGGCTGATAATCCCCAATCAGTACCCTGTTCCTGCCTTCTCCCCATATCCCCTGACTCCGCTATTTTTAAGAGCCCTATCTAGCTCTCTCTTGAAAGCATCCAGAGAACCTGCCTCCACCGCCCTCTGAGGCAGAGAATTCCACAGACTCACCACTCTCTATGAGAAAAAGTGTTTCCTCGTCTCCGTTCTAATTGGCTTACTCCTTATTCTTAAACTATTCCAGAGTTTACAAGCCCAGCTGTTCCATTCTCTCAGCATAGGACAGTCCCGCCATCCCGGGAATTAACCTTGTAAACCTACGCTGCACTCCCTCAATAGCAAGAATGTCCTTCCTCAAATTAGGGGACCAAAACTGCACACAATACTCCAGATGTGGTCTCACTAGGGCTCTGTACAACTGCAGAAGGACCTCTTTGCTCCTATATTCGATTCCTCTTGTTATAAAGGCCAACATGCCATTCGCTTTCTTCACTGCCTGCTGTACCTGCATGCTTACTTTCATAGACTGATGTACAAGGATCCCCAGATCCCATTGTACTTCCCCTATTCCCAACTTGACGCCATTTAGATAGTAATCTGCCTTCCTGTTTTTGCTACCAAAGTGGATAACCTCACATTTATCTGCATTAAACTTCATCTGCCATGCATCTGCCCACTCCCCCAACATGTCCAAGTCATCCTGCATTCTCATAGCATCCTCCTCACAGTTCACATTGCCACCCAGCTTTGTGTCATCTGCAAATTTGTTAATGTTACTTTGAATCCCTGCATCCAAATCATTGATGTATATTGTAAATAGCTGTAAAATCCAGGTACACTACATCCACGATGAGCCATTCATTTCTTGTAATGGCTGAAACCCGTGGGAAAGGTGTCAGAAGGGAAAAAGTTTAAAACTGAGGAATTTGATTTGTAAATTGGCAAATTAGGCAATTTATCAGCCAATATAAGCAAAGCTGCTCTAGGTGAGCGGCAGTGAGGGAGCGGCCTTGTGAGTCTTTGGCTCGAGAATCTTAGGAGAGGAGACTACTCAAAAAGCTGGAGAGGACGGGACGCGGTGAACACATGATGGGTAAGATGAGAGTGTGATGCTTGCAGGATGTGGAAGGCCAGGAACACGGATGGAGCCTCTGGCTGCTACAACAGTGGCAAGTGCGTCCAGGTTCAGCTCCTGAAGGACCGTGTTGGGGCACTTGAGAAGCAGCTGGATGACCTCAGGGCCATCCGGGAATATGAGAGTTTCCTGGACAGGACCTACAGTGAGGTGGTCACGCCGAGGATACGGGAAGAACATAGGTGTGTGACGGAGAGAAAGGGTGGTAACCGTGGACGCTTCCAGTCCTAGCAGCGGGCACGTCGGTGGCTCCAATGCTAGAGATGGGAGTCGACTGGCGAGACTGACGTCGGGCAGAGCCCTAGTGGTGGGTGACTCCATTGTCTGAGGTGCGGACAGGAGATTCTGTGGCGGCAGGCGAGACGCGCGGATGGTCTGTTGCCTCCCTGGTGCCAGGGTTCAAGATGTCATGAACCAAATTCAGAACATCCTCAAGAGGGAAGGTGAACAACCGGCAGTAGTTGTGCACATAGGCACAAACGACATCGGGATGAAGAGGAAGGAGGTTCTGCCACATGAGTTCAGAGAGTTAGGAAGAAGACTGAAAAGCAGGACTTCTAGGGTGGTCATAGAAACATAGATAATATCTCTGCATTGCTTCCAGTACCTCGTGCTAGTGAGGACAAGAACAGGGAGATAGGGGATCTGATTGTGTGGCTGAGGGGCTGGTGCAGGGAGCAAGGATTTAGATTTATAGACCACTGGGATCTCTTCTGGGGTAGGGGTGACATGTACAAATGGGACGGATTACACCTTAACTGGAGGGGGACAGATGTTCTGGCAGGCAGGTTTGCTAGGGCTACACGTGTGGGTTTAAACTAAATAGTGGGGGGGAGGGATTAACATATTGGGAGTATAAAGATGGAGTTGAAGGGGAAGTGAGTACAGGAAAGGTTACAAAAGACTTATGAATTAATTGGAAGGAAAGTTCGAGAAGGGATAAGAGAGTAAGGTCAGGGCCAATTGCGAGCGGTGCAAGAGGGGAGGTGAATACCGAGGTCAAAGTGTTGTATATGAATGTGCGAAGTACAAGAAATAAAGTGGACGAACTTGAGGCTCAGTTAGAAATTGGCAAGTATGATGTTGTGGGAATTACAGATACATGGCTGCAAGAGGGCCAGGGCTGGGAGCTGAATATTCAAGGGTATACCTCTTATCGAAAAGACAGACAGGTGGGAAGAGGGGGTGGGGTAGCTCTGTTGATGAGGAATTAAATTCAGTCCCTTGCAAGGGGTGACATTGAAACAGGAGATGTAGAGCCAGTATGGATAGAACTAAGGAATTGTAAGGGTAAAAAGACCCTAATGGGACATCTGCAGGCCCCCAAACAGTAGTCTGGATATAGGGTGCAAGTTGAATCAGGAGTTAAAATTGGCATGTAGTAAAGGTAATGCTACGGTTGTTATGGGAGATTTCAACATGCAGGTAGACTGCGAAAATCAGGTTGGTACTGGACCCCAAGAAAGGAAGTTTGTAGAGTGCCTCCATGATGGATTCTTAGAGCAGCTTGTATTGGAGCCTACCAGGGAGAAGGCAATTCTGGATTTAGTGTTGTGCAATGAACCAGATTTGATAAAGGAACTTGATCTTAAGGAGCCATTAGGAGGTAGTGACCATAATATGGTCAAGTTTAATCTACAATTGGAGAGGGAGAAGGGTAAATCGGAGGTGTCAGAGTTACAATTGAATAAAGGCGACTATGGAGCCATGAGGGAGGAGCTGGCCAAAGTTGACTGGAAAGATACCATAGCAGGGATGACAGTGGAACAACAATGGCAGGTATTTCTGGGAATAATACAGAAGGTGCAGGGTCAGTTCATTCCAAAGAAGAAGAAAGATTCCAAGGGGAGTAAGGCACGACAGTGGCTGACAAGGGACATCAGGGACAGTATAAAAATAAAAGAGAAGAATTACAACGTAGCAAAGATGAGCGGGAAGCAAGAGGATTGGGTAATGTTTAAAGAGCAACAGAAGATAACTAAAAAGGCAATATGGGGAGAAAAGCTGAGGTACGAAGGTAAGCTAGCCAAGAATATAAAGGAGGATAGTTAAAGCTTATTTAGGTATGTGAAGAGGAAAAAATTGTTAAGGCCAAAGTTGGACCCTTGAAGACTAAAAAAGGTGAATTTATTATGGGGAACAAGGAAATGGCAGATGAGTTGAACAGGTACTTTGGATCCGTCTTCACTAAGGAGGACGCAAACAATCTTCCTGATATACTAGTGGCCAGAGGATCTGGTGTGACGGAGCAACTGAAGGAAATTCACATTAGGCAGGAATTAATGTTGGATAGACTGATGGGACTGAAGGCTGATAACTCCCCAGGGCCTGATGGTCTGCATCCCAGTGTACTTAAGGATGTGGCTCTAGAAATCGTGGATGCATTGGTGATAATTTTCCAATGTTCTATAGATTCAGGATCAGTTCCTGTGGATTGGAGGGTAGCTAATGTTATCCCACTTTTTAAGAAAGGCAGGAGAGAGAAAACAGGGAATTATAGACCAGTTAGCCTGACCGGTGGTGGGGAAGATGCTGGAGTAAATTATGAACGATGAAATAGCGGCACATTTGGATAGCAGTAACAGGATCGTTCCGAGTCAGCATGGATTTACGAAGGGGAAATCATGCTTGACTAATCTGGGAAAATGGACAACGGAGAGCCAGTGGATGTAGTGTACCTGGACTTTCAGAAACCATTTGATAAGGTCCCACATAGGAGATTAGTGGGCAAAATTAGGGCACATGATATTGGGGATAGACTGCTGACATGGATAGAAAATTGGTTGGCAGACTGGAAACAAAGAGTAGGGATTAGCGGGTCCCTTTCAGAATGGCAGGCAGTGACTAGTGGGGTACAGCAAGGATCGGTGCTGGGACCGCAGCTATTTACAATATACATCAATGCTTTTTTATTATTTATTTATTTTTCTTTTATTTTTTTTTCTTTATTGAACATGTTAAAAAAATACAAACACAAAGAAACTTATAAGAAATAAAAAAGAAAATAAAACACAAAGGAAAACAAACAAATAAGTAACTCAAATAATACAAATAATATCGTTCATGTTCAAAAGGGGTAAGAAGAAGTTCGAAAACTTTTCTGGTCCTACCCCCTCTTATTTTCTATACATTTTCATGGAAAAACAAAATAATGGGAACAAATGGACCCAAAATCTGTTGAACAGTCCACAAACAAGAAATAACCAAACAGAAAAGAAAATCACTGCTCCAGCTCATAACCATTCAATCTTTTGTTTCTGAAGAGTGTTTTTAGTTTGAATAGAGTCTTACATTTTTTCAGCTCATCATGGCAGTTATTCCAGAGACTAACACCCTTTGCTGTAACATAATGGAGTTTTGCATTTGTTCTTATTGCCGGTTTTTCGAATATATAGGTTCCTCTCAGGTTGTGTTTGCTTTCTCTCCGTTGGAACAACCCCTGGATATTACAAGGCAATTGCTGATTTGCTGCTTTGAACATAATTTGGATAGTTTTATAATCTGTCAGATCTTTAAATTTTAATGTTTTTAGTCTGATAAATAATGGTTTTGTTGATTGTCTGTAGGTGGTTTTATGTATAATTCGTATTGCTCTTTTTTGGAGGATGAAGATTGGATGTGTATTTGTTTTGTATGTATTTCTCCATACCTCCACACAGTAGATCATGTATGGGAGTATGAGGGAGCAGTGCAACATACACAGGGAGGCTTGATTTAGTAGGTCTCTGGCTTTATTCAGTATTGCAATTGATTTGGATATTTTGGCTTTAATATAATTTATGTGAGATTTCCAAGTAAATTTGTTGTCAATTAATACTCCAAGAAATTTTATTTCTGATACTCTTTCTATTTCTGTGCCATTTATCATGAGCTTTTTCTCTGTGTTGGTTGATCGATTTCCAAATATTGATGAAGGGATTCAAAGTAATATTAGCAAATTTGCAGATGACACAAAGCTGGGTGGCAGTGTGAACTGTGAGGAGGATGCTATGAGAATGCAGGGTGACTTGGACAGGTTGGGTGAGTAGGCAGATGCATGGCAGATGCAGTTTAATGTGGATAAATGTGAGGTTATCCACTTTGGTAGCAAAAACAGGAAGGCAGATTACTATCTAAATGATGTCAAGTTGGGAAAAGGAGAAGTACAATGGGATCTGGGGGATCCTTATTCATCAGTCAATGAAAGTACGCATGCAGATACAGCAGGCAGTGAAGAAAGCGAATGGCATGTTGACCTTTATAACAAGAGGAGTTGAGTATAGGAGCAAAGAGGTCCTTCTGCAGTTGTACAGGGCACTCGTGAGACCACACCAGAGTATTGTGTGCAGTTTTGGTCCCCTAATTTGAGGAAGGACATTCTTGCTATTGAGGGAGTGCAGCGTAGGTTTACAAGGTTAATACCCGGGATGGCAGGACTATCATATGCTGAGAGAATGGAGCAGCTGGGCTTGTATACTCTGGAGTTTAGCAGGATGAGAGGGAATCTTATTGAAACATATAAGATTATTAAGGGTTTGGACACGCTAGAGGCAGGAAACATGTTCCCGAAGTTGGGGGAGTCCAGAACCAGGGGCCAGAGTTTAAGAATAAGGGGGAAGGCATTTAGAACGGAGATGAGGAAACACTTTTTCTCACAGAGAGTTGTGAGTCTGTGGAATTCTCTGCCTCAGAGGGCGATGGAGGCCGGTTCTCTGGATACTCTCAAGAGGGTGCTAGATAGGGCTCTTAAAGATAGCGGAGTCAGGGGATATGGGGAGAAGGCAGGAATGGGGTATTGATTGGGGATGATCAGCCATGATCACATTGAATGGTGGTGCTTGCTCGAAGGGCCGAATGGCCTACTGCACCTATTGTCTATTGTCTATTATAATGCACTTCATGCTGTGTATGATACTGTGTCAAGGAACGTATCATTCTAAAGAAACTTAAGGGGAAGTTTAGTAAATCTATATGTGGGAAGGGATCAAACAAACATACTTTTCAAAACTGAATTCTATCTCATTCTGGATGTACTAACTATTGCTCTAGTTTTATTAATTCAGCTCATACATGTCAAGAGATCAGATGCTTCTTTGAAATGGTGTCTTCAATATTCATTCAAAACAATGAATAGGCGAGGAATTGTTCCAAGGATCAGAATATTTTTTTTAATTTTTGCTTAATTTTAAAGGTTGTAATCCTGAAAATGTATCTTCAAATGTAATCAACAGCATTGTAGTAACACTGTATGTCCTATTATTAACCTGCATTTAAGAGTAAATAATTATTCCCACAATGTAACTTTCAAGACTTGGCAAAACATTAGTGCTTGAAGACAATTCTGACTTCTGCAGTTAATAACATCCAATTGAGGAAGATTGCTATTGATCAAATCATGGATAGTGATTATTGCTGGCAATTGTTTAAAACCAAGTGCTGCCAACTCTAAGTATAACATTACAAATGCACCTCCTATCACACATCCTGCTCATATAAAATGAGATTAGGGATCTCCTTATCACCAGACACCGTAAAAATTGATATTTGTTCCACATTTTTGTAAATGTCATATACTTCATAAAATGTTCCTCTCAGAACAATATATACCTTGTTTTTGTCCATAGCTTCGCTCTCTGGCCTTAGTGTGTTTATTATGAAGCCAAATGACCTTCGATTTTATTTCCCCGAAGCTATCGCTTCAGTAAACTGCACTTTCCTGCTACACAAGAAATTTGCAATTCATCTTCCATATTTCCTTTGGTTTTACTTTTTCTTGGAATGTTTCCAAAATGAGTCTTTTTCCTGTAACTCAACAAAAAAAATGAACTAATCTATATAACTAAACTGGGCCAAGTTTTCTGTTATACTTTAATACCCATCCTGCAGACATTCCACCCCCTCCTTAATTACTTCACACTGCTTCTATTGAATAGGTCAAATAACCTTGACCCTTTTAACCTTTTTCATTTCACTTTCATTATTACTCATTTATTTTCTGCATTAAATCTGTTTTAAATCATTTCATATATTTTAATGACATTTGGCTTTTAGTCATTACTAACACATTGCATTTTCAAAGTACAAATTTTATTGTAATGTATGATCTGTCTCTAAGGACAGAAGTCAGTGAGGGTTTTAAACAAATGTAATATAAGATATATAAGGAATGTTAACACCCTGAAGGGCTTAATCTTAATTTACAAATACTCCACGATAAAGGTAACAAAGATAACCAAAATGATTTAAATGTAATTTGATAAGTGTGCAGAACAGTACTGTATTCTGTAGAAGTGCAGAAATGGTAATACAGGGAGAAATGAGTGACATTAATTATTATACACGGTTATAGGATTTATATTTATTTGAACAAAATAGTTGGTAGTCAAGTTAGTAAGATGCAAGTGAAATATTATTACAGCGTAAGGTAAATTAATAATTTCAGGATGTAATAAATCTAATGCCAAAACTTGATTATGAAATACATTATTGTTGGGCAGTACAATTTTTCTGATATTTTTGTTATTACCTAATATCCATGTGCACCATACCAATTATTCTAATGTTTGATTTAAGAAATAGTGTCGAATACATTTTGCATCTTATAAAATAGGCAAAACAGCCCATTTCATTAGTAACCCATCCAAATCCTGAACATCACTCCCTCCATCACCAGAGTGTCATGACTGTATAAAAAACACAGTTATTTATCCAGGCTTCTTTAGCAGCTCTTCCCAATCCCATAGCGTCTGCCGCGAAGAAGGGCAAGGGCAGTCAGTAGTCATCAAGGCAAATGCCTGTCTCTAAGTCTATGGAATTGATGTGCTATAATGCTGAAAACTATGTTCTGCACTCTGTATCTTGCCCTTTGCTCCATCCATTTCCCTGAGTTAGACTTGATTGTATTTGTATATAATATTATCTGCCCAACAATAATGTATATAATAATGTAATGCCCAACAATAATGCATATCATAATCAAGATTTGCCATTAGATTTATTGTATCCAGAAATGATTAATCTACCTGCAAAATATATCAAAACATTTCAGTTCCATGATCCTTCAATGTCTCTGCAGGTTTATGCAGAAATAATATCTTACTTTAGTTTAGTTTAGTTTGTGGTCACGAGTACCGAGGTACAGTGACGTTTTTTAATGAATGCTGCCCACTCGGAGGAAAGACTATCCATGATTACTATTGAGCCATCCACAGCGTACAGATACATGATAAAGGGAATAACGTATAGTGCAAGATAAAGTCTAGTAAAATCCTATTAGAGTCCGAGGGTCTCCAATGTGGTCTCAGGACTGCTTTCCAGTTGTTGATTTTACTTGCATTTTACTAACTTGACTACCAACTATTTATGTATGTAAAACAAAGCTTTCCACTGTACCTCAGTACATGTGACAATAATAAACCTAAATCTAAACCTAAAGTCATGAGCCAACTCAATTGCAAGAAACAGCCCATACCTTCATTTTTATTGGGCCTAAAACCTATGCAGCAAACTGTGGGAACAGTTGGAGTACCTTCAATGATTCAATGTACCTTGGTACGATGAAATGCTTTGTTTTGCATACAACCCAGTAAAATCATGTAGCAGACCTCACCTAGGCAGTACATAAGTTTTGGTGCCCATAAAGTTACTAAACTTACACCTTCCCAGGGAATACAGTGTTTTAAGAAAATGGTTCATCACCACTTTCCCAAGACAATTCGGGGTAGATGATGAATGGGTAGTAAATACTGGGTAGACAAAAATGCTGGAGAAACTCAGCGGGTGAGGCAGCATCTATGGAGCGAAGGAAATAGGCAACGTTTCGGGTCGAAACCCTACTTCAGACTGGTCATACTGGTAAATACTGGTCTTGTCAGCTACACACAGATTCCATAAATGAATAAAATAGTGTACAGTTGTTATTAATGTCATATTATTTAACACATGACTGAAACAAGCAGTTGAGTAGCTGTTTCACAGAGCATCTGTACAGTACCATGAAGTATTGACTGCAAATAAATATATGCAAAGTCTATTGAAGCAAAAATTAAAAGTGGAGGGGAAAATGCTCCTTTGCATGCCATCTATTTTTCAGATGAATTCAGTATTTGATTTACAAATTTTGTTTTCAGACATCTCACGCACAAACATAAGCCAGCGAAGTGAATGCTGATCTCATTACAAGACCAATTTGCATTTCTTTTCAAAGAGCATTAATAACTATTGGTGGGTGGGGGCGCTGCAAGCCGGCAGCCCTGCCAGCACGTGTTTGTTTTTTCAACTTTTTAAATGTTTAAGTGTGTCCTAATGTGTGTTTTTGGTGTCTCTCTGTGTGTCTTGTGTGGGGGGTGGTATGGGGGGGTAAGGGGGAAACCGTTTCGGTCGCCTCCTCCATGGAGTGGTGACTTTTTCCATGTCGCCTCCCCTGTGGCCTAACATCGAGGATCGGTGCGGCCTTTCCCGGAGACGTGCCCGGGGCTTCAGCGACGAGCGCAGCGTGGACTCTCGTCGCGAAGCGGGCGAGCCCTCGCCGGGGGTTGCCGGAGGGGAGCGCTCCGTTCGCTGGCCCGCGGCAGCCTGAAGCCGCGGTCTGCGGAGCTCCAGCTGGCTCGGCGTCCGCAGCCTGGGATCGCTCATTGGGGACCTGGGAGGAGAAGAAGCTCTGACCGCCGGCCCGCGGCCTACTTCTACCGCGGGCGCGGCGGGGACTTACCATCAGGAGCGAGTAAAACTGATATTGATATTGATACCTCCAGCTCTCCTACAGAACTCAAAGGTTGTAGTTCCTTTACTGCCAATTTCCACCGACTCTCACCTTCACAACTTTCACTGACTCTTCCCTTCACTTCTCTAACTCCACCTTAGAGGAAAGATTAAGGATCAATAATATAGAACTTAGAATGGTGCAGCACAGGAACAGGCCCATTGGCCTATAATGCCCATGCCGAACATATTGTCAGGATAATCAAATCTCATCTGTCTGCACATGGTCTATATTCCTCCATTCCCCACATATCCATGTGCCTATTCAAAAGCCTCTTAAATGCAATTTGTATCTTTCTCCACCACCACTTTGGCAGCACACTCCAAGCACACACTGCCCTCTGTGAAAAAAACTTGCCCCGTGCATCTCCGTTGAACTTTGCCCCTCTCACCTAAAAACCATTCTCTCCAGTCTTTGACATTTTCACCCAGGGGAAAAAAAGTTCAGACTGTCTACCCTATCTTTGCCTTTTCAAAAGTTTATATACTTCTATCAGGTCCCACCTCCAATCAACCTCCAGCAGACTAGTGAAAACATTCCAAGTTTGTCCAATCTATAAGGGGTATCCAATGCCCCTTAAGCCAGGCAATATTCTGGTAAACCTCTCTCCAAAGCTTTCATATCGTTCCTGTAGCAGGGTGATCAGAACTGCACATAATATGCCTAACATGAATAACTAAAGTCCTGTAAAGCTGCAACATGTCTTCCTGATTCTTCCACTCAATGCCCCAACCAATGAAAGCAAGCATACTTGTGTTGCTACTTTCAGGGAGCTATGCTCCTGGACCCCAAAATCCCTCTGTGCATCAATGCTGTTGAGGGTCACGCCATTAATTGTATATTTTCACCTTACATTTGACCTCCCAAAGTGCAACACCTCACACTTGTTCAATTTAAACTTTAGCTGCCATTTCACCGCCCATTTCTGTTGCTGATCTATATCCTGCTGCATAGTTTGACAGCCTATAACAGATAGCACTCAAATCACTTTTGTACCATTGCCCACATTTCTGCCCTGACTACCTCTATCTTCCAATCAAGCAAGCATAGGCTTCTAGAGTTATTCCCTTTGTTCAATCAAATTCCCCCTCCCTTCAGCAATTCAAAACACTCTTGTTTCCTGATGTTTCTTGATGAAAACTCATCTGTACAAACCATTTATTCTGCTTCTCTCAACACAACTACTGCCTGACCAGCTAGATATTTTGGGTGGCACAGTGACGCAGTGGTAGAGTTGCTGCCTTGCAACAGCACAGACTTGGATTCAATCCTGAGTACAGGTGCTGCCTGTACGGAGTTTGTACATTCTCCCTGTGACCCCTCGGTTTTCTCTGAGTGCTCCAGTTTCCTCCCACATCAAGTTCAAGAATCAAGTTTCCTTTATTGTCATTCAGACCTTTCGGTCTGAACGAAATTGTGATGCCTGCAGTCATACACAGAACCAATAATAACAAAACATACAATAAACACAAATTAAACATCCACCACAGTGAGTTCACCAAGCACACCCTCACTGTGATGGAGGCAAAGTCTTAGTCTCCGTCTCTTCCCTCCTTGTTCTCCCTCTGCGCTGAGGCGATCGATCCAGGCCGAAGATGCCGCCCTCCAGTCCAGCGGACCACCATGGTGATGTCGCCGCCGCCGAAAGCCGGAACGCCGAGACGGCCCGCCACAGCATCAGCCCCGGGTCCCGCAGTCTCCGCTCCGGGCCACCGCCCCAGCTCCAGGCCCCGCAGTCTCCGCTCCGGACCCCGCTGCATCAGCTCCAGGTCCCGCAGTCTCCGCTCCAGGTCCCGCAGTCTCCGCTCCGGACCCCGCCGCATCAGCTCCAGGTCCCGCAGTCTCTGCTCCGGACCCCGCTGTATCAGCTCCAGGTCCCGCAGTCTCCGCTCCGGACCCCGCTGTATCAGCTGCAGGTCCTGCAGTCTCCGCTCCGGACCCCGCTGCATCAGCTCCAGGCCGCCGCCGAAAGCCAGAACGCCGCACCAGCAAGTCGGGCCACCGCTGCCTCAGCCCCGAAGACAGCCAGCATCTCGTTGGTAAGTCCTGGAGCTGGCTCTGCCTCCGAAGCCTCGTGGTCGGTCGCAGGATGGAGGCGGCCAGCTCCGCCATTAGGCCTCACCGCAGACGGAGGCAGGGAAGGGGGATACGACACGAAAAAGTCGCATTCCCCTGAAGGCGGAGACAGAGGACATGTTTCTCCCCCCCTAACACAACCCAACAAACTAAAACTGAACAAAACAGGACAAAAAAACCCAACAGAAAAAGTAAAAACAGACGGACTGCAGGCGAGCCGCAGCCGATTAACAGCGCTGCCACTTCCGGAAGAAACCAGTTTCCTCCCACATTCCAAAGATGTACAAGTGTGTAGATTAATTGGTTTTGGTAACAATTATAAATTGTCCCTAGTGTGTAAAATAGTGCTAGGGTATGGGGTGATCGCTGGTTGGCTCAAATGACCTATTGTCTATTGTTTATTGACACGGTGGGCTGAATGGCCTATTTCTGTGCTGTATCTCTAAAGTCTAAAGCATTTTCTGTTTTAATTATCTAATCCCTTCGATGGTAAACAATTAGATTCTTCTCTCAGTGTAAGATGTATTCTGTTCCTATAGGATTTCCAGTGAGGGTGCTGGTCAGTTTTAAATTATCATTGAACTTTGAGATTTTGCTTTAAATTTTGGGCTGCCAGCTCTTCTTACAACATATTCTGTAACCATTCCCTGTGACATGACACAATTCTACTTGAAGTGAAGTTTGACGATGTTTTACAGCAGCAGAGATCTCATGACACATTTTGTAATGAATTGTAGGCCCATTGCAACAATCAGCAGAAGCAGTAATTGTTTTGATGCTCACTCTAAATGTGAAGTGCCATCAACAATAACCAGCTGTTTGTTCTACACACTGCAAGAGGTATAAATAAGAACGTGAAGATGTAGATTCCCAGGTTGATGGTGTAGAGGTGCTTCATCTGGGGCTCTTAAAATAAAGACCAGTTAGTCTAACATCGGTAGTGGGGAAACTGCTAGAGTCAGTTATTAAAGATGGGATAGCAGCACATTTGGAAAGTGGTGAAATCATTGAACAAAGTCAGCATGGATTTACGAAAGGTAAATCATGTCTGATGAATCTTATAGATTTTCGAGGATGTAACTAGTAGAGTGGATAAGGGAGAACCAGTGGATGTGTTATATCTGGACTTTCAGAAGGCTTTCGACAAGGTCCCACATAAGAGATTAGTATACAAACTTAAAGCACACGGTTTTGGGGGTTCAGTATTGATGTGGATAGAGAACTGGCTGGCAAACAGGAAGCAAAGAGTAGGAGTAAACGGGTCCTTTTCAGAATGGCAGGCAGTGACTAGTGGGGTACTGCAAGGCTCAGTGCTGGGACCCCAGTTATTTACAATATATATTAATGATTTGGACGAGGGAATTGAATGCAACATCTCAAAGTTTGCGGATGACACGAAGCTGGGGGGCAGTGTTAGCTGTGAGGAGGATGCTAGGAGGCTGCAAGGTGACTTGAATAGGCTGGGTGAGTGGGCAAATGCATGGCAGATGCAGTATAATGTGGATAAATGTGAGGTTATCCACTTTGGTGGCAAAAACAGGAAAGTAGACTATTATCTGAATGATGGCCGATTAGGAAAAGGGGAGATGCAACGAGACCTGGGTGTCATGGTATACCAGTCATTGGAAGTAGGCATGCAGGTGCAGCAGGCAGTGAAGAAAGCGAATGGTATGTTAGCATTCATAGCAAAAGGATTTGAGTATAGGAGCAGGGAGGTTCTACTGCAGTTGTACAGGGTCTTGGTGAGACCACACCTGGAGTATTGCGTACAGTTTTGGTCTCCAAATCTGAGGATAGACATTCTTGCCATAGAGGGAGTACAGAGAAGGTTCACCAGACTGATTCCTGGGATGTCAGGACTTTCATATGAAGAAAGACTGGATAGACTCGGCTTGTACTCGCTAGAATTTAGAAGATTGAGAGGGGATCTTAAAGAAACGTACAAAATTCTTAAGGGGTTGGACAGGCTAGATGCACAAAGATTGTTCCCGATGTTGGGGAAGTCCAGGACAAGGGGTCACAGTTTAAGGATAAAGCGGAAATCTTTTAGGACCGAGATGAGAAAAACATTTTTCACACAGAGTGGTGAATCTCTGGAATTCTCTGCCACAGAAGGTAGTTGAGGCCAGTTCATTGGCTATATTTAAGAGGGAGTTAGATGTGGTCCTTGTAGCTAAAGGGATCAGGGGGTATGGAGAGAAGGCAGGTACAGGATACTGAGTTGGATGATCAGCCATGATCATATTGAATGGCGGTGCAGGCTCGAAGGGCCGAATGGCCTACTCCTGCACCTATTTTCTATGTCTCTATGTTTCTAAATGGCCGTTGAAAAAGTTGATGAATTTTTCATCTTCAAACATTCCCAGAATTCGGGGTAGATTCTATTAGATTGCAAATAGCAAATAAAACATGTTTATTGAAAAACAACATCTGTAAGAGGGAAAGTGTTAGAAGGTATTGTTAAAAATGTTATAGCAGAGCACTTAGAAAAAAAATCAAGGTAAGCAGGCAATGTCAACATTGACACTGACAAAACAATGTATTTTTAAAAGAGAAATTATGTTTGACCATTTTACAGGTGGTTCTTTGAAGATGTACAATGTGTTGTGAATAAAGGGGAACCAGTTGATGCTTAGCTTTCCAGGAGCCATGTGGTAAAGTGTCACATCAAAGCTTATTGTAGAACATTAATGCTCGTTGCGTTGCTGTGGAAGGCCGGCTGTTTGGTTGACAGGAAATAGAGGATAGGCTTAAATGGGTCTTTCTCTTAATGGTGACATGTCATAAGGAGCAATGCTTACAACTTACAGTTTATATAAATGACTTGGCTGAAGGCACCAAAGGAATGTTTGCTAATTTTGCTGCCAAGACAAAGGTCAATGGAAGAACAATATATGAAGAGGACTTAAGAAGCAGGAAAGGTTGAATGGGCAAACATGGGGCAAATAGAATAGAATATTGGAAATATTAAAGTATTCATTTGGACAGGCTGAATATATGTGCATTATTTAACTAGTGAGAGATTGCCGAGGTCTGAGATGAAGGGGGATGTGTTTGTCCTTGTGCATCATTTGCAAAAGGCTAGTATTTAGGTATTGCAAGTTATTAGGAATGCCAAACAGAATATTATTGTTTATTGTCAATGGTCAATAGTCAGATTTATTCGTCACTTACACAATGAAGTGCAGTGAAATGAACTTGAGGAAGGAAATTGAGCAGAAAAGTAGGTTTTGTTTCAATTATGTAGGGCAGTGGTGAAATTACACCTGAAGTATCATATACAGTATTGCTTTTCTTACTTAGGATAGTTTATTAATGTATTGGAACCAGTTCAAAGAAGTTTACTAGAGTGATACCTAGGATAGGTGGGTTGTCTTATGATGCCAGATTTGTATTTAGGCAAGTGAGCGGAGATTTGCCAGAGGAAGTAGTTGAGGCAGGTACAATAACAACATGTCTTCTTCTTGCGAATGGCGTGCACAGCCTAAAGTTGTAGGACAACTTGTCCTATTTGATCTTATTTGATTGTGCACACCAGGTTGATTGCATTCGTTGAAACAGGGCAGACCACATGATGGTTGCAATCTCCCACCCCATAACAACATGTAAATGCCACTTGGACAGGTACATAGATAGGAAAGGTTTAGATGGATATGGGCCAAAGTTGGGACTAGTGTGGATGTGGCACCTTGGTTGATATGGGCAAGCTGGGCCAAAAAGCCTGTTTCTGAGCTGTATGACTCCAATATTATATTGAACGCCTTGGGACGCCTTAGGGTGGGGCTTCAGAGAGCAGATGTGTTTTTCTCATGGGAGAATCTAGAACTAGACAACATCTATAGAAAGAAAGATTGAGTTGGTACAGATCGAAACTCCTTCATCAGTACCAGGAAACAGAGAAAACAAGTTAATTTCAGTTACGCAAAGGTTTTATGAGGAATAGATAAGACTAAAGAGATATATTTGACGGGGAGAGGCCAAGGTGGCTGTGGAGGTAAGCAGTAGAAGATATCTTAGGCTAGTAGTTTAATGAAGGAGATAGACACAAAAAGCTGGAGTATCTCAGCGAGACAGGCAGAATCTCTGAAGAGAAGGGATGGGAGCGTTATTCAAGCACTTTGTGTCCATCTTTTGTTGAAACCAGCACCTGCAGTTCCTTCTTAATGAAGGTTAATGAAGGTTAGAGAAGATAGATAGATAGATAGATGGGTGGAGAGAAAGATGGAAAGAAATCAATCAATCTGAAGAAGGGTTCGACCCAAAACAACCTTTTTCTCCAGAGATGCTGCCTGACCAGCTGAGTTACTCCAGCACTTTATGTCTATCGCCAGAAGGACAAACAGCCAGACAAACAGATGGATAGAGAGAATGATGGAGAGCACAAGTAAAGGAAAATAAACTTTATGAAAGACAAATGGAGAGCAAAAAATAAAGGAATGTAAAAGCTATAAAATGCAGATCTGTAGAAATGACCTAGCAAGTCAGGTGGTGCTAATGGAGCTGATAAATATTGAGCTAATATTATAGAACTGATCTGTTCTGATACTAACAGAAAACGAGCTAGCAAAAAATATGACTTGAATATTGAGAATTCCAAAAAGTATGGATTGTTGCAGCAGAAGACCAAGTTTAACTTGAAGCTGCACACTTGTAAACAGTCAGCTGGTCCTCTACCTCTAACATCAGACTGGTCATCCTGATGAGGCAAAGAGTGTTGGGTCATACACAGGCCATCAGAGTGGACAGGAAGGTGTAAAACTGGATTACAGCCCTTGTGGTTTCTGCTACCTATGCTTATAACAACTAAAAAGCGCTACTTATTTTCCCTCAAATTACAGCCAATTATAAAGTTGCCATTTACAGGGTGTTAGGTGTTGTGTGGATTCTGGGCAGAGGCAGGTTCCTACAGCAGTTTGCACCTCATTAAGGTGCAGTTTCCTTGTGTCCTACAGCACCTCTAACTGGTATCAGGTTACAATTTGCTTCACTCAGCACTGGCTGCAATAACAAAGTGAAAAGCACCTCGTTAAGATCTCCTCATTCAACCTGTCTGAGAAATTGTCAGTAAAGGTGTTGACAGGATGACAGGCCTCACATTCCCCCCCCAGAAGTGGCTTGTTGTCCAATTTCTAAAGATCCAGGGTTGCCACGTGTACGGGATCATCCCTGATTTTTCTAAGGATTTCTCTGGCAGCTTGAGTGATGTGGTATCACCATAATGTGGAAACAAAGAACTGCAGATACTGCTTTATTCCAAAGATAGACACATAATGCTGGAGTCACCGAGCGGGTCAGGCAGCATCTCTGGAGAAAGAGGACAGGTTACGCTGAAGAAGGATCCCGACCCGCAACGTCATCTGCCCATTTTCTCCAGAGATGCTACCTGACCCGCTGAGTTATCCAGCACTTTGAATCTATCTTCACCGTATTGTGTGTTGCCATGTGCAGTTCTGAGCAGGGCCACACGGGCAATCATCTTGCAGATTAGAGGTTTACACAAAAGCAGTTTGGTTGTGTGCAGTACCAGTTAACACCTCTCTGATGATGGTCAAAATGTAGCTGTTACTGTCCATCCTCACTGGATAGATTGATAATAACCCTATTCTTTGAAGCATGTAGAAAGTGTGGTTTGAAGTAAGCCTCTGTGTGCCTGAGGTGTCATCTGATGACAAGTGAGTGATGTCTCGGAAGGATCCAATTTCCAAATCTTCTGCTGCTATAGAGGTCGGCAGGTAAAACAAGATGCGGGGATCGCTGGTTGGTGCTGACTCTGAGGGCTGAAGGGCCTGTTTCCGCGCTGTATCTTTTTCAAAGAAAGAACATGAACTTCTGATTGAGTTTGAGTTTAGTTTATTGTCACGTGCACCGAGGTACAGTGAAAAACTTTTGTTGCATGCAAGCCAGCATCGTGAAACTCAATTTGCCTTCACAAGAAGGCAAGAGGTGGAAAGGGAACTCAATAAATCTGAAGAAGGGTTTCGGCCCGAAACGTTGCCTATTTCCTTCGCTCCATAGATGCTGCTGCACCCGCTGAGTTTCTCCAGCATTTTTGTGTACCTTTGATTTTCCAGCATCTGCAGTTCCTTCTTTAACTCAATAAATCAAACTCTGCCCAAACACTCAGGGGAGATCTTTGCTTGATTGGTGGCGGTCAAGGGTTTTGGTCACCTGTTATAGTCACTGCCTAACATTGACTTATGTGGATGTGGATACACAGGAAGCGAGTACGCCCACCCTGGAGCATTATTATCCAAAGAGTATTCTCCCCCAAAGCATTTCCACTTCCTTTAACAAAGGCCGCCACTTGTACCATTTTCGGCTGAGCAAGGAAATAACGCAGGGATGCACAAAATTGTGCTGGAGGAGTTGCTTGGGTAATATCCTGTGTGAAGGTAGATTACTTGTCAGATTACTAATGAGACATCGCTGCAGGCCCTGGCTCAGGAGTTCAGCTGTCTTTAATTTTCATACACTTCATGTTTATATTAATTTTTCGGTGTCGCAAGGTATGATGCAACCCAGGGGTCACCTCAAGTGGAATTTTTTTTAAGCATGCTATATCTTGTCTGGAAAATAGAGCAGTGTGAAAAAGAAATAAAAGAAATAGCAATACATACGAGCTCATGCAAAAGTTGAGTGCTTTACATTCATTATTGTTCAACTCAAAGGTGCAGAGATGAAACTATTTGTGTGACATTAAAAAATCTCACAGGTGCAAAAATATCAGTGAAATCTGACCCACTTGTAATTGCCAATGTGGTCGTAGAGCTAGGTTTAAGGTTACCTTAAATCTAAATCTATAATAAAATATTCTTGCTGGAGTTCTCTAAACATTAAGTCATGTGAGTTTACACAAAGTATTTTATTCAGTGCAGAGAATTTTGTTTGCGTAGCTGACCCCGACTAGGGTGACCAAAGTACAGCAAATAGTTTCAGTGTTTCTGAGAGGTAGCAGAGAAAAAATCATCAAATGTTCCTGCTCCTGGTTTCTGTGTGTGTTTTTTACCTATTCATTCACGGACTGCAGATGTCACTGGCATTTACTCACCATTCCTAAGTGAACCCTGAACTGGAGTGGCTTCCATTTCAGAGGAGTTAAGGGTCACATCACATTGCTGGGTCCAGAGCCACATATGGTCCAGATCAGGTAAGGATGGTGGATTTCTTCCCCCAAAGGACGTTACTGAAACAGATGGGTTTATATGTCAATCCAACAGTTTCATGGCCACCATTATCAGGACAAACTTTAAGAGTTGTAGAGTCATACACCCAGCAAGGAAACAGGCCCTTCAGCCCAACTTGACCATGCTAACCAAGATGTCTAAGATAGTACCATTTGCCTGTGTTTGGCCCATGTCCCTCTAAACCTTTCCTGTCTCAGTACCTGCCTCAAGTACCCCTTCTGGCAGTTCATTCCATATACCCACCACCCTCTCAGTGACAAAGTTGCCCATCAAGTTCCTTTTAAATCTTGCCCCTCTCATCTTAAACCTCTGGCCTCTGGTGCTTGATTCCCCAACCCTGGGTAAAAGTCTCAACATTCACAATCTATTCCCATCGTGATTTTAAGCACCTCTATAAGATTTAATAGTTAGTTAGTTTATTTAGTTTATTGTCACATATTTTTTAGTTGTGTGCTATCCAATTAACAGAAAGACTACAATCATGCCGTATACAGTGCACAGATACAGGATAAAGGGGATACATTTAGTGCAAGATAAAGTCCAGTAAATTCTAATTAAAGATAGTCCAAAAGTCTCCAATGAGGTCGATGGCAGGTCAGGACCACTCTCTAGTTGGTGAGTCATACAGTGTGGAAACAGGCCCTTCGGCCTAACCTGGTCCCACTGACCAACATGTCCCATCTACACTAGTCCCACCTGCCTGTGTTTGACCTATATCTCTCCAAACCTGTCCTATCCATATACCTGTCGAAATGTTTCTTAAACGTTGCGATAGTACCAGCCTCAACTACCTCCTCCGGCAGCGCGTTCCATACCCCCACCATCCTTTGTGTGAAAAAGTTACCCCTCAGGTTCCTATTAAAAATCTTTCCCCCCCTCACCTTTAACGTATGTCCTCTGGTTCTCGATTCCCCAACTCTGAGCAAGAGACTGTGCGTCTACCCGATCTATTCCTCTCTATACAACTCTATAAGAATACTCCTATGCAATTAGTGGTATATGTTGGTGTTATGACTATCAACAGGAAAGTGTCATACATCCATACTAAAGTGAATTACTCATGGATGTACCCCAACAAATTTCCTGATGGGTATGATTTCATCCAGAAATAATCGCAAGCTCAAAATCTAACATGGGAATATTTTCATGAGCAATTTGCAAATAATAAAAAGGCAATAATAGATCAAAGTTCAAGGGCATTGTTTTTCCCTTTCCTACTCTGTCCCACGATGCATCCTATATCATCTCTTCTCAGTCACAGTTGATGCCCGTGATGTTGACATGAGTAGTTAAAAACAAGTGTAGCTTTTGTTTAAAGTGGAATTAGAGAAAAGGGGAATAATTAAACCAAAGCATACAGATGTAGTTCAGTCAAGGTCTGTGATGTTATAGGGTAGTTTTTTTTCCCTCACAGAGCTGGATTAGAAAAGGAGAGAAAATATTGGTGCAGGTACAAGATTATTAGCATGTTATCTGTCAGTCTTCTGATTTACATTCCAACTGAACTGCAGCTGATGGAAAGCGAGTGGAGTTTATAACATGTGGTTGGCTGGATAGTGCCCAGTTTATGTGCTTGTCAAAGCTGTATGATCTGTACTGTGAGTGAGAGGTGAACTGAGTTTAGAAGCGACGTGAAACTAGTTGCCATTTGACCTAAATGTACAGGCAAAATTCAACACCCAATCTAAAGTCATAAACTTGAATTGCTTTTTTTGATACAGGAAATCTGATATGGGCCAGAGACAAATATTATTGCACTAGGAAAGACACAAAACGCTGGAGTAATTCAGCAAGTCAGGCCGCATCCATGGAGCACATGGATAGGTGATGTCTCAGGACCCTTCTTCAGCTGCTCCACTGAGTATCGCCTCAAGGTATCTCAACTTTGAAGAAGTTCTCCTCCCTAAGGAAGGGGTGCGACCCAAAAAGTCACCTATCCATGTTATCCAACGATGCTGCCTGGCCCGCTGAATTACTCCTGCATTTGGTACCTTTTCTTGGTAAACCAGCATCTGCAGTTCCTTGTTTCCATATTATCGCACTGGGGTTTGTTGAAAACACCTTTCTTCACGAGCAACTAATACCGTTATTGGCCCGAAGATAGACACAAAATGCTGGAGTAGCTCAGCAGGACAGGCAGCATTTCTGGAGATAAGCAATGGGTGATGTTTCGGGTCGAGATCTTCTTCAAACTGATGTCAGAGGGAGATACATAGATAAGGAAGTGGAGTGTGAAAATAGGACAAATGGAATGGAGATCAAGGAAAATGTAGAATAGATCATTATTAGCTGGGAGAAGTTAACGACAAAGCAAACAGAGATAAAATATAGTTCCACAGTACGACTGGTCAGGGAACTGGGAAGGGGGAGGGATGGAGGGAGAGGGGAAGCAAGTGTTACGAAGTTAGAGAGGTCAATGTCATACCGCTGGGGTGTAAGCTGCCCAAGCATTATTGGCCCATCCAGAAGCTTATTATCAAGGACTTCCCGGGACCTGTATTGAGAGCACAGGATGGAAAGCGTATGTCAATTGCCTGGTCCTCAGCCCTACGTCCACATAGCCAGGGTGGAACAGCTGGTAGTAATCCTAGGATATGAAATCAAGATGGTCGCTGCACACTTCACTTCACAGTTACTATGTTGAGCATTCATCATTTGTGCTAAATCACGTCGCTACAGGATGAAAAGCTGGCAAAGTCCAAAAGAGCATCCTCCAGGTGCTATAAGGAGGAACATTGGCACCAGGGGCTTTTGCAAGGAATTAAGCTTCATGTGTGGTGGGAGTGTATATGAGACTCAAAATGTTAAACAATATGAAGAATGATTGCAGGTAAATAGTGATTAAATGTCACAGGCACATCTGCAAGCACCTCTGGGCCTGGAATCGACATAGAATGTAACTGGTGCTGGGATATTATGAAGTTTGTGACTGGGTTAGGTAGCATTGGTGGGTGTAATTATACCAACTCCCAATCTTTGAAGGCCGAAGGTGGATTCCACAGAGTGGAATCCTTTGGAGACTTGTTCCAGGTCTGTTACATCAGTGGAGCTAACGTGTAGCTGTACTATTTCTGGCCGTATAACGTATTACAGATGACTACCTCGCAATAATTTGAGCTTCAGGCCGTCTCTTGGGCAAAGCTCCGTGTTGCACTGGATTTGATTTCTAACTGTGCCAAACTGTCGGTCAAGTCCATTAAACACTATTGCTCCCCTCATTCACACTCAAGTACTTAAGGTGCTGACAGATATACCTTATATATAAAGATTACCCCGATTATCCATTTTTTCCATGCTGGGCATGTGCAATTAAAGAGTAAACAGTCCAGTTTGCCTTGCATTCTAACAGTGATAAATTCTCTTTAATAAATGCAGTAATATTTTAAATTGTCTCTATTTTTAATTTATAATGATTCATTGAGAGTCTTGTGTTCTGGCTCATAGCCAGCATCCTTGCAGAATATACTCAGCAGCAGTTGCCCAAGGCTGCCTTCCTGTCTCTGTAATATAAATATGATATAGGCCTGAAATTTTGAGTATCATATTTTCGGACTTGCTGCTGAGATCCTGTGAAACCGAACATAATCCTTAGGCAGGAAAGGCATTTAAAAGTTATAGCCTCAGCCCTCCCATTTGGAGCCATTTAGTTAAATTAAGGAATGCATGATGTCATGACCTACAGCGGTGAACTTATTAGTGTCAGTCTGCGTAAAGGAATAAAAAGCAAGGAGCATTTCTACAGTGTAAATTCTTCAATTAAACATAATTAAAGGAAAATGGCAATCAGATTGACTTCTCCCAGGGCCTGCATTTCACAATGTTTCCTTTCTTGTCAATACGTCTTCAGCAAACCCCTTCAGGTGAGGATAGACCAGAGCGCTCCCCTGTAACAGGGCCGTAACCTGATACTTCCTTCCTGTCGGATTAGGATCGCATCGTCAATATCATGTCAAGGCGAGATGGCAACAGTGGTGTTTACAAAATTAACAAATGGATTTCAAGTTAAATGCTGGCCAATTTGTGCAACAGATTTTCTGGGCAATGACCAGGCTCAAGGGATTAGTGCAGGTAATCACACTGACCGCATTTTCCGACAGAGTACTCCTGTCACTTCAATATCCCCTTTCTTTCCTACTTCTGGAGAAGATTGGTAAGCAAATTTGAATCAGGTGCCAGTTTATAGAAGAATCGCCTGTGTTAGACTCTGGTAACCTGAGCTTTGAAAAACAGTGGGTCTATTTTCATTCAGCACGCAGAAGTTTTTAAAGGGTTAGGAATTCAAGTTTGTTCAAGTAACATTATTTATTTTCTATATTAAAAAAAAAACTCCTGATCACTGCCTCATTAGCTGACTCAGCGGAGGAAGAAACCAGGGCACAACGATACAGCACCTGTGTGAGGGAAAGAGAAACAAAATCAGCCCGGTATTCGAACCGCCATTCCTTTTTAGTGCACTCTCGTGAGCAGTGAATGCGAGAGGATGATAGGATTGACTTAGTTCAGTTTAGTTTAGTGATACAGCGTGGAAACAGGCCCTTCGGCCCACCAGGTCCACGCCGACAAATGATCACCTGAACACTTGTTCTATCCTACACAGTTTAGTTTAGCTGAGTTTAGAGATGCAGCGCGGAAACAGGCCCTTCAGCCCACCAACTCCGCGCCGACCAGCGATCCCCGCGCAGTAGCACTATCCCACACACACTAGGGACAATTTATAATTTTACCAAGCCAATTAACCTACTAACCCGCACGGCTTCAGTCTGTGGGAGGAAACCAGAGCACCCGAATAAAACCCACGCGGTCACAGGAAGAACGTACAAACTCCACACTGACAGTGCCCGCAGTCAGGGATGAACCCGAGTCTCTGGCACTGTAAGGCAGCAACTCTACTGGGTGCTTGATGCCCCTTGTATGAAAGAGTGTGCTAGCAAATTCACATTGGCACACCGTCAATTGAATTATTTTCTGCTGCTTTTGCTCTTGTGTTGGTCGTCTGTGGTTCAGTTGGCAGACCTCTTGCCCCTGAATCAAAAGATTGTGGGTTGAAGTCCCACGTCAGGGACTTGAGCATGGAAATGCAGACCTTTTTTTTCCAACGCAGTAACTGAAGTGTGCTCTTCTCTGGGAGGTGCTTGCTGCTTTCTCAAATGGATGTCATAGAACCCCTGGCAGTATTTTAAGGAAGGTCGTGAATATTATCCCCAATGCCCTGGCCAATATTTATCCTCAATCAACAACACTTAAAAAATAAACCTCAGATAATCTGCCTATTATCACAGTGCTATTTTCGGACAATGTTATGTACTAATCGGAAGCACGCTTCCTTTTAACAGGGACAACATTTCCTTGGCATTTCATTGGTTGTAAAGCCCTTTGAGACTTCCTGAGGGTGTGAAAGGTGTCAAATGATTGAAGGACTTTCTTTCTTTTTGAGTATCTGGATATAAATTAACCTCTTCAGAATGAAGGGAACTCTTCTGCACTACGGAATTATTTGAAACTGCTCATTCCTTAGAACAGAGGATGGCACAGCGGCGCAGTGGTAGAGTTGTAGACCTGGGGTTCAATCCTGACTACGGGTGCTGTCTGTACGGAGTTTGTACATTCTCCCTGTGACCATGTGGGGTTTTTCCGGGTGCCCTGGTTTTCTCCCACACTCCAAAGACGTGTGGGTTTGTAGGTTAATTGGTTTCTGTAAATTTCCCCTAGGGTGTAGGATGCAAAACTGGGATAACATAGAACTAGTGTACAGGTGATCACTGGTCGGCATGGACTTGTGGGACGAAGGGCTTGTTTCCACGCTTTATCTATAAACTGAACAGGTACCTTAACATGCAAACAAAATTCAGCACTGAGAGGGTTACAGTGTATTGAGGATTTCAGAGTGTTTTATGTAAATTAATACTCTATTAAATTAGCTCAGTATCAATCCAGATATTTAAACAATCAAGCCACAAGGTTATTTATATCATCTCTGCAAAGCAGTGTTCCACTACATAAGACGTGCACACATTTTATTTGATTTATTCCAGTAATTAGCATTTGTCTAATTCTTGTCCTTCTAATAATACTGCCAGACTTAATTTAAGGAGAAAAATGGGCAGCATTTTTCTTTATACAAGACAGCCTCATGCTTCCCGTAAGTTTTGATCTCAATCGTCAAAATACCAATTCTGAATAATGAGTTCATCAGCTGCCACATATATTTTGCCCTGACAGCATTTCTTGTCTCAGAATGTGTTAAGGCATGATTCTTGTGACTGTGATTCTGGGTTGCTGCAGTTGAACTTTTTTTGACTTTTGCATTAGCACGTAACGTGTCTGAGTTAAAGTGCTATTGCTCTTCCATCCTCAGACCAGCCATCATTCTTATGAGGGTTGCTTATATCGGGGGTTTCTGCTTGAACCAATTGTAAGTTCTGCCATGTCTGATGAACTGTGCTTATTAAAAGTTTTTTTCAACATTTTTTATAGGCATTTGATGAGGTACCCATGAAGTGTTAAAAAGTGCACAGACATGCTTTCTTTCATACAATAGCATTTTTAGTTTAGTTTAGACAGTGTGGAAACAGGGCCTTCGGCCCATCGAGCTATCAACATTGACTGAGCATGAAAAATTCTGTGCCTCGAGTTTTACTATACAGTACATGGTTAAACCCACACCTTAATTTTAAAATCCACACATTTCTTTTCAAATACAAGGCTTGTCTGGCCTTGTCTCCCTTTTCCGATGTTTTCAACTCTAACCACTTTATTGTATTCGCTATTCTTGGTTTCTAATAAACCATAAACTGAATTCATCGGGCATTGGAGGTTATATTTTCAGTTGGCAAGTCAATGGTTTAGTTTAGTTTAAGTTTAGTTTAGTTTATCGTCATGTGTACCAAGGTACAGTTAAAAGCTTTTTGTTGCACGCTAACCAGTCAGCGGAAATACTATACTTGATTTCAATCGAGCAGTTCACAGTGAGATTAAGAAGAGCATAGTTAAAGTAAGAAATGTTGCTGTTGGAGTAGTTTAGAAGAGTGGAGCGATTGTGATGAGTGATTGCAGATCCACTTGTGGGACCAGAATGGAGAGAGTCACTTGGCTTGGGCACCATCTTGCTTTTCCTGGAATTCTCTCCCTAAGATCTCTCTGCCTCTTTGGCTATTTAATATGTACCTTACCTCTCTATCCCAATTCTACACAGACCTTTCTGTCCTAGGTCGCCTCCATTGTCAGAGTGATGGACCTGTCCCACTTAGCGGATTTTTTAGGCAACTACAAGCGACTAGTTTGTCGCCACATGTTCGCTGGTGGTCGCTGGGAGTAGTCTCCTCAGACGCGCAAAAAGTCATAGCGTCTTTCTGGTCGCCGCTAAATTTTCAACGTTGCAAATTTTTCAGCGACATTGGGTTTGATGCCAATGAGCATAGTTTGACTTCTCCTGATGTAGGTGCTGTCGTAGGTTGTCGCTAGGATGACGTAGGTTGACACCGTTTTTTCGGCGACCTGCTACGACTATGACAGTCGCCGGCAGTTGCCTGAAAAATCGGCAAGTGGGACATGCCCATGAGGCTAAACGCAAATTGGAGGAACAGCATCTCATATTTCGCTTGAGTAGCTTACAGGCCAGTGGTATGAGTATTGATTTCTCTCAATTCAAGTAGCGCCGTCATTCACTCTCTCTCTATCCCTCCCCCACCCGAGTTGCACTAGCTTCACATTTACACCCAACAAAGAGCTTACAATGGCCTGTTTCCTTTATCATTGTTACTTTTTTGCATATCTTTCATTCATTGTTCTTTATCTCTCCACATCAACATCTATATCTCTTGTAACCCCTATCCCTAACCAGTCTGAAGAAGGGTCTCAACCCAAAACATCACCCATTCCTTCTCTCCAGAGATGCTACCTGCCCCGATGAGTTACTCCAGCTTTTAGTGTCTATCTTTGGTTTAAACCAGCATCTGCAGTTCCTTCCTACGCAGTCTGTCTCTCTATCCCAAAATTCACTCATCTGTTCAAACGATCCCTTTTGTGGCTTGGCTTCAAACTTTTCTTGATTATGTTTCTGTGAAGCGTTTTGAGATGTTTTGCTATGTTAAGGGTACCACATGAAGTTGCTATTGTATGTAAGTGCTTTGGGCTCAGAAACTAGAGACAGAGTGTGGGTGGCGAAGGTGAGGTGGAGGCAGGGGAGGCATTTTGACTTTCCCTGTCCATCATAAACCTGAAAGCCAGCCAACCAAAATGATGTGTCAGTTAAATTGAGAAAAATTACCCAATTCTGCTGACTGCGAAATATAAGTTGCATGGTCACCTGTATGCAGTTGTTGAGGTTCTGGTATAAGGGTCATAATGATACCATTGGGAAAGATGCCTCTTGCAATGTTAAAGCAAGCTGTTATTGTTGCGCATAAGTGATTTGGGCTCAGAAATGAACCTGTGGTTCAGCTTTATGCTGCGCAGCCGATTTAGCAACGTTGAGCCACTGGGACAAACCTTTGTAGGGAAACAAATTGTCTGCCAGGCCAAACATGAGAGAAGAGGCCCAGTGGGGTAAAACTGATTAACCTTTGGTTGCTTTCCTTTGGGCCCACTGGAGAAGATTGTGTAAAGAAGGCGTGGATGTCTCCCACACATAGTTTCCCCCTCCTCTGTCCACTGAGCCTCCCTGTCCCCATAATCAAATACTTGTCCCACCCCGGTCGTTCATCTTCCTGCAGAAGATACAGAAGCTTGAAAGTATGCCCCCCTGGACTGAAGAATAGCTTCCTGCCCTCTATCATCAGCCTTCTGAACAGTCCTTCCATCAGCGAGGGTACTGTCCAATTCATATCTACCCCATTGCTTTCATTGGTCTTTGTCTACGGAACTGATGTGCTACAATACTGAGAACAATATTCTGCACTCTGTATCTTCTCCCTTCCTAATACCTATTGTACTTGTTTGTTTGACTTGATTGTATTTATGTGTAGTATTATTTATCCCCTACACCCAATTCCTACGTCTACGCCACATATGCGCCCAAGACAGCTGCGTGTTCTAAAAACCTGTGCGGACCAACTGGCTGGAGTTTTTACAGACATTTTCAACCTCTCACTTCTGAGGTCTGAGGTTCCCACCTGCTTCAAAAGGGCATCAATCATACCAGTGCCCAAGAAGAGCAAGGTGACGTGCCTCAATGACTATCGACCTGTGGCACTAACGCCTGTGGTGATGAAGTGCTTTGAGAGGTTGATCATGGTGCAAATCAACTCCTACCTCGACAAAAACCTGGACCCACTGTAGTTCGCTTACCGCCACAACAGATCAACGGTGGATGTGATGTCGCTCTGCTCTGGACCACTTGGACAACAAAAACGCATATGTCAGGCTGTTATTCATCGATTACTGCTCGGCATTTAATACAATCATCCCCTCCAAGCTGGTTACCAAACTCGCAGAACTGGGTATCTGCGCACCCCTCTGCAATTGGATCCTCGACTTCCTCATTCTCAGACCACAGTCTGTTCATATTGGTGGAAATGTGTCAGACTCGATAACAATCAGCACGGGAGCACCTCAAGGCTGCGTGCTCAGCCCCCAGCTGTACTCACTCTATACTCATGACTGCGTAGCCGGTCATAGTGCGAACTCCATCATCAAGTTCGCTGACGACACCACTGTTGTGGGACGTATCACTGATGGGGATGAGTCAGAGTACAGAAGAGAGATCGAGCAACTGTCCATTTGGTGCCAGCACAATAACCTGGCCCTCAACACCAGCAAAACCAAGGAACTGATTGTGGACTTTGGAAGGAGTAGGATGGGGACCCACAGTCCCGTTTATATCAATGGGTTGATGGTTGAAAGGGTCAAGAGCTTTAAATTCCTGGGCATGCACATCTCTGAAGATGTTTCCTGGTCCGAGAACACTGATGCTACTATAAAGAAAGCATATCAGTGCCTCTACTTCCTGAGAAGATTACGGAGAGTCGGTTTGTCAAGGAAGACTCTCTCTAACTTCTACAGGTGCACAGTAGAGAGCATGCTGACCGGTTGCATCGTGGCTTGGTTCGGCAACTTGAGCGCCCTGGAGAGGAAAAGACTACAAAGAGTAGTAAACACTGCCCAGTCCATCATTGGCTCTGACCTCCCTTCCATCGAGGGGATCTATCGCAGTCGCTGCCTCAAAAAGGCCGGCAGTATCATCAAGGACCCACATCATCCTGGCCACACACTCATCTCCCTGCTACCTTCAGGTAGAAGGTACAGGAGCCTGAAGACTGCAACGACCAGGTTCAGGAATAGCTACTTCCCCACAGCCATCAGGCTATTAAACTTGGCTCGGACAAAACTATGAACATTAATAGCCCATTATCTGTTATTTGCACGTTATCAGTTTATTTATTCATGTGTGTATATATTTATATAATGATATATGGACACACTGATCTGTTTTGTAGTCAATGCCTACTATGTTATGTTGTGCTGAAGCAAAGCAAGAATTTCATTGTCCTATCAGGGACGCATGACAATAAACTCACTTGAACTTGAACTTGAAGATGAGGTGTTCCATACCAGGACATCTGAGGTCCTCATTCTTTAGGCAATGGGGGTTCCCTTCTTCCATCAGAGATGAGACCTTCACAAGGGTCTCCTTGATATCATGCAGCTCCGCTCTTGCTCCACCTCCCCCTTCAGTCGCAACAAGGACAGAGTCCCCCTAGTCCTCTCCTTTCACCCCATCAGCCGTCGCATAATCCTCTGACATTTTGGCCACCTCCTACTGGATCTCACCACTAGCCACATCTTCCCATCTCCACTCCTTTCAGCTTTCCGCAGAGACCATTCTCCCCACAACTCCCTGGTTAACTCATCCCTTCCCACCCAAACCACCGCCTCAAAAGGTACTTTCCCCTGCAACCACAAGTGATGCAATACCTGTCCCTATATCTCCTCCCTCAACTCTGCCCAAGGACCCCGAGGGTTTTTCAGGTGAGGCAGAGGTTCACTTGCACCTCCTCCAACCTCATCTACTGTATCCGCTGTTCCAGGTGTGGACTCCTATGGGAAGACCAAGTGCAGGCTCAGCGATCGTTTCGCTGAACACCTCCGCTCAGTCCGCCTAAACCTACCTGATCTTCTGGTTGCTGAACACTTTAACTCCTCCTCCCAGTCCCATACTGACCTTTCTGTCCTGGGCCTCCTCCACTGTCAGATTGAGGCCCGGAGCAAATTGGAGGAACAGCACCTCATATTTTGCTTGGGCAGCTTACACTCCTGAATAATGACTTCTCTAACTTCGTAACCCTTGCTTTCCCTCTCTCCATCCCTCCCCCATCCTAGTTCTCCAACCAGTCTGACTGTCCCACTGATTAAATGTTATATCTGTGTGCTTCGTTGTTACATTCTCCAAGCTAACAATGATATATTCTACACTTTCCTTGAACTGCATCCCCTTTGATGTCTCATTTTCATACCATACCCTTCCTTATCTCTGTGTCTCCCCTTTCCCTGACTCTCAGTCTGAAGAAGGATCCCGACCCAAAACATCAACCATTCCTTCCATCGAGAGATGCTGCCTGTCCCGCTGAGTTACTCCAGCATTTTGTGTTTATCTGCAGTATTATCTAATCTGTTTGGATATCATGCCAAACAAAGCTTTTTACTGTACTGAAATGGCAGAGTAGAGCTAATGGGCCAAAAGGCCTAATTCTGCTCCTAGAACTTATAAACCTTTGAACCTATGAAGGCATCCATGTGAGGAACTGCCTCAATATTAGACACATGGATATGTAGAGAATGGAGGGATGTGGACCAAATGGAGACAGAGGAGATTAGTTTAACTTGATATCATGTTCGGCACGATATTATGAGCTGAAGGGCTTATTCCTGTGCTGTACTTTACTACGTTTTATGTAGCTTCTTCCACGTTCCCTTTAGTTTAGCAACTGAATTATTTTTGATGTCAGTTTTATAAGGTATGACATGTTTTAGGCCAATTTTCTCACAGCTAGCTGTTACAAAGAACATTATAATTACAACTGGGCAATCTTCCTAACTATATTTGTTGATGGATACATTTTGGTCAGAGATCCTTTTCTTAATAAAATCAGAACATTGTTTACATTGATCTGACTTGAGTTTGGCATCGAAAAACAGCCCAAGATACCTGTACTCGAGGAGAATCTGAACCCAGAGCTTTCTGGCTCAGGGATGGATGTGCTCCCAATAGAGCTACAACTCATAATCCATTACATTAGCAAATTATAAGTAAGTTTTCCCAGTGGTTGAGAGTTGCTACGTAAATCATTCACTCTGCATGATGCTGAACCACACAGATGAAAAGGCCCACGACTGAATCCATATTTGGATTGAATAAACTGATCCCAGCTGAAGTGACAATAGCATTTGATCCCAATGCCCAAGGCCGGAGTTAGAAATGAAAACTAAGTTTCCCAGTAAAGAAAACAAAGTGCTAGAAGAATTCAGTGGGTCAGGCAGCATCTATGGTGAGAAATGAAATGAGCTGCCAAGAGGTAGTTGAGGCAGTTGCTATAACAACACATGGGCAGGTAGATGGTTAGGAAAGGTTGAGGGAAATGGGCCAAAAACAGGCAAATGAGACTAGCTTAGGTGGGGTCGCTATGGATAAGTTGGACCAAAGGGCCTGTTTCTGTGCCGTATGACTATGATTCTAGGATGTTTTGGGTCAGGACCCTTCTTCAGACAGATATGTATTCCCATCTCTAATACCATTTAATGATTGTTGCTGGATGTGCATAGATATTACTTAAATGAAAAAGAAACAAATCAATGATACATACTGTGCCTGAATAGCTGGATCTTTAAGTGTCAACACCTTGATAAATGAAACACTTTATGGCAGTGCTCTTACAGTAAGTTGTAAAATTCAGTCTTATATCGGCAAAGGAAGCGGAGTGACGTACTATTGCGTGTCATCCAAGAAATTGTAATGGAAAGATTTCCATAAAGGAAAATTATTCCTTTATGCAGGGGTAACTAATTTCCATCAGTAACAATCAGAAAACAAATTTACTAACTCATTGTTCATGGTGGAAAACCACATTTTAAGAAAACAAAGGTTAAAAATGGTGCTAAGGTTTTGTAGCAATAGCCTTATTACATTTTCAAATGATGAGAGACCTCATTGAAACTTACCAAATAATGAAAGGCATGCATAGAATGCATGTGGAGAATATGTTTCCACTAATGGGAGATTCTAGGACCAGAGGGCACATTCTCAGAATAAAAGGACGTACATTTAGAAAGGAGATGAGGACAAGTTTCTCTAGTCAGAGGGCAGTGAATCTGTGGAATTCATTGCCACAGATGACGGTGGGGGCCGTCTTTGGGTACTTTTAGAGCAGAGATTGACAGATACTTGATTAGTAAGGGTGTCAAAGGTTACGGGGAAAAGGCAGGAGAATCGGGTTGAGAGGAAAATATAGATCAGTCTTGGTTCAATGGCAGAGTCGACTCGATGGGCTGAATGGCCTACGTCTGCTCCTATGACTTGACAGGTAATGAATTTACGATGCAGGTTGTGCATTCAGTCTTCCATGGCAGGGCGCACATCAGCTTGTGATGAAAGCAAAGGCCTCCACCCACCAGCCAATTAGGCAAATAATTCTAGGAATATGATGGAAAAGAAATAAGTTTGATGTGACAACCACTCAATAAATCACAGTAAAAAGTAGTTCTAACTACAACGAGGTGGGTTTGTGGAGCATAGCTTTGAGGTGAGAGGAGAAAAAAAGGAGATGTGCGGCGACATTTTTCACACAGAGGGTGGTGGGTGCCTGGAACGTGCTGCATGGAGTAGTAGTGAAGGCACTTACGACAGTGGTATTTAGGAGGCTTTCAGATAGGCACAGTGGCGCAGTGGTAGAGTTGCTGCCTTACAGCACCAGATCCAGGTTCGATCCTCACTAGGGGTGATGTCTGTACGGAGTTTGTGCACTGTGCCTCTGACCATGTGTGTTTTCTCCAGGTGCTCCAGTTTTCTCCCACACTCCAAAGACGTACAGGTTTGTAGGTTAATTGACTTTGATAAAACAAAACTGAAAATGATCCCTGGTGTGTAGGGTTCCCTGGTGTGTAATCTAGCACTAGACGTGCTAGATTACAGGGTGATTGCTGGACGGTGGCCGAAGAGCTTGTTTTCATGCTGTATCGCTAGTCTAAAATCTAATATGCAGGAAACGGAGGGATCATAATCATCATCATCATCATCATCATCATCATCATAATCATACTTTATTAGCCATGTTTTGCAATATACGAGGAATTTCATTTGCCATAGTCATACCAATAAAAATCAACAGAACACACAAAATACATTTTAACATAAACATCCACCACAGTGACTCCTCCACATTCCTCACTGTGATGGATGGCAAAAAAAAGTTCAATTCTCTTCCCTTCTTTTTTCTCCAGGGGCCTCGAGCCTTCTGTTGAAGGGCCCATCTTGGCTCCTGTAGCCGGCTGTCGGGCCCTCCGTGTCGGGGCAATCAAGCTCCTGCATCGGGGGGGAATCTCAGCTCCCCGCGCTGGGCGATCTGACCCCGGGTCGGGGCTGGTCGAAACTTTCTGCGTCATTTGGAGCTTCCCAACATCGGTCTCTACCCGAGACTGCGAGCTCTTCGATGGTGAAACCCGCAGGCCGCGGGTTGGAGCATCGATCCCAGGCAAAGGATCGGCTCCGATGGTAAGTTCACGTCCCCGCGGTGGGGCTCACAAACAGTCCCGAGCAAGGCCTCCAGCTCCATGATGTTAGGCTGCAGAGCGACCGGAGATACAATCCGGAAAACAATCGCATCTCCGGCAAGGTAAGAGAATGAAAAAAAAGTTTCCCCCGACCCCCTCCCCAACCCCCCACATAAAACAAATCAGAGAACATTAACACACTAAAAATACCAAGAAAAAACGAACTGACAGACAGACAGACTGTTGGCGAGGCTGCCATCATGCGGCGCCCCCTAATGGGTATGGATTATGTACAGGCAGATGAGATTACTTTACCTTTGCGTCATGTTTGGCACAGACATGGTGGGCCGAAACGGCCTATTCCTGTGCTGTACTTTACTATGTTCTATGTAATATTAGATGTGTGCCCAGTTGAGCTTTGATAGGGAAACGTCAGTCCTCTTATAAAAGGTGCTTTCATTAATGACTTCATTGAAGTAGTGAAAGAAGTGACCTCTGTCACTCTGTGCTATGCCACTTCGCATGTGGTTCCAATCTCTGAAGGACCATTGGCTTTACTGTGCAGATGCTTAACATCGAATTACTAGATTATGACTTTACAATAAGAGATACCTGATGTGAGGACAAAGTTGTTCACTCCACTATGATTCTCTTGCACAGTGATGCGCAATCTTGAGAAGGGTCCCATCCCGAAATGTCACCCATCCCTTTTCTCCAGTGATAGTACCTGACCCGCTGATTTACTCCAACACTTAGTATCTATGATTCTCTTCAAGTCAGTCTATTAAGTAGGCAAACCACTATGAGGGGAGACATGTTCCGATGACTGTCTGAGAAACAACTGCAGGTTGCCGAAGATAGACACAAAATGCTGGAGTAACTCAGCGGATCAGGTAGCATCTCTGGAGAAAAGGAATGGGTGACATTTCAAGTCGAGACCCTTTATCAGACTTGAGGGTAGTCTGATGAAGGGTCTCGATCTGAAACAACACCTATTCCTTTTTTCCAGAGATGTCTATATTCCAATGACTGTTCTCTTGTCACGAACTGTGCAGCCAAACCTGGAGTAACTTAGTCAGTCAGGCACCATATGCTGAGTCTCTCAAACACTTTGTGTCTTTCGTTGGTAAACCAGCATCTGCAGTTCCTTGTTTCTATATCCAAACCGGAGTTGTGTTAAGACACACCAAGAGTGAAGTCCGAGGAAGGGTCCCGACCCGAAACATCACTTATCCATGTTCTCCAGGGATGCTGCCTGACCTGCTGAGTTACTCCAGCACTTTGTGTCCTTTCGTGTAAAGCAGCATCTACAGTTTCTTGTTTCTACAAAGAGTGAAGTGGCACAGTGATGCAGCAGTGGAGTTGCTGCCTTACAGCACCAGAAACCTGGGTTCGATCTTGACTAAGGTCGCCGTCTGTAGGGAGTTTGCAGGTTCTCCCTATGATCGCATGGGTTTTCTCCAGTGCTCCAGTTTCCCCCCACATTCCAAAGACATGCAGGTTTGTAGGTTAATTGTCTTCTATAAATTGCCCCGTGTGTAGGATAGAACTAGTATTTGGGTGATCAATGGTCGGCATGGACTTGGTGGGCCGAAGGTCCTGTTTCCATACTGTATCACTAAACTAAACAAAACTACTGACATTTAGGAAAACTAGTGACAATTTTCTGAAATATTGCAGCCAATACTACTGCCACAGGAGGCAGTAAAACACCTCTGCTACTATTTGTAAAAATCTCACTGCTTTTTACAAAAATCAGCAAATACAAACAGTATGTCTCATCTTGGAACTGCGCTGTAGTATTATCTTTCAAAAGCTAGATGAACTGATTGGTAGAATGGGCATTCCTAAAGCAAGGTCAGCTTTTGAGTTTTGGAGTCTAGCTGCAGGGAATTGCTGCCCATCTGTGGTTAGACCGATAACATAATAAAGATGGCTTTACACTAACTGTGGGCTTTCCAATTTTACCCATGATCAGCAGGAGAATTGAGTGTTTGTAAAAACTATAGACAAAAATCACGGTCAGACACATTTGTTCTTGGTTACAAATACCTCTTCACATTATTAATGTAAAAATGAGTGTGCCTGTATTATAACAGTGGTATATAAATATCTCACAAGCATGTATATAAGTATTAAAAGTTACAGATGCTCCCTAACTTATGTAAGGTCACGTCCCGCGGACCCTTGCGTAAGTGAGATGTTACGTAAGTCAGAAAAGGAAATGCTACTGCACATGCGTACATTTACTATTTAACGTGGAGACCACTTGGGAGCTCCCATGCTAGTCGATGTGGGAGCTCTGATGCGGAGATCACATGGGAGCCACGTGGAGACCATGGGTGAGCGACACTAAGACCACATGGGAGCCATGTGGGAGCTCTAACACGGGAGACCATGGGGGAGCTCCGACACGGAGACCACATGCAAGCTCCGACGTGGAGACCATGTGGGAGATCTCCCATGTGCAGACCATGTGGGAGCATTTGTAAGTACATCTGACTGGCTTGGAGAAATGACCACGTGACGGCAGTGGTGCACTGCTACTGAGACTACCAAGATGCGCAACTTGGAAATAAAACAGTTAAGGTAAGTCTCCCCCACTTTTTTATTTTTTGCCAACACACCCAGTTTAACACAGCTATTAATAAGTATATGTAATAGCCATACATCGTCACTAACCCACATTCTCTGATATCTTCACAACCAGATTACTGTGAAGCTGCATGTTTGTGAACTGTAAGTTCGTGCAAGTGGCTGCAACCAAAGTGGAACGAGTGGATGATACTAAATAAACAAGAGATGTGATCTATTCTAACTGCACTTTGCAACAGAAAAGGCAATGAGATGCGCAGGTGATAAGAGACAATAAAACTGCTGGAAGAGGTACCGCATTATCACGGTTCATCATTAGATCTAAAGCCAACTCATTCATAATACATTTAGCGCTAATTTCTTTATTTCATGGCTCTAGGCATCCTCATCACATCTGATTAGTTTATCTTGTTTTTGAAAGACAATATTGTTATGCAATCCCAAAATGGGAAAATCATTATAGGAAGGCACCATGACTATTAAAGTCTGAAACAAAAATAAAATGAAATTCAGCATTATGTACAGTACAAAGAAGGAAAAATAAACATAAGGCTGTATCCTTTTTGGACGATAGTGGGGCCACCCAAGGGACTGAATAACACAGTCTAGAAACAGTCATTGTTGTGCTAGTAATAAGATATGTCTCCTGCTAATATGCAAGTCAATTTTGTCTTTGGTGGAAGGCTGGAAAGGAGCAGTGAATCTCTAACCCAGATTATCACGGTCTAATCAGAGAAAATAATCACTCTGTCTATCTGTCTGCAAGCGTCTTGTTCTTTCTCCCTCTCCTTGCCACCAATAACACAGACTTTGACAATTATTCCGTATCCATTGCCTTATGAGTAATGAGCTAGATAGCAACTTGCGAGGATAGAACGGGCCTGTCTTTGATTCTGATATCCAATTCCCTGGGTATTCTTGAAGCTTTATAGTGTAATCCGTAATAGACCAACTCAGTGTTGTACTCTGTGTATATCTGTATAATTATTTCTCTGTTAAATCTGAACTCGTTAAATTAACAGAGAGATTACTTGAAACGAGAGACCGCATTTTCAGTAGAACATGACTAGCCATATTTTCCTCCTGCTATCAATGTATAACAGAGTAACTATCATTGACATATTCTGATATATGCACTACTGGACAGCGGCTAGAAAAAGGTTTGAAACCAGAGTTTTAATGATGAAGATTAATTGAAGAACATTTGTATTAAATTCATTTGGATCATCTTGTCAAAAGCAATGTTTGGAATAAAAATACTTCATATGAAGTAAAATAAACTTGACGTTTCCTTTGATTTTGGACATTTCCAGCCAGGCTGTCCAAAAATTTGATTTTAGTCAGAAACCAAGTGTTATGAACTAGATGTAGAGATTAAAGGGTGGCACATTAGTGCAGCAGGTGGAGCCGCTGCCTTGCAGTGCCTGAGGCCTGAGTTCAATCCTGATCTAGGATGCTGTCTGTGTGGAGTTTGCATGTTCTCTCTGTGAATGCATGGGATTCCTCTGGGTGCCCAGGTTTCCTTCCACATCCCAAAGACATGTGGATTTATAGGTTAATTGACCTCTGTAAATTGTCCCCTAGTGCGTAATGATTGGCTGAGAAAGTGGCATAACATGGAATTTGTGTGATCATTGTTCAGCGTGGATTTGATGGGTCGAAGGGCCTGTTTCCATGGTGTATCTCTAAACTAAATTGAATTGTGATGTTAATGTAGAAGCGTGGTATTGTGATACAATTAGTCTCAAAACTTTTGAATGTGAAAGAGGAAATAACAGCCTGGAGACCAGGTGAGTATTTCTCAAAAGCAAATACTCACCAAAAAATCTCCTCTGCCTGAGCGTGATCCACATTGCTCCATTCCCTGCATATCCATCTGCCTACTTAAATAGCCTCTTAAACAGCACTGATCTGCTTCACCGCCACTCCAGGTACACTTACCCAATAATAGCTGCTTCCGATCCACTCTCCTGCCTAATAATGTTGCAATTTGCGCTTCCCAATCTAGTTTCCCAAGGTCTAGATCTGTCATGGAGCCATAGTCATACAGCATGGAAGCAGGCTCTTCGGCCCAACTTGCCCGTGTCAACCAAGATGCCCCATCTACACTAATCCCATCTGTCTGTGTTTGCATCGCACATTCTGACATCATAGGTCTCAGAATTCTTTTGTGGAGCAGTGGCATGGGTTTGTGCAGGCTTCCTCAACCACAAAGATGTCATAGAGTCATCGAGCCATAGGTGATAGCTGCCAGGGGTGATGGTGAAAGTCGATACTAAGGTGGCACTTAAGAGGGAATTGAGGGGGATCATGCACAGATAAATATGATTATCATATTCAACATAGACATTGTGGGTCGAAGGGGCTGTTCCTGCGCTGTACTTTTCTATGTAGTATTTTCTATGAAATAATTAATGTGCACTAATGTTAACTGGCTTACAGCGTGGATCTTTATCAGGACGGCCGTCAGTTAGATTTCTTTTCTTCTGGTTGACTGCTTTTCCCATTACCAGGTTTTGCTCCCTTTGACCAGTAATACTGGCCCCTGGTGGGATCTCCAGTCCTCTCTACCCTCCAGCCCCAGACCCTGTCCCATTGTGTTTGCTACTCCTTGCCCTAATACTTCCCAGACTCACCCGGTCCTTGTCCATGCTCTCACTTCTACCCATTCCATAACATCCGTGACTTTACCAGCATCCTTCTCCCACCACCATGATTACATTCTCCACTCCCAATGTTCTGGGCCAGGCCTAATACCTGCCTCTTCCCCACTAACATTGCAACATGATCCCCTCTGGCACAAAGCCCGATCTTTCATAACTCCCACCCATTGGATCTCCCTCAATCTGTCCATGAACCATGCCCTTTAGTGCATAACTTGTCTCAATGGCAAAGCCAAGGGAGAAAAGGTATGTAAATGTGTTTGCCTCTGAAATGTTTTACTTAATTCATTCAAGGGATGTGGGCTTCATCGGCTGATCCAACATTTAATTGCCAAACCTAATTGCCCTTGAGAAGGTGAGGGCGAGCTGCCTGCTTGATCCATGGTAGTACTGGAAGTGTGGGTATATCCACAATGTTGTTAGGGAGGGAGTTCCAGGATATTGACCCAGCAGCGGTGAGGCAACAGTATTAGCAGTATTACAAAGTCATGATGGTGTGTGGCTTGGAGGGCAACTTGCAAGTGGTGGTATTTATATGCTTCTGCTGCCCTTTTCTGAAAATTCCCCGCCCCCTCCCCCTCCCCCTCCCCCTCCCCCCCCTCCCCCTCCCCCTCCCCCTCCCCCTCCCCCTCTCCCCCCCGCACCAGTGATGCTGCCAGATCTGGTGAGTTCCTCCAGCACTTTGTGGTTTCCTCAAGATTTCAGTATCTGCAGTTCCTTGTATATCCTTAATACCACAGTGTTGTTGGCATTGATCTAAAAGGGTAGACAGGCCACAGTTTAATAGTTCATCGGAGATTCGCCATCTTCAACAGTTAACTTCTTTTGTAAACAAGCTTTAGCATTTAATTAATTACAGTTCTCCTGAATATCTCCAAAGGCTCATTACTTGATCTGTTTTTCTTCTAAATATTGCAATAGTTACAGACGAAGGGGATAAACTATTGTCTCAACATTCGCTGTGCCTTCAGTCAGCTCCTCAAACCCCAATCCATAGCCAAGGAATGAATGGGGGGCACCCTTATTAGGTTAATTATTTTGCATCAGGTATTTGAAGCAAGTCTTGATTCTCATCATGTGTAAATAAAACCCAGTTAGAGGATTAAATATAATAAGAAAATAGGTATAAGGTGGGAAAGTAGGATGAAAAACAGTCTTGATTTTGGTTTAATTTAATTTTGTTTAGTTTAGAGATACAGTGCAAAACAGGTCCTTTGACCCACCAAATCTGCACCGACCAGTGATCCCCATACACAGACACTATCCTACACACACTAGGGTCAATTTACAATTTTACCAAGTCAATTAAAATATAAACCTGTACGTTTTTTGGGAGGAAACCGGAACACCCGGAGAAAACCCACATAGGTCACGGGGTGAACGTAAAACTCCACACAGACAACACCTGTAGTCAGGATCGAACACGGTCTCTGGCGCTGTAAGGCAGCAACTCCACGTCTGTGCCACCGTACAGCTTATTACTTTAGTTTAGTTTTACTATAATTTACTTTGGTTTAGTTTAATTTAGTTTAGAGATACAGCATAGATCTAGCTGACCATGTTCAGGGGACTAAGGCTCACTGCTGCTCTGACCTGTTACATTCTGTGTGAAGAGGGAGCAGATGCGACTCCTGGATGCACCAGGGGAGTAGAAACAACCTTTCACCCACTATTTTAAACAGCGCTGCACCAGCCGAAAGAGTGACTAAACTAATTTACAAACATCAAGGAACTGAATTGTTTTATCAGCAAAGAATCAAAGAATCATTTTTAAAAAATGGCACTTGAGGAGGCTATTTGGCAATTGTGCCTAATGTTTGGCACAGGTCTAATCGGCCAAGATACTTCCTTCTGTGCAGCGGTTTCTACGATTAAATGAGTTTAGCAACCCAGACTCTAGCTCCTTGATGTTTATAAATCATTTCAGTATTATTTCTGTTGGCAGAGCGTAGTGGAAAATGATGAGTGACTAAAAACCAGAATTACTCACCAACACATCCAGGTAATATACTAGCTCCCTGTTATACTGTAGCAATGCAGAGAATGACGAACACCAAGATCTGGCCACAGCCACCGTGCATTATTTGGATGCCAGACAAATGGTCCATTACTCATCCAAGAGCTTTGGCAATGGTACCTCACCATGCCGCTGCTCAGAGGGAGAAAAAAAAAAGTTGACAGACAGATTGAACTCACAGAAGTTGCATACAATACTCCATTTATTGCACAATGAAATACAATCTTGTTGGAAAATGCATCGAAGTGAAAGTGCACCGTAATAGAAATAGCAGGCACTTCATTCAGGTGACGTAACTGGCCTGCACAGGTGGTCTGCCTTGCGATGAGGACAAAATGGCAGACTTGGTTGGCAGCTAGCAACGGGGGCAGCTAATCGTACACAACTGACTGTAGCTTTATTTAAATGCAGAATAAAACATAACCTCTTGCAAATCGGTGTCCCTTGCTTGTGGGGGAAACAATCATTGCCTATTCCCTTTTATTGTGCTGCTTTTGAAAGGAGGGCTGGTGAACTCTGAGAGCAGAGCAGTGACATAAATAGTGTATTTGGTTAATTGCAATAGATAGCACTTTAAAAATAAAGAATTTTATTTGTGTTTGATTTGGCACTGAATTAATGGAGATGGTTGAGTATCACTTACAGAACATCTTTTATTACAGTAAACCTGCTGTTTCATCTTGTCGAACTACAAATTCAGTTCTTTATTTAGGAGCCGATGTCATGAACTTTAACCTGACTTCAAACACCATTCTCAGAGATACTTGTGGCCACCACATAAACTGTTACTTGAAACAATAATATAAAAATGTGATATTTACTGCATGGCTAGAGTGACGGCTTTTCAGTTATGCTTAATTTACAATTCAATGAGCTGAACTGCTTCTGTAAGCAATTCAGTTATGCTGGGGTATCTTTCCAATCAGTTTGTTTGAACCAAGACAAATAAAGCTTAGGCACCACACTGCCTGGGGTCATTTGTGGCCAGCCCTGATTGGTTCTGGTCTTGTTTTGTCTCCAGCATTTCACTTCCACACCACCCCCTACTTTCAGTGTGAAGAAGGGTCCCGACCCAAAAATCACCCATCCTTTTTCTCCAGAGATGCTGCCTGACCCGTTGAGTTACTCCAGCCCTTTGTGTCAGTCTAAACTTAGAAGACATGAATGGGGATCTATGAGGGGTTTTCCATCCCTGCAGCAGGGAAGTCCTATCTCATATTCTCCCCAACACGAAGATGATCTACTTCAATGTCTGTTAGACACAGCCATGGAACCATAAAGCACAGAAATAGGCCCTTTGGCCCAACTTGCCCAGGCCAACCAAGATGTGTGCAAACTCCACGCTGACAGCAGCCAAAGTCAGGATTGAATCCAAGTCTCTGGCTCTGTGAGGCAGCAGCTCCATGATGGAATTGTTGATGTCATTTTCTTTCTGCAGATGTTGTCTGACCTGCTGAGTATTTCTGCCTTTTTTGTTTTTTGTTTCAAACTATCAACCAATTTAAAATGTGTTGATTTTCATTGACTGCTGAGGGGTGGAGTTGATAGCTGGGAAAAGTTTGAGGCAGAGATCGGAGACAATGACTTCTGTCTTCCTAATGCTTTGCTGGAGGGAATATCTAGGTGGCACAGTGGCACAGCGGTAGAGTTATTGCCTTACAGCGCTTGAAGCGCCGGAGACCCAGTTTCGATCCCGACTACGGGTGCTATCTGTACTGAATTTGTACGTTCTCCCTGTGTCCACGTGGGTTTTCTCCGAGATCTTCGGTTTCCTCCCATACTCCAAAGACGTACAGGTTTGTAAGTAAATTGGCTTGGTATAAGAGTAAATTGTCCCTAGTGTGTGTAGGGTAGTATTAATGTGCAGGAATCGCTGGTCGGTGTAGACTCGGTGGGCAGAAGGGCCTGTTTCTGTGCTGTATCTCTAAACGAAAAAAAATCTCATAGGACATCAACTGATAAAAACATTGGACGTCAACTGATAAAGTGGACATTTTAGAGAATTGATGGGGTGAAGAGAGGAGGAGGTGAGGGAGACTTGGGAGTGGAATGGTTACATGTGGAGTCTGATGGTGTATTAATCAAAGGAGAGAAAGCAGATGAAAACTTGGAAGGGCTGAAGGAAAACATGTGTGAGGGTGCAGTGAAGCCACTGCAGATGGTTCTCTGATTACAACTGTGCAGATGATCTAGGAAGCAGGCGATGCGCTCGTCTCAAGTTGGAAAATGCTGCAGAAGTGTTGGAGTAGGATGGTATGGTAAATGCATTTGTGTTTGCAGTCTAAATAAAATGGATACGGCTGGATTGATAATCCCTATCACAGTCACACTGGAGAGAGAGTGGAAGCTTGATTGGAGGAATGCAAACATAGATTTCTTGGAAAGATAAGCATGCAGGTGATAAGCGGCTATATGTTCAAAGATTTTGCCAGGAAGGAAGGGTTGGAAGTTGTAGTAATGACTGAGGAGTGAGAATTTACAATCCCAAAGAGGTGAGATGGTTTAATGAGAAAACTATTATGACACATTTGAAAGAGTAGGGAACACGGACAGCAGTAAAGCGACAGGGGTTTGTAAATTTGCAGATTACTACAAAATTGGCAGCATAGTGAACCAGGAAGAAGGTTATCTAAGATTACAATAGCATCTAGGTCAACTGGGAAAGTGGGTCAAGGATTGACGGAATGAATTTAACTTGGACAAATGTGTAGTGATGGTAAGTCAGGGTAGGACTTACATGGAAAATGGCAGGGCTCTGGTGAGTGTTGTTGAACCAAAAGACAGAGGAGGTGCATGTACATAATGCCGTGAAAGTGGATTTGTGCATAACTTGTGTATAATTCATGGTGATTTGAGCATAATTCAAATTTTGTTTTTGCTTTTCATTGGATCAGTGGAAAAGTGAAAGATGAAGATGTGAGAGTGGGAATTAAAGTGATAGTTGATGCTGAGAAATTTACTGTCAATTCAGAATTAAATGACTGAAATATTTAGCTGTTATTGTTTAAAACATCAATTGATTAACAAGCTAAGTTGCAATCCTTTGTTGGTCTGGCCTGTATGTGAATCCCCATCTGCAAATATAACAGACTCTACTCAGTTCAGAGGTAAAGAGAGATGGATAACAATCACTGGACCTGTCAATAGCAAACACATAAATACAAGGTCTATATCCTTTGGGCTTGACTGTGGAGAGAGATTGAATCAATGGCCAGGGTAAGAGTGTGTTGATTTGAATGGATAAGGGAGCATTGAAGGTGTGAGTGTGACTGAGCAGATCGAAACCCACAGAAGCTTTAAAGTGAATTTTGGCCGAGGATTGGAAAGTCAACATTTAAAAGTGTATTAAGAAAAGTTTGTTTCCAAGGCTGGTGGCACAGTGACACAGCGGTAGAGCTGCTGCCTTACAGTGCCAGAGACCTGGGTTTGATCCTGAATATGGGTGCTGTTTGTATGGAGTTTGTATGTTCTCCCTGTGACTGTGTGGGTTTCCCTGGGTGCTCTGCTTTCCACATTCCAAAAACATGCGGGTTTGTAGGTTAATTGGCTTCTATAAATTGTCCCCAGTGTGTTGGATAGGTGATCGCTGGGTGGCGCGGACTCTATGGGCCAAAGGGCCTGTTTCCACGCTGTATCTCTAAAACTAAAAAACTTTAAAAAAAATACATTGTGTAGTAGAACAAAATACAAAGTTCTGGAGGAACTCAGTGGGTCAGGCAGCATCTATGGAGGGAATGGACAGATGACATTTTGGGTTGGGACCCTTCTTCAGACTCAGAAGAAGGGTCCTGACCTGAAATGTTGTCTTTCCATTCCCTTCACAGAAGCTGCCTGACCCACAGAATTCCTCCAGCACTTTGTGCTTTAGTCAAGATTCCAGCTTCTGCAGTTTCCTATGTCTCCATTGTGTAGTAGAACGTGGGTGAAGAGGGCGGTACGGAAGTAATCACGATTTTCAAGTTCCTTCAGTTCCTTGTATTTGGGAGCCATGATCCACAAATAGATTTTAATATAGGGGCTTAGATTAGAAATGATTAAGTGGATGACTGTGAAAGTGGGTTGGGGAGTATATATGGCCAGTGCAGTATGGAGAGCAGAGAACTTAGAAACCGAGAACATAATAAATTAAGTTAGAGATCAGAAATATTGTGGAAGATACATCACTTGATGCAAATATCAGGCATGTTAAGCTGTGAAGATTCTTAATGGAGAATTTTGTTCATAGTGTCATAGAGAGTCATACTGCGTGTAAACAGGCCTTTCGGCCCAACTTGCCAACGCCGACCAAGATGCCCTATCTACACGAGTCCCATCTGCCTGTGTTTGGCCCATAACCTTCCAAATCTATCCCATCCATGTACCAGTCTAAATGTTTTTTAAACGTTCCTGTCTCAACTACCTTCTCTGGTAGTCCGTTTCATCTACCTACCACCCTTTGTGTAAAAATGTTGCCGCTCATGTTCCTATTGAATCTTTCCCCCCCCCCCCCCCCCCCCCTCACCTTAAGCCAATGTCCTCTGGTTCTTGATTCCACTACTTGGGTAAAATACTTTATGCATTTACCCTATCCAATCCTCTCATGATCTTACACACTTCTATAAGGTCACACCTCATCCTCCTACACTCCAAGTGATAGAGTCCCAGGCTGCTCAACCTCTCCCTATATCTTAAGCCCTCCAGTCCTGGAAAAGTCCTTATAAATCTTCTCTGCGTCCTTTCCAGCTTAACAACATCGGCAAGCATTTTTCTGAAGCTTAACACATTTTCATCCAGGTGCAGGGGTGGAAGTTTGGGGACAGCTTAGGATGATACAGTTGTGGTGGCTGCTCATAAAGAGGTAATCTTGTGTGTGTAATGTGGGTCATTCAGAGGAGGTTGAGGAGCACAGAGAGAAGATGTGTACTGACTTGTGAAGGGGTCAGGTCATGGACCTGAGGACAGCACCAGGGGAGATGACAGATCAAGAGAGCTTAAGGGTTAGGATAGGAATGTGAGGGCAGTACTCCCAAGAGGGGAGAAATAAAAAGAGACCTAATGAAAGACATGAGAATTCCAAGAGAATTAAACCAAAAAAGAGGTTAAAATAAAAATAAAGTAACACAAAAGCCTTGGATTGTTTTCCCTAAAGGTCTGCACTACTCTGCTCTCTTTCCTTCTTAAAAGTCACCTTTTTGACCAAGGTTTCAATTACCTGCTTGAGAACCAGGCATCCAAAGGTTTATGGCGTCTGTGAAGATTCTTGAATTGGTTAGTTAATTTAAAGATCAGAAACCGTTCGTCCCACAAGGACCGGAGGACCGCAGAGGAGGAGGGAGGGAGCCGATGAAGGTGGATGCAAGAGGAAGGGGTGGTACGAGAGTGAGCCGGGGTCTTACCTTCCGTCCCCTCAAGGTCAGCAGCGGGAGGTGTTCGCGGGGCACAAAGGCTGAAGGTGGCCGGGCAAGGAGTGCAATGACAGTTCACTGGACTACCCGGACTGAGGCCATGGCTGGAGGCCCTGCAGCAGCCTGGGGCTCATGTGGATTGAGTGCCGCTCCAGAAGACCAAGCGCGCAGACTGGCCTGGACTTTAAAAATAACACAAAAACATGGCGATTCTTGCACGCAGGGTCAGTGGACTATCTCTATACACTTTGTACCAAAAAAAGAATTTCATTGTATGAAGATAGACACAAAAAGCTGGAGTAACTCAGCGGGACAGGCAGCATCTCTGGAGAGAAGGAATGGGTGAGGTTTCGGGTCGAGACCCAGTCTGAAGAAGGATCTCGACCTGAAACATCACCGATTCCTTCTCTCCAGAGATGCTGCCTGTCCCACTGAATTACCCCTGCCTTTTGTGTCTATCTTTGGTTTAAACCAGCATCTGCAGTTTCTTCCTACAAATTTCATTGTACGTCTGTACATGTGACAATAAAGAACCATTGACCATTGATTGACTATTGGGTCTTTGCAGGTCTGAGACCATTGGGTCTCAGCGATTTGATGACATGAGAATTGAGCCAGATCCATTCAACAACAGTGGGACCGAAGACATTTGCATGTGCCCTTCTCTGACCTCTGCAATAGCAGCGTGAATTAAGCTAGGTGAAGCTATTCCTCAAAAAACATACGGAGCAGTAAAATCAGCTACTCTGTACTTGGTAGATACAGCTTGGCTTTGTGTAATGATATAAAAAGTAATGAACACATGTTATTTTACTTTGGTGGGTCATGTTACTGAAGCAGAATAATCCCTTTGAATTCAGTCCCACAACCCAGGACAGAATCACACCCTCCCTGTAGCCCCTTCTCGCTGCTTGAGTAGGGTCCTGTTTCCCCAGCACCAAGCTGACGTTTCAGTGGGTCTGATTTTTCCTCTCTCCCCCTCCCAGTTCCTGCCTGTAACAGGATCTGAAACAGGATGAAATTAAGGTGGAAAAAATCTGCCGTGTTGCTGCTGGAGGTCTGCCAATTCCAACCTTTTAGGTAGACCTGGAGTTTACAGGGCCACTGCTCCCACTGGATGGGGACGAAGGGCTTGGAAAAGTATTCAGAGAGAGAAAATGTTTGCAGGACCTCAATCAGCATTGCCACTGTAAGTAGCCAATATTCCCTGCCTGCTACAGGTATGCGGTGGGAGAGCCTGTTAGTTTCAACACCCCACTGCACATGGAGAAAGCCTGGAACAGGTCTGACATGCCTTTTTTTTAAACAGAGTCTCTGGAGAGTTTTGTCCATTAAGGGGAACTATAAATCCATCTCCGTGCTGCTGAATGTGCTCATAAAACCTTCTTGCTGCTGAAATCTGCTGCTCTGTTTAGCTCCCAATGCTCTTTTCTCTTTATTATTTGGATCAAGGCCTGCAGTGGGGATGGACACAGTGCCAGAGTAACTCAGCGGGCAGGCAGCATCTCTGGAGAACATGGATAGGTGACGTTTTGGGTTGGGACCCTTCTACAGACCTTAGATGCACAGAGTCTCTTGCCCAGAGTAGGGGAATTGAGAACCAGTGGACAAAGGTGTAAGGTGTAAGGTGAAGGGGAAAACATTTAATAGGAATCTGAGGGGTAACTTTTTCACACAAAGGGTGATGGATGTACGAAACAAGTCCCAGAGGAGGTAGTTGAGGCAGGGACTATCCCAACATTTAAGAATCAGTTAGACAGGTACATGGATAGGACAGGTTTGGGCCAAATGCGGGCAGATGGGACTAGTGTAGCTGGGACATATTGGCCAGTGTGGGGAAGTTGGGCCGAAGGGCCTGATTCCACACTGTATCACTCTATGACTCTATGACCTGCAATGGGGATCCGCACAAGGGGTTCCCTGTATTCCCAAGTGGCAATCTTCCTGCGAACTGTATCCTTAAAGCAAGAGACTACAGATGCTGGGAATCTGCAAGTCAAGAAAAAAATGATGCAGATACCCAGCAAGTCAGGCAGCATCTATGAAGAAACATAAGTTAATACTTTAGATTGATGGGAAGGGATCTTATTTGGAGTCAATCACAGCAAAAAGCCATCTTTAAAATCAAAAAGTGCAAAGAAAAGGACATTCAGATACAAACAAGCCACACACCCTCCCAAGTATGCACCCGTTTCCACTACTGTCCCATCCCCTCCCCTCCCCCCCCCAACCCCACCTCCCTAACGCCCTTCCACTTATATCCCTCCCTCTGGCTTTACATTTCACTCTTATTCTCTGATTATCTGACACCCTTTTGTCACCATTTCATCGCTCATTTGCCAATCAAAACAATTTAACCCGTATCTACCTATCACTTGCCAAACCTTGTCGTGCCTCAACCCTCTCTTCCAGCTTTTTCTACCTTGCACTTCTCTGTCTGAAGAAGGGCCCCTACCCAAAATATCACCTCTCCATGTCCTCCAGAGATGCAGCCTGATCCACGGAGTTATTCCAGCACTTTGTTTCACTCAAAGTTTAATACAGTCTTTGTATTCTCCAAGCATTTGAGTTTACAACCTGGGTGGGAAAAAGATTGGATAATAGTTATTTTGCTAAAAAGGAACATCAAATACAGGAAATGTCTGCATACCTGGAACACCATGCTGTCTAAGTCTTGCAACATACAGTATATAATTAAATTACAGAGAATGAAACAAGCAAACCAAACCAATAGTTTTTGCTCCTGCAATGTTTATCAAGAGCCTAGTTGAGCAATAAGGAAATATATCAGTTAGAACATAGAACAATACAGCAGAAGAACAATCCCACAATGTCCATGCCGATCATGAAGCCAAGCCCATCTCTTATCTACCTGCGCATAATCCATTTCCCTCCATTCCCTGCATATCCATGTACCTATCCAAAAAGCACTTAAATGGCACTAGTGTATCTGACTCAACCACCAGCCCTAGCAGTATGGTCCAGGCACTCACCACCCTCTGGAAAAAAGTTGGCCCCCACATCTCTTTAAACTTTGCCCCTTAAAGCTAAATCCTCTGGTATTTGAATTCTCCATCCTGGGAACAAAAAGGCTCTGACTGTCTACTTAATAGTGGTTCAGTGCACAACTCTGGTTCAGTTATTTCTGGATTGCTTCCAGTACCTCGTGCTAGTGAGGACAGGAACAGGGAGATAGGGGATCTGAATGTGTGGCTGAGGGGCTGGAGCAGGAGAAAGGATTTAGATTTATAGACCCTGGGATCTCTTCTGGGGTAGGGGTGACCTGTACAAAGGGACGGGTTACACCTTAATTGGAGGGGGACCGACATTCTGGCAGGCAGGTTTGCTAGGGCTACATGTGTTGGTTTAACTAAAAAGTGGGGGGAGGGATTGACAAATTGGGAGTATAAAGATGGAGTTGAAGGGAAGTGACTACAGGAAAAATTACAAAAGATTCTCGAATTAATGGGAAGGAAAGCTCGAGAATGGACAACAGAGGAAGGTCAGGGCCAAATGCGAGCGGTGGCGGTGAATACGGAGGTCAAAGATGCGCGAAGTATAAGGAATAAAGTGGATGAGCTGGAGGCTCAGTTAGAAACTGGCAAGTATGATGTTGTGGGAATTACTGAGACATGGCTGCAAGAGGGCCAGGGCTGGGAACTGAATATTCAAGGGTATACCCAGGCCCGTACGAAGCTTTTCAAAAAGGGGGGTGGCATGACAGGATTTGCAGAACCAGGGTTGGTTTACAGGGCAAGGCCAACGAATGCCTTTGCATTAGTAGTAATGGTAAATGGCAATATACATCCAGGAGCACCTGTTCCATTGTTTTGCACAATCCGCAAGCATTGCCACTTTCATTTTACTGCACATCTTGTATGTATATGTGACAAATAGACTTGACTTACCTTGACTTGACGACAAGTGATTTCCTGTTGTTCACAAACAAGGCACAAGGTAGGCAAAAGACGCCATCCACATGATCGCTATATACAAGCCAGGGATATGCTCGAAACCAATCAGGGTTAAATATTCGCCAGCATCCATTCTTATACAAGGCACCATATTTGTATGTTGGACCCATTTAAGTGATTCTGTATGACGTACAGCTTCTGAGAGGTGGCAATAGCTTTAGCAGCTTCTTCATTGGTTGTGGTAGAATTAAGGAGAACTAGACCAAGTGCAGACCCGTTGGGTCTGTTCCCCCAACGAGCGTTGCGGGGGGGGGGGGGGAGCGTCACACACATTAACCACCCCCACACACTAACTACCCCCCTGCACACAAGCTAAGTACCCCCCTTGTCATATATTAATATTATTAATTTGCTCCTATTACCCCATAACCGCCCTATCTACTGACGCATAACCCCAAACTCGCAGGTGCGTCTAGAGAGGGAGGGGGGGGGGGGGTAAAGAGTGAGGGCAAAGAGAGAAGGGTGGGAGAGGGAGGGGGGAACAGGGAGGAGGGAACAGGGAGGGGGGGATGGGGGAGAGGAGGGGGAGAGGAGCAGGAGAGGAGGGGGAGAGAGAGAGAGAGAGGTGGGGGAGAGAGAGAGAGAGGGGAGAGAGAGAGAGAGGAGGGGCGCGAGAGAGAGGGGGGAGAGAGAGAGAGGAGGGGGAGAGAGAGAGGAAGGAGGGGAGAGAGAGAGAGAGGAGGGGGGAGAGAGAGAGAGAGGGGGAGAGAGAGAGAGGAGGGGGGAGAGAGAGAGAGAGGAGGGGAGAGAGAGAGAGAGACGTGGGGAGAGAGAGAGAGAGGTGGGGAGGGAGAGAGAGAGAGAGGAGGGTGGGAGAGAGAGAGAGAGCGGGAGAGAGAGATGGGGGGGTCACAGGTTTTTATCAAAGGACTTGCGAGCGGCGCAACTGGCAGCGCGTTGGGTTTGCAGCGGGGAGGGAGGGAGGGGCAGCCATGTTCTACCATCGCGCGGGGGATAGGAAAGGATTCAGAAGCCGGTGGCCTCCGGTGTCCAGCTGTAACCTGCTGTGACCTCCCGATCTGCAGAACGCTCGTTCTTTCTGCACATTTGTATGGGGGGGGGGGGGGGGTTGGAGCGGGCTGGAGGCATAGCGCGAGCGTACTTGAGCGGGGGCGGGCCAGGAGCCAGGTGGGCCTCGATTGGTGGGCATGTGGGTCAGTAAAACACCGAGTCCAGCACTGGATCAACTGAAGGGCCTGTCCCACTGCGGGGACCTAATTTGCGAGTTTAGAAGCGTTTGCACTCGACTCAAACTTACAGCATGGTCGACACATGGTCCTAGGAGGTCTATGTAACTCTCCTTCATGCTTGAGAGAAGTTCGAGTAAGAATTTCATTGTCCTATCTGGGCACATGACAATAAACTCCTCTTGAATCTTGATTAGATTATAGCTATTGACAGTTCCCGAACCCAATCACAAAATTCACCATTACATTGTTTCTACAGAAGTTCTAGCAGGAAGACAGTTCACAAAAGAATAGAAACATCTCTCCAGGTAGTATAAACAATTTGAACAAGGCTTCACACTTCACAAGATAACAGCACAAACACTCTGCAACATAATTAACAGCACTTTACAACACCCCCCTATCTGACCAAACCTAATCATGCATATAGAAACATAGAAACATAGAAACATAGAAACATAGAAATTAGGTGCAGGAGTAGGCCATTCGGCCCTTCGAGCCTGCACCGCCATTCAATATGATCATGGCTGATCATCCAACTCAGTATCCCGTACCTGCCTTCTCTCCATACCTCTGATCCCTTTAGCCACAAGGGCCACATCTAACTCCCTCTTAAATATAGCCAATGAACTGGCCTCGACTACCCTCTGTGGCAGAGAGTTCCAGAGATTCACCACTCTCTGTGTGAAAAAAGTTATTCTCATCTCGGTTTTAAAGGATTTCCCCCTTATCCTTAAGCTGTGACCCCTTGTCCTGGACTTCCCCAACATCGGGAGCAATCTTCCTGCATCTAGCCTGTCCAACCCCTTAAGAATTTTGTAAGTTTCTATAAGATCCCCTCTCAATCTCCTAAATTCTAGAGAGTATAAACCAGGTCTATCCAGTCCTTTCTTCATAAGACAGTCCTGACATCCCAGGAATCAGTCTGGTGAACCTTCTCTGCACTCCCTCTATGGCAATAATGTCCTTCCTCAGATTTGGAGACCAAAACTGTACGCAATACTCCAGGTGTGGTCTCACCAAGCCCTGTACAAATGCAGTAGAACCTCCCTGCTCCTATACTCAAATCCTTTTGCTATGAAAGCTAACATACCATTCGCTTTCTTCACTGCCTGCTGCACCTGCATGCCTACTTTCAATGACTGGTGTACCATGACACCCAGGTCTCGCTCCATCTCCCCTTTTCCTAGTAGGCCACCATTTAGATAATAGTCTGCTTTCCTGTTTTTGCCACCAAAATGGATAACCTCACATTTATCCACATTATACTGCATCTGCCAAACATTTGCCCACTCACCCAGCCTATCCAAGTCACCTTGCAGTCTCCTAGCATCCTCCTCACAGCTAACACTGTCCCCCAGCTTAGTGTCATCCGCAAACTTGGAGATATTGCCTTCAATTCCCTCATCCAGGTCATTAATATATATTGTAAATAGCTGGGGTCCCAGCACTGAGCCTTGCGGTACCCCACTAGTCACTGCCTGCCATTTGTGAAAAGGACCCGTTTACTCCTACTCTTTGCTTCCTGTTTGCCAGCCAGTTCTCTATCCACATCAATACTGAACCCCAATGCCATGTGCTTTAAGTTTGTATACTAATCTCTTATGTGGGACCTTGTCGAAAGCCTTCTGGAAGTCCAGATACACCACATCCACTGGTTCTCCCCTATCCACGCTACTAGTTACATCCTCGAAAAATTCTATAAGTTTCGTCAGACATGATTTACCTTTCATAAATCCATGCTGACTTTGTTCCAATGATTTCACCACTTTCCAAATGTGCTGCTATCCCATCTTTAATAACTGACTCTAGCAGTTTCCCCACTACCGATGTTAGACTAACTGGTCTGTAATTCCCGTTTTTCTCTCTCACTCCCTTCTTAAAAAGTGGGGTTACGTTTGCTACCCGCCAATCCTCAGGAACTACTCCAGAATCTAAAGAGTTTTGAAAGATTATTACTAATGCATCCACTATTTCTGGAGCTACTTCCTTAAAGTACTCTGGGATGCAGCCTATCTGGCCCTGGGGATTTATCGGCCTTTAATCCATTCAATTTACCCAAAACCACTTCCCGACTAACCTGGATTTCACTCAATTCCTCCAACTCCTTTGACCCGCGGTCCCCTGCTATTTCCGGCAGATTATTTATGTCTTCCTTAGTGAAGACGGAACCAAAGTAGTTATTCAATTGGTCCGCCATATCCTTGTTCCCCATGATCAACTCACCTGTTTCTGGACTGCAAGGGAACCTACATTTGTTTTAACTAATCTCTTTCTTTTTACATATCTATAAAAAACTTTTGCAGTCAGTTTTTATGTTCCCTGCCAGTTTTCTTTCATAATCTATTTTTCCTTTCCTAATTAAGCCCTTTGTCCTCCTCTGCTGGTCTCTGAATTTCTCCCAGTCCTCCGGTATGCTGCTTTTTCTGGCTAATTGTACGCATCATCCTTCGCTTTGATACCATCCTGATTTCCCTTGTTATCCACGGATGCAACTACCTTCCCTGATTTATTCTTTTGCCAAACTGGGATGACAATTTTTGTAGTTCATCACCTCTTATGCAACACCTCTTAGCTCTCTACAAAACCTCATACATATAAACAAAAGGAGAGACATTTGGACCTCGCCTTATCCTCAACTTCCATCTAGGGTCCAGACTCCTTGGAGCGTGACTCACAGCTTGCAACCTTCCACAGAAAGTGGACAAACAGGCTTTGCAAATACAGAGATTCTCCATTTTGTGACATATTTTATTTGGCCAATATTATCATTAACAGGACTTAAGACATGACGTATTCAAAAAATATTTACTGATAGGCTGCATATATGTGGAAGTTTTCACAATTCTTGTAAGAACTCATGATATAGAATCATAGAGCGTTTGGTTTTCACTGCACCAAGGAGATCTTCCAACTCCATCTTCTGCCTAGCTTCCACAGCAGCAACATCATCAATGGACTGCTGCATTACTGCAGACTGATCCATGATGACCATGAAAACGGCAGATTTTTGTAATATTTCAAATTATATTAAAAATATGCTGCAAAAGGAGTCACAAACTTTGGGAATTCATATTTTTCAGTATTGTTATCAAGGCAAAGAAAGCAGTTTCCAATTGTTTGATATTATTTGATATTATTCATGAGGAAAAAAATATAATGGCTCTAAAAACCTACCTCAATTTTACAATCTCATTAAAGATATTCCCCCTTTCCCTCTCACCCCACTCTCTCCCCCTTCCCTCTCTCTCCTCCCCTCCCCCTCCCACATCCCCCCCTCTTTCTGGTGGGGGGGGGTGAGAGATGAAGGTGGCGTGGGCCCGGGGGGGGAGATGAAGGTGGCATGGTCCTGGGGGGGGGGGGATGAAGGTGGCGTGGGCCCAGCGGGGAGGGGCAGATGAAGGTGGCGTGGGCCTAGCGGGGGGGTGAAGATGAATGTGGTGTGGGCCCAGGGGTGGGGGGATGAAGGTGGCATGGGCCCAGCGGGGGGGGAGATGAAGGTGGCGTGGGCCCAGCCGGGGGGGGGGAGATGAAGGTGGCGTGGGCCCAGCGGGGGGGGGAGATGAAGGGGCATGGGCCCAGCGGGGGGGGGGGAGATGAAGGTGGCGTGGGCCATCAGGGGTGGCAGGGGTCGGCGGGGGTGGCGTGGGCGGAAGATAGCTTGGGGCCCGGCGGCGGTGTGAGGCGAGGGCAGCGGGCCCCGCCGCAGCGGCGTCTGGTGTTGGGGTTACAGCCGCTCCCGCCCGGTGATGGAGGAGGACGGTCTCCTGGTCGCCTAACTGGCCGGTTGCGAGGCTCCGACGCCGGCGGATGGAATCGCTGGACCGGGCGGGCAGACACCGCACACTGCACCCGCACCCCGTCCCGCCCCCCCCCCGCCTGACGCTGCGGATGAAAACGCTGGGGCGGGCAGACGGCGGGCAGATGCCGCGCCGCACCGCAACGCACCCCCCCACCCACCCCACACTACTTACCTGGAGTAGACGCGAGGCATCGAGCTCAATGGGGTGAAGCACAAATGGCAGTCTGATCCCGCCTGGGCCCACTGCGCACGCGCGGAGAGACGGCGTCATTTTGCGTCGCTTCCCCAACTGCGCAGGCGCGGATGGGCACATTTATTTCTCCCCCAGTGGCCAGAACCAGAATTTTGGGCGATTTCCCACAAAGTGGAAATGCTGATTGTGCTCCGATTAAAAAAAAAGAAATTCTGGGGATTTATTCTTACTCTGGGGAAAATAAGGGGGGTGTGTTCGCACCCCGCGCACCCCCCCTTTGGACGGCCATGATACCTCCTATCGAAAAGACAGACAGGTGGGCAGAGGGGGTGAGGTTGCCCTGTTGGTGAGGAATGAAATTCAGTCCCTTGCAAGGGGTGACATTGAAACAGGAGATGTGGAGTCAGTATGGATAGAACTAAGGAATTGTAAGGGTAAAAAAAACCTATTGGGACTAATCTACAGGCCCCCAAACAGTAGCCTGGATATAGGGCGCAAGTTGAATCAGGAGTTAAAATTGGCATGTAGCAAAAGTAATGCTGTGGTTGTTATGGGAGATTTGAACATGCAGGTAGACTGGGAAAATCAGGTTGGTACTGGACCCCAAGAAAGGGACTTTGTAGAGTGCCTTCATGATGGATTCTTAGAGCAGCTTGTGTTGGAGCCTACCAGGGAGAAGGCAATTCTGGATTTAGTGTTATGTAATGAACCGGATTTGATAAAGGACCTCGAGGTTAATGAGCCATTAGGAGGCAGTGACCATAACATGGTCAGGTTTAATCTACAATTGGAGAGAGAGAAGGGTAGATCGGAGGTGTCAGTGTTGCAGTTGAATAAAGGGGACTATGGGGCCATGAGGGAGGAGCTGGCCAAAGTTGACTGGAAAGATACACTAGCAGGGATGACAGTGGAACAAAAATGGCAGGTATTTCTAGGAATAATACAGAAGGTGCAGGATCAGTTAATTCCTAGGAGGAAGAGAGATTCCAAGGGGAGAAAGGGACGACCATGGCTGACAAGGGACGTCAGGGACAGTATAAAAATTAAAGCGAAGAAGTACAACATGGCAAAGATGAGCGGGAAGCAAGAGGATTGGGTAATGTTTAAAGAACAACAGAAGATAACCAAAAAGACAATATGGGAAGAAAAGATGAGGTACGAAGGTAAGCTAGCCAAGAATATAAAGCAGGATAGTAAAAGCTTCTTTAGGTATGTGAAGAGAAGAAAATTAGTTAGGACCAAAGTTGGACCCTCGAAGACTGAAAAAGGTGAATTTATTATGGGGAACAAGGAAATGGCAGATGAGTTGAACAATCACTTTCGATCTGTCTTCACTAAGGAGGACACAAACAATCTTCCTGGTTTATTAGTGGCCAGAGGATCTGGGGTGACGGAGGAACTGAAGGAAATCCACATTAGGCAGGAAATGGTGTTGGATAGACTGATGGAACTGAAGGCTGATAAATCCCCAGGGCCTGATGGTCTGCATCCCAGGGTACTTAAGGAAGTGGCTCTAGAAATCGTGGATGCATTGGTGATAATTTTCCAATGTTCTATAGACTCAGGATCAGTTCCTGTGGATTGGAAGGTAGCTAATGTTATCCTACTTTTTAAGAAAGGCGGGAGAGAGAAAAACAAGGAATTATAGACCAGTGAAACCTGACATCGGTGGTGGGGAAGATGCTGGAGTCAATTATAAAAGATGAGATAGCCGAACATTTGGATAGCAGTAACAGGATCGGTCCGAGTCAGCATGCATTTACTACGGGGAAATCATGCTTGACTAATCTTCTGGAAGTTTTTGAAGATGTAACTAGGAAAATGACAAGGGAGAGCCAGTGGATGTAGTGTACCTGGACTTTCAGAAAGCATTTGATAAAGGTCTCACATTGGAGATTAGTGGGCAAAATTAGGGCACATGGTATTGGGGGTAGAGTGCTGACATGGATAGAGAAGTGTGGTAGACAGGAAACAAAGAGTAGGGATTACGGGTCCCTTTCAGAATGGCAGCAGTGACTAGTGGGGTACCGCAAGGCTCGGTACTGGGACCGCAGCTATTTGCAATATACATCAATGATTTGGATGAAGGGATTCAAAGTAACGTTAGCAAATTTGCAGATGACACAAAGCTGGGTGGCAGTGTGAACTGTGAGGAGGATGCTATGAGAATGCAGGGTGACTTGGACAGGGTGGGGAGGGGCAGATGCTGGCAGATGAAGTTTAATGCGGATAAATGTGAGGTTTATCCACTTTGGTAGCAAAAACAGGAAGGCAGATTACTATCTAAATTAGCATCAAGTTGGGAAAAGGGAAAGTACAACGGGATCTGGGGGTCCTTGTACATCAGTCTATGAAAGTAAGCATGCAGGTACAGCAGGCAGTGAAAAAGCAATGGCATGTTGGCCTTTATAACAAGAGGAATCGAATAAGGAGCAAGAGGTCCTTCTGCAGTTGTACAGAGCCCTAGTGAGACCACAGCTGGAGTATTGTGTGCAGTTTTGGTCCCCTAATTTGAGGAAGGACATTCTTGCTATTGAGGGTAGGTTTACAAAGTTAATTCCTGGGATGGCGGGACTGCCATATGCTGAGTGAATGGAACAGCTGGGCTTGTGACACTCTGGAGTTTAGAAGGATGAGAGGGTATCTCATTGAAACATATAAGATTGTTAAGGGTTTGGACATGCTAGAGGCAGGAAACATGTTCCCGATGTTGGGGAGTCCAGAACCAGGGGCCACAGTTTAAGAATAAGGAGTAAGCCATTTAGAACGGAGATGAGGAAACACTTTTCTCACAGAGGTGGTGAGTGTGGAATTCTCTGCCTGAGAGGGCAGTGGAGGCGGGTTCTCTGGATGCTTTCAAGGAGAGCAGATAGGGCTCTTAAAAAATAGCGGAGTCAGGGATATGGGGAGAAGGCAGGGGGTACTGATTGGGGGATGATAAGCCATGATCACATTGAATGGCGTGCTGGCTCGAAGGGCCGATGGCCTACTCCTGCACCTATTGTCTATTGTCCTCTGTGGTGTCAGGCTGTTGGAGCTAGGATGTAGCTCATTTTCCAGACCATTAATTCTATGACAGAAAGCAAAAACTGCAGATGCTGGAAACCTGAAATTAAAACCAGAAAATGTTGGAAATGTTCACTACAAGCTTATTATGGTGGCTGTTTCCTGAGGGGTTATATGTTGGCCAAGATATCAGCAAAACATTTCTTGGCATCATGGCATATTTGTATGTCCTTTCAAAGGTCAGCTAGAGGCTTGGTTTAACATTTCTTGACAATATTTGTATTTCCTTCCACACTGCACTGGAATGTTGGCAAATATATGTTTAAGTGTTTGCAATAGAGTTTAAACTCATACCTTACTCAGAGACTCAGGAGATTAAGTTTGGCTGAGATGGTACCTTGGTTTGATTAGATTGTTAACACATACCATTTTAAGTTGTCTGAATAAGGTGGGGTAGAAACATTAGTAAGGGATAGATGGTCTTTGGAGGTAGAATGAAGCTATGCAAGAAACTAACATATTAGCATTGTAAAATAGACACTCTTTAGTGCTTTATCTGTATGGTTATTGTATTGTCATGTTACAATGTCTTTAAAACCCTTTATCTGATAAATTGTACTGGCTAAAGTCAACTCATGCTGTTGACATCTTATAAACAACAGGGAGATGAAATCCGTAAATGTATTTTTGTGATATTATGTGAGGAACGAATTTGGCCCGAACACTTGGAGAACTCTATGCTCTTTATTGAATAATACTGAATGACTGTAGGCAAGTGGCCAACTTGTTTTAGAAATTCAAGCACTAACATAATCTCACTCAATGCATTAAAATTTTTTTTTAAACTATGACTGATCTGAATTTGAATTCCCATGCTGAGAGCAATATAAGGTGAACAGAAGTTTGAAAATGAACACCTCCAGATTCAGGGACAGTTTCTTCCCAGCTGTTATCAGACAATTGAACTGTCCTATCACCAACTATAGAGCAGTCCTGTCCTTCCATCTAGCTCATTGGAGACATTGGAACTATCTTTAATCAGACTTCACCAGACCTTACCTTGCACTAAACGTTAGACCCGTTATCCTATATCTGTACACTGTGGATGACTTGATTGTAATCGTATTAGTGTTTTCACTGACTAGATAGCACATGCCAAAACAGCTTTCTACTGCACCTTGGTACATGTGACAATAATAAATACTGCACTCTGTTTCTTTTTCTTCACTCTACCTGTTGTACTTGAGTTTGGCTTTAATATATATATATATGTACGTATCATATTATCTGATTTGATTTGATATAATTCAAAAGAAAGCTTTTCACAGTACCTCAGTAAAGGTGACAATAATAAACCTAAAACTAACCTAAACCTGGTCAGTTAACAAAGAGGAGAGCAGAACATGGTCAAGATAATGTTGATGAAGACAGCAGCATAATTTTCACATACACACATACACACAAAACATACACACTTATGCACACACACACATGCAACACACTCACAACACACACACACACACATGCAACACACACACACACAAAACAGAAGCCAAGAAATAGAGTTGGCATTCTCCTTTATGCGATCCTTCATTGCCTGTTATTGCATGCAATAAGCCGGCTAGTGTATGCAGACATGAAATGCATAGTAGCAATGTCTATATATTAAAATAAACATTAATATCACGACTATGAATGTCGACACTTCCCTAGTTTACCTGGAAAAACCATAGCGTTTGTGTACATAAAATGTATGATGAAGACCAGGCAGTATTTAGGCTTTTAAAGATTGATTTCTTAAAGAGTGGCTTGCTGTATGTTTTACTGGTGTGTTTTTAATTACTATTTTTATCTTTTAGGCTTTTGAGATTTGTGAGTTTAGCTGCTCCTTTGGTTTGGGGTTTCTGGTAGGTACAACTGAACAGATCAAGCAGCATCTCTGGAGATCATGGATAGGGATCGTTTTGGGTCAGGACCCTTTTTCTACAATTTAAATACTGGACATGAGAATTTCTTCAATTCTTCCTCTCTCTGCTAATGTTTAAAGAAAGAGCGAGGGGGATATTGAGAGGGAAGTGAATTCACATTGAACAAGAGTTGCCCACAGCTGTGGTGGTCTAATTTAGTTGGTTACAGACCTACACACAACCACAAATACTCTTGGGCATACCCCAACGTGAGAGGGGCAAAGTTTAAAGATGATGTGTGGGGTCACTTTTTTACACAGAGGGTGATGAGTGCCTGCAATGCTTTGCTGAGAATGGTGGATAAGGCAGATACGATAGTTGCATTTAAGAGACTTTTGGATAGACACATGAATATGCAGGGAAAGGAGATATATGAATTAGGCGCAGGCAGATAAGAGATGGTCTTGACATTTGTAGCACAGATATTGTGGGCTGAAGGGCCTGTCATTGTCCTGTACAGTTCTATGTTTTATGTTCTAGAACGGTTGGGGGGAGGGACTCAAATAGAGAAAACTAGTAGACAGTGTGTGAGGCAGGAGGCAGAGAAGGGAGGCACTCAGATCCAACATGTAGGGGAGAAAGAAGAAAAAGATAATAAACAGAGAATAAGAGGTGGTGGGTTTCTTAAATGTCTATATTTTAATGCTAGGAGCATTGTAAGAAAGGTGGATGAGTTTAGAGCCTGGATTGACACCTGGAAGTATGATGTTGTGGCGATTAGTGAAACATGGTTGCAGGATGGCTGTGATTGGAAACTAAATATTCCAGAATTTCGTTGCTTAAGGTGTGATAGAATTGGAGGGGCAAGAGGTGGAGGTGTTGCATTGCTTGTCAGGGAAGATATTACAGCAGTGCTTTGGCAGGATAGATTAGAAGGCCCGTCTAGATTTGGCTATTTGGGTGGAACTGAGAAATGGGAAAGGTGTAGCAACACTTATAGGGGTGTATTATAGACCGCCAAATGGGGAGCGAGAATTGGAAGAGCAAATATGTAAGGAGATAGCAGATATTAGTAGTAAGCACAAGGTAGTGATTGAGGGAGATTTCAATTTTCCACACATAGACTGGGAAACACATTCTGTAAAAGGGCTGGATGGTTTGGAGTTTGTAAAATGTGTGCAGGATAGTTTTTTGCAGCAATACATAGAGGTACCTACTAGAGAAGGGGCAGTGCTGGACCTCCTGTTAGGAAATGAGACAGGTCAGGTGGCGGAGGTATGTGTTGGGGAGCACTTTGGGTCCAGTGATCACAATAGCATTAGTTTCAATATAATTATGGAGAAGCTCAGAACTGGACCAAGGGTTGAGATTTTTGATTGCAGAAAGGCTAACTTTGAGGAGATGCAAAAGGATTTAAAAGGAGTGAATTGGGACATTTTGTTTTATGGGAAGGATGTAGTAGAGAAATGGAGGATATTTAAAGGTGAAATTTTAAGATTACAGGATCTTTATGTCCCTGTTCGGTTGAAAGGAAAGTAATAATTGGAAAGAGCCATGGTTTTCAAGGGAAATTGGACACTTGGTTCGGAAAAAGAGAGAGATCTACAATAATTATAGGCAGCATGGAGTAAATGAGGTGCTTGAGGAGTATAAAGAATGTAAAATGAATCTTAAGAAAGAAATTAGAAAAGCTAAAAGAAGATATGAGGTTGCTTTGGCAAGTAAGGTGAAAGTAAATCCAAAGGGTTTCTACAGCTATATTAATAGCAAAAGGATAACGAGGGATAAAATTGGTCCATTAGAGAGTCAGAGTGGACAGCTATCTGCAGAGCCAAAAGAGATGGGGGAGATATTGAACAATTTATTTTCTTCGGTATTCACCAAGGAGAAGGATATTGAATTATGTGAGGTAAGGGAAAAAAGTAGAGTAGCTATGGAAACTGAGGATCAAAGAAGAGGAAGTACTGACACTTTTGAAAAATATAAAAGTGGATAAGTCTCCAGGTCCTGACAGGATATTCCCTAGGACATTGAGGGAAGTTAGTGTAGAAATAGCAGGGGTTATGACAGAAATATTTCAAATGTCATTAGAAACGGGAATAGTGCCGGAGGATTGGCGTACTGCGCATGTTGTTCCATTGTTTAAAAAGGGTTCTAAGAGTAAACCTAGCAATTATAGACCTGTTAGTTTGACGTCAGTGGTGGGCAAATTAATGGAAAGGATACTTAGAGATAATAAATATAATCATCTGGATAAACAGGGTCTGATTAGGAACAGTCAACATGGATTTATGCCTGGAAGGTCCTGTTTGACTAATCTTCTTGAATTTTTTGAAGAGGTTACTAGGGAAATTGATGAGGGTAAAGCGGTGGATGTTGTCTATATGGACTTCAGTAAGGCCTTTGACAAGGTTCCACATGGAAGGTTGGTTAAGAAGGTTCAATTGTTGGGTATTAATAGTCGAGTAGCAAGATGGATTCAACAGTGGCTGAATGGGAGATACCAGAGAGTAATGGTGGATAACTGTTTGTCAGGTTGGAGGCTGGTGACTAGTGGGGTGCCTCAGGGATCTGTGTTGGGTCCACTGTTGTTTGTCATATACATCAATGATCTGGATGATGGTGTGGTAAATTGGATTAGTAAGTATGCAGATGATACTAAGATTGGTGGTGTTGTGGATAATGTAGATTTGTAGATTTTCAAAGTCTACAGAGAGATTTAGGCCATTTGGAAGAGTGGGCTGAAAGATGGCAGATGGAGTTTAATGCTGATAAGTGTGAGGTGCTACATCTTGGCAGGACAAATCAAAATAAGACGTACATGGTAAATGGTAGCGAATTGAGGAATGCAGTTGAACAGAGGGATCTAGGAATAACTGCATAGTTCCCTGAAGGTGGAATCTCATGTAGATAGGGTGGTAAAGAAAGCTTTTGGTGTGCTGGCCTTTATAAATCAGAGCATTGAGTATAAAAGTTGGGATGTAATGTTAAAATTGTACAAGGCATTGGTGAGGCCAATTCTGGAGTATGGTGTACAATTTTGGTCGCCAAATTATACGAAAGATGTCAACAAAATAGAGAGAGTACAGAGGAGATTTACTAGAATGTTGCCTGGGTTTCAGCACCTAAGTTACAGAGAAAGGTTCAACAAGATAGGTCTTTATTCTTTGGAGCGCAGAAGGTTAAGGGGGGACTTGATAGAGGTCTTTAAAATTACGAGAGGGATACATAGATACATAGATACATAGAAAATAGGTGCAGGAGTAGGCCATTCGGCCCTTCGAGCCTGCACCGCCATTCAATATGATCATGGCTGATCATCCAACTCAGTATCCCGTACCTGCCTTCTCTCCATGCCCCCTGATCCCTTTAGCCACAAGGGCCACATCTAACTCCATCTTAAATATAGCCAATGAACTGGCCTCAACTACCCTCTGTGGCAGAGAGTTCCAGAGATTCACCACTCTCTGTGTGAAAAAGTTTTTTCTCATCTCGTTCTTAAAGGATTTCCCCCTTATCCTTAAGCTGTGACCCCTTGTCCTGGACTTCCCCAACATCGGGAACAATCTTCCTGCATCTAGCCTGTCCAACCCCATAAGAATTTTGTAAGTTTCTATAAGATCCCCTCTCAATCTCCTAAATTCTAGCGAGTATAAGCCGAGTCTATCCAGTCTTTCTTCATATGAAAGTCCTGACATTCCAGGAATCAGTCTGGTGAACCTTCTCTGCACTCCCTCTATGGCTATAATGTCCTTCCTCAGATTTGGAGACCAAAACTGTACGCAATACTCCAGGTGTGGTCTCACCAAGACCCTGTACAACTGCAGTAGAACCTCCCTGCTCCTATACTCAAATCCTTTTGCTATGAAAGCTAACATACCATACGCTTTCTTCACTGCCTGCTGCACCTACATGCCTACTTTCAATGACTGGTGTACCATGACACCCAGGTCTCGCTGCATCTCCCCTTTTCCTAATCGGCCACCATTTAGATAATAGTCTGCTTTCCTGTTTTTGCCACCAAAGTGGGTAACCTCACATTTATCCACATTATACTGCATCTGCCAAACATTTGCCCACTCACCCAGCCTATCCAAGTCACCTTGCAGTCTCCTAGCATCCTCCTCACAGCTAACACTGCCCCCCAGCTTAGTGTCATCCGCAAACTTGGAGATGTTTCCTTCAATTCCCTCATCCAGGTCATTAATATAAATTGTAAATAGCTGCGGTCCCAGCACTGAGCCTTGCGGTACCCCACTAGTCACTGCCTGCCATTGTGAAAAGGACCCATTTACTCCTACTCTTTGCTTCCTGTTTGCCAGCCAGTTCTCTATCCACATCAATTCTGAACCCCCAATACCGTGTGCTTTAAGTTTGTATACTAATCTCTTATGTGGGACCTTGTCGAAAGCCTTCTGAAAGTCCAGATACAACACATCCACTGGTGCTCCCCTATCCACTCTACTAGTTACATCCTCGAAAAATTCTATAAGATTCGTCAGACATGATTTACCTTTCGTAAATCAATGCTGACTTTGTCCCATGATTTCACCACTTTCCAAATATGCTGCTATACCATCTTTAATAACTGACTCTAGCAGTTTCCCCACTACCGATGTTAGACTAACTGGTCTGTAATTCCCCGTTTTCTCTCTCCCTCCCTTCTTAAAAAGTGGGGTTACGTTTGCTACCCTCCAATCCTCAGGAACTACTCCAGAATCTAAAGAGTTTTGAAAAATTATCACTAATGCATCCACTATTTCTGGAGCTACTTCCTTAAGTACTCTGGGATGCAGCCTATCTGGCCCTGGTGATTTATCGGCCTTAAATCCATTCAATTTACCCAACACCACTTCCCGACTAAACTGGATTTCACTCAGTTCCTCCATCTCCTTTGACCCGCGGTCCCCTGCTATTTCCGGCAGATTATTTATGTCTTCCTTAGTGAAGACGGAACCAAAGTAGTTATTCAATTGGTCCGCCATATCCTTGTTCCCCATGATCAATTCACCTGTTTCTGACTGCAAGGGACCTACATTTGTTTTAACTAATCTCTTTCTCTTCACATATCTATAAAAACCTTTGCAGTCAGTTTTTATGTTCCCTGCCAGTTTTCTTTCATAATCTATTTTCCCTTTCCTAATTAAGCCCTTTGTCCTCCTCTGCTGGTCTCTGAATTTCTCCCAGTCCTCTGGTATGCTGCTTTTTCTGGCTAATTTGTACGCATCATCTTTTGCTTTGATACTATCCCTGATTTCCCTTGTTATCCACGGATGCACTACCTTCCCTGATTTATTCTTTTGCCAAACTGGGATGAACAATTTTTGTAGTTCATCCATGCAGTCTTTAAATGCCTTCCATTGCATATCCACCGTCAACCCTTTTAGAACTAATTGCCAGTCAATCTTGGTCAATTCACGTCTCATACCCTCAAAGTTACCTTTCTTTAAGTTCAGAACCATTGTTTCTGAATTAACAATGTCACTCTCCATCCTAATGAAGAACTCAACCATATTATGGTCACTCTTGCCCAAGGGGGCACGCACAACAAGACTGCTAACTAATCCTTCCTCATTACTCAATACCCAATCTAGAATAGCCTGCTCTCTCGTTGGTTCCTATACATGTTGGTTTAGATAACTATCCCGCATACATTCCAAGAAATCCTCTTCCTCAGCACCCCTGCCAATTTGAATCACCCAATCTATATGTAGATTGAAGTCACCCATTATAACTGTTTTACCTTTGTTGCACGCATTTCTAATTTCCTGTTTGATGCCATCCCCAACTTCACTACTACTGCTAGGTGGCCTGTACACAACACCCACCAGCGTTTTCTGCCCCTTAGTGTTTCGCAGCTCTACCCATACCGATTCCACATCCTCCAAGCTAATGTCCTTCCTTTCCACTGCGTTAATCTCCACTCTAACCAGCAACGCTACCCCACCTCCTTTTCCTTTCTCTCTATCCCTCCTGAATATTGAATATCCCTGGATGTTCAGCTCCCAGCCTTGGTCACCCTGGAGCCATGTGTCCGTGATCCCAACTATATCATAATCATTAATAGCTATCTGCACGTTCAACTCATCCACCTTATTACGAATGCTCCTTGCATTGAGACACAAAGCCTTCAGGCTTGGTTTTACAACGCTCTTACCCCTTTTACAATTATGTTGAAAAGTGGCCCTTTTTGATTTTTGCCCTGGATTTGTCTGCCTGCCACTTTTACTTTTCACCTTGCTACCTATTGCTTCCGACCGCATTTGACACCCCTCTGCTCTGCTCACCCATTTAAGAACCCCACCACCTCTTATTCTCTGTTTATTATTGTTTTCTTCTTTCCCCCCTACATGTTGGGTCTGAGTGCTTTCCTTCTCTGCCTCCTGCCTCACACACTGTCTAATAGCTTTCTCTATTTGAGTCCCTCCCCCCAACCATTCTAGTTTAAAGTCTCCCCAGTAGCCTTTGCAAATCTCCCCGCCAGGATATCGGTCCCCCTCAGGTTCAAGTGCAACCCGTCCTTTTTGTACAGGTCGCACCTTCCACAAAAGAGGTCCCAATGATCCAGATATTTGAATCCCTGCCCTCTGCACCAGTCCTTCAGCCATGCATTTATCCTCCACCTCGCTCCATTCCTACTCTCACTGTCGCGTGGCACAGGCAGTAATCCCGAGATTGTTACCTTTGCTGTCCTTCTCTTTAACTCCCCTCCTAACTCCCAAAATTCTCCTTTCAGGACCTCTTCTCTTTTTTTACCTATGTCATTGGTACCTATATGTACCACGACCTCGGGCTCCTCTCCCTCCCCTTTCAGGATATCTTGGACACGTTGAGACACATCACAGACCCTGGCACCAGGGAGGCAAACTACCATCCGGGTCTCCCGACTGCGTCCACAGAATCGCCTGTCTGACCCCCTAACTATAGAGTCCCCTATTACTAATGCCCTCCTCTTCTTTTCCTTACCCTTCTGAGCAACAGGACCGGACTCTGTACCGGAGGCCCGGCCGCTGTCGCTACCCCCAGGTAGGCTGTCCCCCCCAACAGTACTCAAACAGGAGTACTTATTGTCAAGGTGTACAGCCACCGGGGTACTCTCTAGTCCCTGCCTGTGCCCCTTGCCTCTCCCAACCGTAACCCACTTGCCAGCCTCCTGTGGTCTTGGAGTGACCACCTCCCTGTAACTCCTCTCAATGACTTCCTCGCTCTCCCTGACCAGACGGAGGTGATCGAGCTGCTGCTCCAGGTTCCTAATACGGTCCCTTAGGATAGACAGAGTTGACGTGGATAAGCTTTTTCCATTGAGAGTAGGGAAGATTCAAACAAGAGGACATGATTTGAGAATTAAGGGACAAAATTTAGGGGTAACGTGAGGGGGAACTTCTTTACTCAGAGAGTGGTAGCTGTGTGGAATGAGCTTCCAGTCGAAGTGGTGGAGGCAGGTTCGATTTTATCATTTAAAAATAAATTGGATAGGTATATGGACGGGAAAGGAATGGAGGGTTATGGTCTGCTTGCAGGTAGATAGGACTAGGTGAGAGTAATTGTTTGGCACGGACTAGAAGGGCCGAGATGGCCTGTTTCCATGCTGTAATTGTTATATGGTTATATGATTATATGGTTACACAGAAAGGATGGAGCAACTCTGGTTTTGCCAGCCTTGTTCCACCAGAGGAGCAGTGCTAACGGCCAAACGAGAACAATTGCCAGTCTACTACTAGCAAGACTACAACATGAGACCTTCTTATCAGCTCTGAACAAAGCGTGGAAAATCCCTTCCATTTACTACACTTCACACTGCCTCAGCAAGGCCACCAGCATAAGCAAGGACGTCTCACCCCAGACACTCCCTATTCTCCTCCCTCCCTTCAGGCAAGAGGTACAAAAGTGTGGGAACGCATACCTCCAGATACCTCAGAGTGTGCTCATATATAAGTGCCAGCTACATTCTGCAAGTTGGTGTTTGAGATTGGAATGACCCTGGTTCTGGAATAGAAATGACAAAGGTTGCACATTTTCCCAATTGTCCTGCAAGTTAGCTCCAGTCTAGCAAGGAGGTTGTTGGAGTGAGCTGCACATAGGTCTTTACCAAGTATCCTTCACACTTCCCTTCAATGTCTAGACATGGCTCAATTTAGACACTATGTATTTGTTAAATTTCAGAAAGAAATTTCTAATTTCATCTCAAGTTTTTTTTTAAACAGGTTTCAAGTGCAGAACAAACCATCTCTCAGCTTCATTCAGTTAAATATTTTGTGCGTAGGATGACTATGCCTTTCCTGATTCATTCTCCTGATGCCTCTCTCAGACATTTCGATAGATTTATTATTAGTTTAGAAATACAGCGTGGAAACAGGCCCTTCAGCCCACCGAGCCTGTGCTGACCAATAATCACCCATATTTAAACTATCGTACACGCTAGGGACAATTTAAAGGGACAATTAACAGAAGCCAATTAAGCTACAATCCTGCACATCTTTGGAATGTGGGAGGAAACTGGAGCACCTAGATAAAAACCCACGTGGTCATAGGGAGAACCTACAAACTCCATACAGACAACACCCATAGTCAGGATCAAATCCGGGTCTAAGGTGCTATATGGAGCAACACTACCTCTATTATGGACAAAAATATTGATTGAAAACCGCCACACAATTCCCTGCTGGTGGAACAACTGAAAACATACATCATTGCTGCTCTTTGTTTAACAACGACTATTTTGCTTTTTATGTAAATTGATCCAAATGCTTTTTCACATCATCTCACATGACGACATCCATGACCAAAGATTTACAATTGTTCTGGTTTGCCAAAATAAAGAGGGATATTTAGAGTTTACCAAAGCTGTATGAATTATAAGATTTTTTAAAAGTTTGCACATGGAAACAGGCTTATTTGGAATTATTCAAAGTTATTATTAAGTTGCAGTGAAGATTTTAAAACTTAAATTCATTTTTAGTAAATCAATAAAAATCTCATCTCCTTTGATTCTATAAATAGCAATAACAAATCAATTGGCAGATCTGTGCACCACACCCTTTCAATGATTCAATGAATTATTATTATTATTATTTAAACTTTATTTCTATCTCAAGGTCCAGACAAGAGATGACATTACATAAAATACATTGCATATAAAAAACACCATAAAATACATATAAAAGCTTAGTAAATTACTTATCAGAGCATCATAAATTTTATATAAAGACACAATACATGATTTAAAATCCAGAAAAAGAAAGAAAGATCAGTGTCCTACAACTATACCAATGTCTCCACAACTGGGGTTGGTAGTGTGTAGTGCGAAACCTTATGTTTGATAACACCAAGATAATTACATTTTTAGAGTCATTAATCCTGCAAATACATTTATACACATGATTTCTTAGGATAGCTTCTAAAGTACTGCAGCCACAAACATTTCACTAGCACTACATCATCTAGGTTTCCTTAGCAATATACTCATGGCATCATTATAAGCCACCTTTAGTCTCTGTAAACTTGTCGTTCTGTAGTTTGACCACAGGTGTGCAGTATAGGGTGGTGTACAATATGCTCTAAACAGAGACATCTTCACCACGTCTGTACACGCACCAAACTTACGTAAGAGAATATTCGCCTGTACGTACAGCATAGGGCGTTGCCTATAAATATCCTCATCATCTGTCATTTGTTGTGGAATAAAATGTCCAAGATATTTTACCTTATTACAGACACTAAGATTATTGTCAGACAATTTATAATCAGGAAATTTTAGACATTTATCCTCTTTGGTTCTACGGATCATAACAGCACTCGTACCAGCATAATTTGATATCATGTTCCACACCATACACAGAACATAAAGTAAGGAACTGCTGGAGACCAGCGCTAGATGGACTAAAGACCACAAAATCATCTGCATACATAATATGGTTCATTAAAGTATTACCAATCATGCGCCCAGTATTACAGGCTTTCACTTGCTTGGACAGATCATCAATATAAAGATTAAAAAGGACTGAGGACAACATTCCCCCTTGTCTAAATGGGGCTGAGACCCTATTGCCCCATTTTACTTGCATAGTCTGGTGGGCATACCAGTAAGCCAGAATACTCACAATGTATTTAGGCACCCCTCTTTGACTGAATTTTAAAAAACAACTTTCTATGATTAACACGATCAAAGGCTTTGGAAGCATCAATAAAGCACATAAGAATTGATGAGTTTTTACCTCTATATTTGTTTACAATATCCTTTAGGGCATATATATACACGTCAGTTCCATGTTTAGCTTTAAAACCATACTAGTTATCTGTGGAGTTAACAGACTCATATAATCTATCCAGCAGAATTGTCTAATCTAAACAAAACTTTCCAAAAGAGTGAAAACAAATATCTACATAAAAATGATTGTCTGTTAAAACTGCATGGTTGTTTCTAGCCTGAACCTTGGCTGAAGAGTGACTACATTTTGTGTGCAGATTTAAACTGCCCTAAGTTAACTAATTTTAGCTGGGAAGCAATTTGCGAGCAGTAAACTTGGATTTGGTGACTGTGGGCAGAGCAAGGGCGATTCCAGCCTAGGTTCTCATTATCTGATAATGCCTTCTGCAAATGGAGATGTAGGCATGAGGTTGAACAGCTTTTGAACTCAACTGCAATGCTGTCTATTACTGAATGCCCCTAGCATACATTGTCAGAGCTTGCAGTGGCGCTGCAGTAGAATTGCTGCCTTACAGTGCTTGCAGCGCCAGAGACCCAGGTTTCATCCCGATACGGGTGCTGTCCGTACGGAGTTTGTAGGTTCTCCCCGTGACTGTGGAAGTTAAAAAAGATTTAAACTTACAAAATGGATTGAGCTGAAACTAAGACAAGCTTTCACCTTCTCCTATTAAATTGCAAAGCCAGCAAAATGCCCATACCTTTGCTTTCAATAACAAAGCTAACAAACTGTTGATGCTCCCTTTCCAATAACATAAGCGAGATAACAAGCACAGCTTCATGAATGTCTCCTCTATAATATAAACATTTAGAGAGATTCAGACTCTTGGCACTAACCCTTTGCTCAGTAAGATTATAAGTGCGTCATAAGTAGAAAAAAACCAAAATGCTTGTTCTGCAGAAATATAGCCTTCTCATATAACCATATATGGCTAACCCTTCCTCTGTCAGAAGAACCTGTCAATCTTAAGAAGCTGTCAATCTTAAGGATCTGTCAATCTTAAGAAGCAAGAGGCTGTACTATGCTCTGTAGATATTGCTGAATCATTGATTATTGGAGTATACATATGTAATTAGATCACTGCCTCTTTGTGTGGGGATGGGAACTCTGTATAGTTTGTAATCTGCACACTGTAAAGAGTTTTACCACACCCGCCTGGCGAAATAAAGATTGTACTGCTTGATACTGATTTTATTTGCGTTTTTGTCAGTTTAAGAACATTGAACCGCAACATGACCACGTGGGTTTTATCTGAGATCTTCGGTTTCCTCCCACATTCCAAAGACATACAGGTATGTAGGTTAATTGGCGTGATGTATGTGTAAATTGTCCCTAGTGTATGTAGGATAGTGTTAGTGTGCGGAGATCGCTAGTCGGTGCTGACTCGGTGGGCCTAAGAGCCTGTTTCCGCGCTGTATCTCCAAACTAAAAACTTGCAAAGGAGGATCACTCAGTATACAGCTCTCGATGGACCAAATCCGAGCAAGACAGGAAACAAATGGTAAAAAAGAATCTGAGATAGGTGGTTCTACAAGCCTGGAAGGAATGCAGAAATGGGAGCCATTAAGCTCATAAGTTCATATGTTATAGGCCATTCAGCCCATCATAGTCTACTCCACCATTCAGTCATGGCTGGTCTATCTTTCCCTCTCAACCCCATTCTCCTGCCTTCTCCCCATAACCCCTGACACCCGTATTAATCAAGGTTAGGCTGTGTAGATTCATTTAAACAAAAGCTGGAGAAGCACATGAAGGAGGAGTCAAGTCAAGTCAAGTGAGTTTATTGTCATGTGTCCCAGATAGGACAATGAAATTCTTGCTTGCTGCAGCACAACAGAATATAGTAAGCATAAATACAGAACAGTTCAGTGTGTCTATGTAGCGTAGACCATATATATACACATAAATAAACAGATAAAGTGCAATAGGCTGTTATAGTTCAGAGTTTGTTTGATAGCGAGTTTAATAGCCTGATGACTGTGGGGAAGAAGCTGTTCATGAACCTTGCATTGTGATTGAAATAGATGTGGAAAGATGAAGGAGGAAAGGGCACAATGTGCTGGCGTAACTAAGCGGATAGGTAATGTTTCAGGTTGGCACACTTCTTCTGACATCCTAACCAGAAAATGTCACCTATCCATGTTCTCCAAAGATGCTGCCTGACCTGCTGAGTTACTCCAGCACTTCGTGCACTTTTGTGTAAACCAGCATTTGGAATTCCTTGTTTCTACAAAAATGAAGGAGACCTGCATGGAACATTGAAACTGGAATGTTTGTTTAAATGCTCTATATTCCATATCATTCCATGTGAAAGAAACGGGGTACATGCGATAGATGGAGTGTTGACTTATTTTGGATACTACACATTGCTCCCTCAGTAATCCTCTGGAGTCAAAAGGGAATGTGGTTTAGAATCCCTGAATGTTAAGGGTATATTTTTAAAAAGGTTGCCTTCATAAAAATTAAGCTGACTGATAACCGTCTACTTTTATTCCCAGTCGATGAATGTGGTGGCACTGCAGCCTCTAAATGGTTGTCCACTGGGGCAGAATACTGCAGAATTCTTCCCTCTAATGTAAAGGGCACTCTTTAGCAACTATCTTACAAAAGAGGCCAACCAGAAGGTTACTTATCAATGACTATATCTACAGCTGTAGAATTCAGCTAATGTTTAGTTATATTGCAATTTTTTTATGAAGGAGTAAAATCAAATTGATCACATTTTGAAACTCTATGGTTGCTCAGCATTGGATTTGTTAGGGTGGCAGTCATTTTAGAAACAACAATTCCACAATCAGTAATGAAATGAACCAAGATGTTTGGAAACACGAGTTAAAGAAAGCTTTGCATGAGAGAACTCTGTGTTCTTCCCTAAGTAGTGCCTAGGGAACACTAATATCCATGGAAACCACCAGAGTACAGGAATGAATTTGTCATTCAATACCAAATCTAAAAAACATCAACCTAAAAAACATCTTCAACCCAACTAATTGTCAACCAGAATCATATGACTGTCATATGAATCATATGAATCTCGACCCGAATCGTCACCTATCCCGTTTCTCCAAAGATGCTGCCTGACCTGCTGAGTTATCCCAGCATTTTGTGTCTATCTTCGGTGTAAACCAGCATCTGCAGTTCCTTCCTACCCATATGACTGTCCACTGTGTGTGTGTGTGTGTGTGTGTGTGTGTGTAAGGGGCTTGACTATGTTGACTTAAAGGTGACATTGATTGTTGACTTTCGAATAGGAAGACCGAGGATCCCCAAACCTGTCTTCATTGATGGAGAAAGTCAACAACTTTATGTTCCTGCTTATACACATCTCTGAAGATATATTCTAGACCCAGCACATTGATGCAATAAAAAAGAAAGTTCATCAATGCATCTACTTCCTCTGAAGATTGAGGAGATTTGGTATGTTGATGAATACTCTCTTGAACTTCTACAGGTGTACAGTAGGAAGCATATTGACTGGTTGCATCACAGCCTGGTTTGGCAACTCGAATACCCAGGAAAGTAGGAGATTGCAAAATGTGGCAGACTCTGCCCAGTCCATCACGGGTACTGACCTCCCCACCATCAAAGGGATCTGTAGGAGGCACTGCCTCAAAAAGGCAGCCAGCAACAGTGGACCGCCAGCAACACCACCTTGGCCATGCTCTCATTTCACTCCTGCCAGCAGGAAGAAGATATAGAAGTCTGAAAAGCATGGCCTCCAGGTTCAGGAACAACTTCTTCTCACAACCATCATGCTAGTGAACACTATGAATACCAACTAAACTTAGAACTCCAAACTGTCTGGGTTACACTAGGGACTTTGGGCTTTTGTTTTGTTTTGTACTAATGTTTTTTATTTATTTATTTAACTTTTAAAAATTATGTTATCTATTGAGTGCTGTGTTTACAGACCTGGTATGCAGCTGCAAGTAAGAATTTCAAGGACAAAGGACAAAGGAAATTTATTGTCACATACACCAATTGGTGTAGTGAAATTTGAGTTGCCATCTGTAGCACACCAATAAAAATAAAACACAACATTAAAGAATTTGACATTAAACATAAAAACACCCCCCCCACAATGGTTCCCACTGTGAGGGAAGGCAGCAAAGTCCAGTCCTCTTCCTCTTCCTCTTGTTCACACATGGTTGGGGCCTATTTGAGGCCTCCGCCGTCGCCGCGACAGCGGCCCGATGTTTCAGGCCCTCTCGCCGGATGATGGAGCTCCGGCGTCGGAGGAACACTCTCAGCGGCCTGGAGTGTCTGGAACGGCCGCTTGCTGCCAGAGACCGCGGCTCCCGAAGTCCACAGGCCACGCTGGTCGGAGCTCCAACACTGGCGATCTCGGCGAGAGATCCCAGGCTCCGGGATGTTTAAACTCAGTGCCGCCCGCAGCTGGACATTCCACGACCACAGCTCTGCAATGTTGGAGTCGGCGGTCTCAGCACTCCGGAGATTACCACACGGCGACCCGGGTAAGGCATCGCCTGCTCCGTGATGGTGCTTCAGCGCTGTGCCATCGCCGAAGCTGAGGTTCTGGCCGGTCCCGGCAGGAAACGCCGCTCCAGTCCCGTTGGTAGGCCGCGAGGAAGGGGCGAAGATGCGGCTCGGAGGAAAGCCGCATCTCCGATCAGGTCGAGACTGAGAAATACAGTTTCCCCCTCCCCCCCCCTCCACCCCCCACATCAAAAGACTAGACCTCCAAAACAAAAACTTTTACCACACTAAAAATAAAAAAAGGGTGAAAGGACAAACAACTGCAGGCTGGGCAGCCATACTCGACGGCGCCCCCCCTCATTGTGCCATTTCTGTACATATGACAATTAAACACACTTGACTCTTGAAATTTTAGGCAGAAATTACTTTGAATACTTGGCATAAACTCAATTTGCACGATTTGAACTGAAAACAGATTCAGAAGGAAGAATTGTAACTTCCTTGGAAGTGCTGGAATTGTCAAAATTGGGGAAGGTAAGTGGTACAGAAGTGTGAAAATGCACACCTCCAGATTCAGGGGCCATCTCTTCCCAGCTGTTATCAGGCAACAGGACCATCCTGTCAATAACTAGAGAACGGTCCTGAGCTACTATTGACCTCATTTGAGACCATTGGACTATCTTTAATCGGACACCACTGGACATTATCGTGCACTAAATGTTATTTCCTTTATCATGTATCTGTACACTGTGGACTGCTCGATTGTATCATGTATTATCTTTCCACTGACTGGTTAGCATGGAACAGAAGCTTTTCACTGTGCCTGAGTAAATGTGACAATATACTAAACTAAAGTAAACTAAACGAAACATGAACTAAACTAAACTAAACTAAACTGAAAAACGGTTGGAAAGTCAGCGAAACCTTCAATAGTATTGAAACATTAGGATTTTTGGAAAAACTGACTCTCTGCACATTCACCCAGCCCCATTTGCAGAATTCCCTTGTACTGCTGCCATTTAGATGGTCAAACATGTGATCAAATAAAAGTCACCTATTAAAACCCAGACACCAAATAACTCTAATAGGATTGCAGATGCCTCTGGCGAGTTAAAATCTTCAGTTACAGCCCACTCTCTGGAATCCATTTCTGATGATTAAATAGATTTCTGATTTTAAAAGACAAATCAATCTCGTAAATTTCATTAAAAAAGGAACTCCACACATGAGGCACAATAAAGTTTTCTCAGCTTGAATTGTGTCTGAATAGTTTAGACTTTGCTTTAGACTTGAGAGATGCGGCTCGGAACCAGGTTCTTCGATCCACCGAGCCCGCACTGGGCAATGATCACCCTGTGCATTAGCACAATCCAACGCATAAGGGACAATTTACCAACTTTGTAATGTGGGAGGAAACCGGAGCAGCCGGAGAAAACCCCCGTGGTCACAGGGACAAATGTGCAAACTCCGTGCAGACAGCACACGCAGTCAGGATCGAACCTGGGTCTCTGGAACTGGCAACAATTCTACCTCTGCTCCACTGTGCTGCCCCCGTTAGATCATATCCTTAGATTTTGAACTGTCTTACAGACTCAAAGGTAAATTGAATATGCCAACAGTTTAACACTTTGCCATCTTCTGGGTGTAATTATGCTTTGTTCACCCATCACTAGGAGCTCTATTTTATCCTTGGCTAAATGTTATCAAGTTGTGCAGTAGATCTCCTCAGCTACTCTTAATGGGCCTGGCTCATGTGAAAAGAGTGCTCAGATTCTTACCAAAAGAAAGGAAATAACTGAAAAGTCATTTACTTTCCAAAGCGCTCACTTGACATCTAAAAGATTTTTTTGTATGAAAAAATCTTTCTTTGTCATTGATCTTTGTGCAGCAGAATGAGTGCAACAGCTGAAATGCATATGCATAGTGTTTACTGGAGGACTTATTATACTTTCAGACAGAAGGAAATCCTGTTCAGCATTGGAAAGCGCAGGGAACTGCCACTGGGGAATAAACCTGTCTGTGTCTTTATGAAATGAAAGTTTTGAAGACCACAGACCCTGCAGTGGGTGCTTCCGGCCTCACGTTCTTGAGGAGAACAGGAAGTTTTCCTTTCAGTGTCAAGCTGGATGTCACGATCTGTATAAAGGTGGCCAAGAATGGAATACCATGGGCAAAAAGTGAACACTGGGACATCAGAACATTCTCTTACTTTGAAATCATTGCAGACATAAAAGTAAACCGGCACCATTTTTTTTGTGGTAAATAGCTCTTTGGGAGTATTATCCTTTCACATTTTCTGGTGTGAAAGAAAAGAACCGTGTTCAGGAATAATTCAGTTGTCAAAACAATTGCGCTTTGTTAAAGGATTCTTTGTCTCAGTGTTAGGAATCTAATGTTAGCTTGGTGAGAGTGGAGAGTCTAACAGTGACCACAGCACACTAGGGCTTAGGAGGAAGAGGAAAAATTGCCATTGTTCCTGCTCC
>CM075978.1:146499185-146501685 GCA_038087875.1 Malacoraja senta
GGCGACTAGACAGCAATGATGGCCAGATCTCCCACAATGCAAAGGGAGGGAGAAAGTGCCCGGCGCCGACCAGTTGCTGTGGCAGTGCGCATGTGCAGGGTGGCCGATGATGTGCTGGCCGTGGTTGTGCGCATGTGCAGGGGGAGGATGGGCAGGCTGTGGTTGTGCGCATGTGCAAGGCGGCCGGCCGTGCCGGCGGATGAGGAGCGGGCGGAGAGCGGAGACCTGGCGGCCCGGACACGGATGGCGGGCGGAGACGGAGAGTGACAGAGAGAGAGATAGAGGGGGGGGGGCCCCGCTCAGAGTTGAACGATAGGTGTCCCGGGTGCTTGCCAAGCCAGGCAAAATTGCACGGCTTTTAGGTTGCCCGGCGGGACTTGAGGTGGCCATTGGCACCCGGGCAACCGTTAATTTCGGGCCCTGGCCACTGTTTAAGAATAAGGGGTAAGCCATTTAGAACGGAGATGAGGAAACACTTTCACACAGAGAGTTGTGAGGGCGGTGGAGGCCGGTTCTCTGGATACTTTCAAGAGAGAGCTAGATAGGGCTCTTAAAGATAGCGGAGAAGGCAGGAACGGGGTACTGATTGGGGATGATCAGCCATGATCACATTGAATGGCGGTGCTGGCTCAAATGGCCGAATGGCCTACTCCTGCACCTATTGTCTATTGTCTATTTTGTGTGCCAAATGCTCCTTTTGCAATTCATGGTCCAGAGATTCCTAAGAGTGAAGAGGATGCTGCAGATTTTTCAATAAGGTTTCAGGAGCATCCTCTAATATTTTCAATCTTAACTTGCAATCTCTTCTTGTGACAGAGCTCAGAAAAATGTTTCTGCTATATGAAACTTGAAAATGATGTGGCCTATCCACGGATCCAACTAAATGTAAATTGGGCCTCATTATTGGTAATTTTGGCTTAGAAAAGAATGCTGAGCTTTGTTTACTTCTCGTGCCTGTCAATTTGATAGTCCGTGTCTATGAAGCAGATAGGAAGACAGTAATCTCTGTGATGACCATTTCTTAGTTTCCCCAGGTCGAGATCCTTAATTTCAGACAACATTTTTGTCCCCTAAATAAAGCAGTGCTGCTGCGTTGAAGGTAATGATGAATTTTGTAATTGACATCTGCCTTTGCTGAGCAGTAGCTCCTGACATGAGGGAAATACTCCAATAATCTGGCATGCTTGTGACTTTGATGCTGGTCTGCAAAATTTTCCATACTATTTCATGTTATTTCTATTAATATTCCAACCCACCTTTTTTAACTCGTTCTTGTTTAGAGACAATAGGTGCAGGAGTAGGCCATTCGGCCCTTCGAGCCAACACCGCCATTCAATGTGATCATGGCTGATCATCCACAATCAGTACCCCGTTCCTGCCTTCTCTCCATATCCCTCAACTCTGCTATCCCTAAGAGCTCTATCTAACCCTCTTGAAAGCATCCAGAGAACCAGCTTCGACCGCCCTCTGATGCACAGAATTCCACAAATTCACAACTCTCTGTGTGAAAAAGTGTTTCCTCATCTCTGTTCTAAATGGCTTACTACTTATTCTTAAGCTATGGCCCCTGGTTCAGGACTCCCCCAACATTGGGAACATGTTTCCTGCCTCTAGCGTGTCCAAACCCTTTATAATCTTATATGTTTCAATAAGATCCCCTCTCTGCCTTCTAAATTCCTAAGTATACAAGCCTAGCCGCTCTAATCTATCAACATATGACAGTCCCGCCATCCCGGGAATTAACCACGTGAACCTACACTGCACTCCCTCAATAGTAAGAATGTCCTTCCTCAAGTTTGGAGACCAAAACTGCACACAATACTCCAGGTGTGGTCTCACTGGGGCCCTGTACAACTGCAGGAGGACCTCTTTGCTCCTATACTCAACTCCTCTTGTTATGAAGGCCAACATGCCATTCGCTTTCTTCATTGCCTGCTGCACCTGCATGCTTACTTTCAGTGACAGATGAACAAGGATCCCCAGATCCCGTTGTACTTCCACTTTTCCCAACTTGACACCATTTAGGTAATAGTCTGCCTTCCTGCTTTTAGAACCAAAGTGGATAACCTCACATTTATCCTCATTATACTGCATCTGCCATGCATCTGCCCACTCACCCAACCTGTTCAAGTCACCCTGCATTCTCATAGCATCCTCCTCACAGTTCACACTGCCACCCAGTTTTGTGTCATCTGCAAATTTGCTAATGTTACTTTTAATCCCTTCATCTAAATCATTAATATCTGTATATTACTAAAACTCTCATCTTGACCACTTCCTGTCTGTGTTTTAATTAAATTTGCGCATAAACGATCCCCCATAGCGCTACGATTTTTCATCACCTTACTCGCCATTCTCCTCTGCTGCGTCAGATAAGTTTGGTCCGATCGGTGAAATAGTACAAATGTTATGAAGGTTTTGAAGGTTCCCCCTCCCCCACTGGCCCCCCTCCCGCACACCACCCAACCCCCCCCCCCACACCCTCCCCCACACTCCCCCT
>CM075978.1:146506685-146770936 GCA_038087875.1 Malacoraja senta
TTCCCTTGATCGATTTCCTGGGAGTTGCTATTTTCTACTATCTTAACTGAATCAGCTGCATAAAGGGGCCTGTCCCACTTGGTGATTTTCTTCGGTGACTGCGGCGTCATTAACTGACGTATCAGGGTCGCCAAAAGATTTTGAACATTTTAAAATCCAACGGCTACAAAAAAATGTTGCGACGCTTGAGGAAACATCGTATGTCAATACGTCGTCACGCCGCAACTTTTTCGGTGACCTGATACGTCAGTCAATGATGCCGGCAGTCGCTAAAAAAAAATCACCAAGTGGGACAGGCCCTTAAATACCATGACTGCAGGACTATGTTGTTCAATCCTGACTTGATCATGAAAGCTCTTTGTATTTATTTTGTGTCTTCCCACCAGAAGGCAAAAGTCAGGAGTGATGCTCTGTTCTCCATTTATAAGAACAAATGCATTTCTGATGACTTTAAAGGTGTTCCACACGATCCCAAAATTATGCTTGATTTCAAAACCCAGCCCCCACATCCTCCATTTTCCATGTTCTCACTTAACCACCAGTGCACCTTGTCTAAAACACACTTTCCTACACCATTTCAATTTTTATTGCACTTCCCTCTTTTTTTAACCTATTAGGAGGACAAAATTAGTAAATGCTTTTGATGATAATAACATCCAAGTTCTCTTCCAAGTTGCACGCTAGTCTGTCAAGGAGGTTCATTCTCACTGCATTAGAATCTTGGAATTCTTGTATTGTGGTAATACCTCATGCTGGACTAGATTGGATAGCTTTCCCCCCATTGACACAATGGGCTGAGTAACTATTGTAAATTTTCTATTCTCTCTCTGGCTACAGTGGTCAAAGCAGGCATTTTGCCAATCACCTTCAGAACGAGTTGGGTTGGACAATAAACAGTGATGACTATCTCCAATTAATTGAAAACTGAAAATAAAACAGTTGGTTACATCTTCAGACAGATTTGATGGAGGAATTGTCAAATTGATCTTGCCACATGCACAAGTATTGTGAGGTGCAGGTACAATAAAAAATCTTGCCACATCAGCATCACTGACACATAGACTCAGACAAATACATAGCAGAAACAAATTATACATAAACCACAATTTTTTAAAAGAAAGAAGACTACAAAAACAAGAAATTGACGGGGAAGCAGCATTTGAAAAAACAAGGTCCGTGGTAATGCAAGAGGTGAACTGTAGTGTTTCGTTGTCAAATCTGTTTTGTGTAATAATGGCAACCTACCATCGAATGGTGTAGCTATAAGTCACTTCATTTTCTCAAAATTGCACCTTGTAAATTATTAGGGTCCATAGCTTTTTCTTGCATCAGCTTGGTTTCATCTGTGTTGGTGGTGAGAATTCTTTGTAAATGGGATAAGTAGAGTTGCTGTCTTGCTATGTTTCATTAAATATCCTTGCAAACAAGTGGAGTCAGTGGAAAAGAGTAGGTTCAAAGGTGATTACAGTTTAAAGTCCTGATGATTAGTAACACCCCAGCATTGTGGGGTGTTTTAGTTTTCAAATTGATCTGAGAAAAATAAAACTGGAAGACATTTTCTAGAATGTTTGAATGTGTCCAAACTGTTTATTGTTGTCCAGAAATATTCAACCAGACTGAAGAAGAGTCTTGACTCAAAACGTCACCCATTCCTTCTCTCCAGAGATGCTGCCAGTCTCGCTGAGTTACTCCAGCTTTTTGTGTCTATCTCAAGCAGTTTGATTATGTTCACATATGTAGTATTAGTTTTGCACCTTATTCAAGCCAGAAAATGGCCAGATATTTACTAGATAAAAAAGGATTTACTTTAGAAGCATTTTCTCTGTCTTGCAGTTAATCATTTGCCATGACACAAACTAGTTTTAGCTGTTAATCATAGAAATACACAAATAAATAGCTGGAAGTATATTGTTCATTTGTACATCATAAAAAGTCAGGTTAACATTTGTGAGTGTTAACCTCTTGTAAAAAGCCTTATCCTGATCTTTTGTGTAATATGTTATAGGATCTGGTACATATTTGCATTTGTACTTGTTTAACTTCAATTCTGTCACTAAATTTAATTTCGAATTTTCCCCATCAATGAAACTACTTAGTAATGGACTGTAAACAGTTACTTGAGGCAAATTAGTATCACGTGGGCATTCAAGCAAATATTGACAAATTCCCAAATATATTTATCAATTTGTGTGTGGGAGCATGTAGGGAATGAGAAACCTATGCAACTATATCAAGATTCCAGAAGGCCCAAGTGAATATTAAAAGCATCAGATAAATTTGAAGTGTGAATAGAAAGGTAAAAAAATGCATGAAAACGTTTCCAAAAATTGAGGGAAATCCTAAGATGTTATTTGGATATGAAATTAAATGAGACAATGAAAGAAATGTAAATAAATTGTATCCTATTTACAAATGTACCAAAAAGGTTAGCTGTGTGGGGAGGCAGAGATGTATGGGGAGGTAGTGTGGATTAAAACAAGAGCTTTGCATTTTTTCACAGAAGGAAAGTATTAAGAGATCTGATATTTTTTAATGCGGATAAATTAGGAGAACAATGTGTGGAAATGGTAGCGTTCAATCATTGTTCAATTCTCTAACTCCAAAGAGAATGCTGGAAGATAAGGAGACAGCTGATCGGGTATGGGTGTTTAAAAACGGAGTAAGGAATAGCTCAAAGAATAATAAGCCTTTGGAATAGCAGGTGAGAAAATTACTGGTGAAAATAATTAGTTGAGAGAATATGTAGATAATCGTTTTTAGTGAGGCGTTTCAATTATTGACTATCAATATGGTTTGGCCAGGAACATTTTGTCTGGCAAACTTAATTTCAATATGTGAGGAGGTTTCAAGGACGGTCAATAAAGCCTGTTCTTTTTTTTTTGTGGATAACATGGATTTTATCAAGGCTTTTAACAAAATTCTATACAACAGACTATCTGAATGATTAAAATGCATGTAAAAGTTGGCTGTGGCAGAGAGTGGGAGATAATAGTCATTAGGAGTTTAGTAGCCAGAAGACACTGTACAGTGGGATTTTGTATGGCTTGGTGCTAAGCACCTTTCCATTTGTGGCGTATATCAATGATTTCAGCTGGAATGTAACAACAATGATTCAGAAATTTGAAATTTTTTGATATTTAGGAAAAAAATCTTAAACTGCAGGAAGTTATCGGTGGATTGCATAAATCAAAGGATAATGGAGAACAATCCAGATAATGAGTGAATACATTTGAAGAATTACAAGGAATGAGCAAATGCAGGAGGCAGAAAAATCTTTGTGTATGTGTCCACAAATTCCTGACAGTCGAGGACAGATAATGTAAATCATGCAAAATACTTGCCTTTAGTGCCATAGGCATAGAATAAGGGAGCAGAAACGTCATGCTGAAACTGTATAAAACACTAATAATAAAAACAGAAAATACAGTAAACACTCGGCAGGTGAGGCAGCAATTATGGAAAGTAAAACTGAATTAATATTTTAGGCGAAAGATACTAGTTAAGCCACAAGGCAAATAGAGTTTGTGAGGAAGTGCGAGATCATACACTTGGGTAAGAGCAATCCAAAGATATTATCTAAATAGAAAAAAGACTGCACATGAATGAAGTACAGAGAGATTTAGTTATTTCTTGTGCATGAATTAACAGGTAGTTGTAGCAAATAATTAAGAGGGCAAATGGCATGTTCACCTTTATTGCAAAGGGCTTGGGGTTTAGAATAAATGTCTCTCACGGTTACCCCAATTTCCGCAATTATTTACAACGCAAAAATGAACCATTTCGGCGGTATTTAACAGATAAGAAAGTATGCGTTTCGTGTATTAACAGTATGCCGTAGGCTGTCATGTCCTCCATATGGATTGAGCTGCTCCGTGCGTCATGCCCTTTGACCCGATGACCTATCGTGCAACCCCCCCTATAGAATGCGTGCCTTCATTCGGGGCATTGTATATAACAGTCAGGAAGTCATGTTGAAACTTTGGATAGGCAGCATATGATCGATCTATTGTGTTCAGCTCTGGTTGCCTTCTCACAGGAATGCTGCGAGAGACCCAGATAGGCCTCGCCTATGGAGGCTTTGGAGAGGGTGCAGAAGAGGTTAACCAGGATTCTGCCTGGAATCAGGTGTGTTTACTGTAAAGAGAAGTTGGGCAAACTTTGATTGCTTATGATGGAAGTGAAGGAAGTGCTTAGGTTGAAGTGAAATCCGATTGAAGCATGGAAATTAATAGGAGGCATAGATGGGCAGTCAGAATCTTTTTCCCAGGGTGGAAATGTTAATTTGAAGAGGTCTCCAAAAGGATTGATGCAAACAGGCCACTGGACTTTGATGATATGGACTTTAAAAATACCTTTGACAAAGACCTTTGTGGGATATGCTAGTCAAGAAGGTTAGATTACATGGAATCCAAGGTGAACATCCAATTATGAATCTAAGGAAGGAATCAAAGGATTGTTATGGAGGTTATTTTTCTGACTGGCAGGCTTTAACCAGCAGAGTGACACAGAGGTCTCTGCTGGGTCTGCATCTGTTCTAAACATTAATGATTTGGAGTATGATGTAGTTAACATGTTAATAAATTTACAGATGACACTAAAATAGATGGTACAGTAGATATAGTGGACAGTGAGAAAGGATGTCTCTGTTTACAATAAGAGCTAGAACTGTTGGCAACATGGACCAAGGAATGGCAAATAGATTTTTGCAGACAAGTATGAGCTGTTACACTTTGGTATGTCAAACTAGTGAAAGACTTGCATTGTAAACGATAAAGCTTTGGGAAGTGTTACAGAACAGAGAGATCTGGGAGTACAGGTCTTTAAAATGTGTTCCTTAAAATTTGTGTTTCACGTAGACAGCCTGGTGAAGGCGGTGTTCGGCGTACTTGCCTTCATTGAGAAGGGTATTGAGTACAAAAGTTGGGAAATCGTGCTGCTGTACATTGGTGAGACAACATTTGGAGTAGTGTGTGAAGTTATAGTCGTCCATCTATAGGAAGGATGTCATTAAGTTGGAAAATGTGCAAAAGCATATTGCGTTGAGGTTGCTTAGGTTGGAACTTTTTTCTTTGGAGCGAAGGAGGGTGAGGGATGACTTTATTGAGGAGTACATGTTCATGATGGGCATTGATAAACTGTACATGTTCATGATGGGCATTGATAAACTGAAGGTTCACAATCTTTTCCCTGTTGTAAAGGATTCAAAAGCTAGAGGCATAATCTCTAAGGTGAGAGGGGAGAGATTTAGAAGGACCTCAAGGGCAACTTTTTCACTGAGGATAGTCTGTATTGGAATGAGCTGCCAGAGGACGCTATAGCAGTGGATACAATTACACCTTTTAAAAATAAATTTGAACTGATATATGGATAGTATGTTTAGATGGATATGGGCCAAACATGCAAATGGGACTAGCCGAATATGCCAACCATGAACAAGACAGGCTTGAAGGGTCTATTTCTGTGCACAGCGCAGCGGGAGTGTCCCACGGAGCCGCACGGGCCCGATCCACCCGCCGAACAACCGCGCTGCCGACGACCAGAATGACAACCAGAGACCGGAACGCGCCCCACAGGCCATCCAGGGGACTGCGGAGAAGCCGGGCGGCGAGGCCTATCTGGGCCGATGGGAGCCTCAGCAGCGGCGGCGGGAGCCTCGGTGGCAACAGGAGCTTCAGGGGCGGTGGGGCCTCACGATTGATGAGCGTGAGGGGGGAGGGGAAGACAATGGGGACCTGGCGTGGGGGGACCGCCTTGAAGAACAATGGGGACCCGGTGTGGGGGGACTGCTGTGAGGGATGGTGGAGGAGCAAAGGGGGACCGGGGGGGAGGGGGGCGGCAGCGCCGGGCGCCCTAGTTTAGAATCCTCTGCCCAGGGGATACATATATGTTTGTTTTTGTTCATTTGTTTAGGTGAAGGTGCTGTGCTCATGGCAGCTAACCAACAGCCCATTGTCTTTTTCTTTTTGTTTTCACTTTAAATTTCAAGTTTTTATGTAGCTTGTGTGTTGTGACTGTCGGCAGACTGTTGGAGGGTATCTCCCCTCCCATTGGTACGGGGCTTTTGCATTTTTCAGCTTGAAATTGTGCAATATGGTGCATACTGTAGCGAGTCTTTTAACTTACACTTGAATGCAATATATATGCTTTAAATTGGATTAGCTATGAATAAGGTTAGACTAAATTACATTCCTAATTACATTCCACAGTAGAGCCCAGGCTCTGATCAACACGCGCAGCACATGACTTATCTTAGTATATTCATGTATGGAAATCAGATTATAATCAAACACGGCCCATGTTGACCAACCTGGGTCTCATTGCACACCTGGTACTACTCCTGACCCTGACTCCAGTTGCATACCTCTCATTCCTGACCCTGAGTCCAGCCTTACATCTGCCCCCCCCCCCCCCCCCCTATTCTACCCTGATCATAGCTGCTTACCTGCTTAGGTTCCCAGTGCTGAACATTCCCCTGGTCCCAGCTTTGACTGCACACCTAGTACTATTCCAGACCTTGACTCTGGATGCACACTTGGCCTTGCTCCTAGCCCATCTGCACTGACAATATATCTGGCCCTCACATAAAGCCCCATATCTGACCCCCTGGACTTAACATAGAAACATAGAAAATAGGTGCAGAAGTAAGCCATTCGGCCCTTCGAGCCTGAACCGCCATTCAATATGATCATGGCTGAACATCCAACTCAGTATCCTGTACCTGCCTTCTCTCCATACCCCCTGATCCCTTTAGCCACAAGGGCCACATCTAACTCCCTCTTAAATATAGCCAATGAACTGGCCTCAACTACTTTCTGTGGCAGAGAATTCCACAGACTCACCACTCTCTGTGTGAATTTTATTTTTCTCATCTCAGTCCTAAAAGACTTCCCCCTTATCCTTAAACTGTGACCCCTTCTTCTGGACTTCCCCAACATCGGGAACAATCTTCCTGCATCTAGCCTGTCCAACCCCTTAAGAATTTTGTACGTTTCTATAAGATCCCCCCTCAATCTTCTAAATTCTAGCGAGTACCAGCCGAGTCTATCCAGTCTTTCTTCATATGAAAGTCCTGCCATCCCAGGAATCAGTCTGGTGAACCTTCTCTGTACTCCCTCTATGGCAAGAATGCCTTTCCTCAGATTAGGAGACCAAAACTGTACGCAGGTGTGGTCTCACCAAGGCCCTGTACAACTGCAGCAGAACCTCCCTGCTCCTGTACTCAAATCCTTTTGCTATGAATGCTAACATACCATTCGCTTTCTTCACTGCCTGCTGCACCTGCATGCTTACTTTCTTTTTTTTTTTTTTTTTAAATAATTTTTTTAATAGAAGTACGGTAGATTACAGTAATGTACAACACGTATATATTAATACATTTTTTGTACCGCTTCACTTTTTTAAACTTTAAGAAAGAAAAAGAAAGAAGTAAGAAAAGTGAAGAAAGTGCGCAAAGGTTGTGAAGTGCAAAAGAGTGTTGGGAAAAGAAAGCCCCTTAGAAAAGAAGTTAGAGAAGGAAGTAAAGTTAGAAAATAGACCCTAGAAAAGAAAGAGAAAGAAAGAAGGAACAATCGCTCTATTATAACTCTTATAACATACTTCATAGAGAAGGAACTACCAACCAAGTCTGTTTTTGTTTTACCTCCCATTACCAGGTCCAGATACCTTTTATTTATTTATTTGTTTTTCTAAATTACTATTGCACCTCATGCTTGTAATAGGTCCAAAAACGTAGACCACGTCTTTTGAAATTGGTCTACTTTGCCTACTAGGAGGAATCTCATCTCTTCCAGATGTAATGTTTCCAACATATTTGATGTCCACATTTTTATTGTTGGTGTGGGCGCATTTTTCCAGAATTTAAGTATAAGCTTTTTTCCCATTATTAGCCCATAATTGAGTAAATTCTTCTGATACACGTTTAATTCAGGAATACCTTCCGATATTCCAAAAATAATCCATTCTGGTTTTGGTACCAGTTTTATTTTGATTAATTTTGAAAAAATATCAAATATTTCAAACCAGAATTTTTGGATTTTTGTACAAAAAACAAAAGAATGTGCTATGGTAGCTTCTTGACATATACATTTATCACAGATTGGTGAGACGTTAGGAAAGATTTTATTTAGTTTGGTTTTTGAATAATATAATCTATGTAATGTTTTAAATTGGATAAGCGTATGTCGTACGTTGATCGAGCATTTATGCACCTGTAATAAATGATTATCCCAACTCTCTTTTGAAATTTTTATACCTAGATCTTGTTCCCAATCTCTTCTAATTCCATCTGTTGTGGGTATTTCTATGTTTAAGATGATATTATATAAGTATGATATTAAATTAACTGATTCCGCCTTTGTCTTCATTGCTTCATCTAGTAAGTCGGAAGGCATATTATAATAATCTTTTGTGTGTGTTTTCAAATAGTCACAGATTTGTAGATATTTAAAATATTGATTATTTTTCAAATTATATTTCAGTTGTAGTTGTTGGAATGATAGTAATTTTTCTAATTCATACAGATCTTCGAGCGTTTTGATTCCCATTCTTTCCCATTGTATAAATGATTTATCTATGATTGAAGGTTTAAACGATGGGTTATTGACTATTGGTATTAAGAGAGATAGGTTTCTTAATTTTAGATTCTGTTTTATTTGCTTCCATGTTATAATAGTGCTATATATAATTGGATTTTTATTATAATTTTTATTATTCAAATTTATTGGAGAGAGAATAATCGCTCCTATATTATTCGGGGAGCAATCCCCTTTTTCCATTATAATCCAGTCCACCTGCTGGGCAGAATTGTCCAGCAGGTGAATCATATTTTTAATATTTACCGCCCAGTTATAATACATAAAGTTAGGGAGCGCTAGACCCCCCAACTCTTTTCGTTTGTTAAGGTGTGTTCTTTGTATTCTGTGGGATTTGTAATCCCATATAAAATTTGTAATGTCTGAGTCCAGTTTTTTGAAAAACTTTTTTGGGAGATATATAGGTATTGATTGAAATAGGTAAAGGATTTGTGGTAAGAAAATCATTTTTATAGCATTTATCCTACCTACGAATTATCTAGGGGCAACAGACAAGGATGTTCACTATCACCGCTGTTATTTGCTTTGGTAATTGAACCCCTTGCTGAAAAAATAAGAACACACTCGAATATTCACGGTTATAACACAAAATATTCAAACAACAAACTATCCCTATATGCTGATGATGTACTACTGTACATCACAAAACCACAAATTAGTATACCAAATATATTAAACTTAATTGAGGACTTTGGATCCTTTTCAGGATATAGAATAAATTGGAACAAAAGTGAAATTATGTCGATTAAACCAAAAGACTCAACACATCTCAGGAAATTCCCTTTTAAAATAGCTATGGAAAAATTCAAATATTTAGGAATTGAGATTACTAGAAATTACCATGATATGTTTAAAGCTAATTATAATCCCCTACTTAAGAAATTAAATAATTTGATTAAATTTTGGAAAACACTGCATGCTTACTTTCAATGACTGGTGTACCATGACACCCAGGTCTCGTTGCATCTCCCCTTTTCCTAATCGGCCACCATTCAGATAATAGTCTACTTTCCTGTTCTTGCCACCAAAGTGGATAACCTCACATTTATCCACATTATACTGCATCTGCCATGCATTTGCCCACTCACCCAACCTATCCAAGTCACCTTGCAGCCTCCTAGCATCCTCCTCACAGCTAACACTGTCCCCCAGCTTTGTGTTATCCGCAAACTTGGAGATGTTGCATTCAATTCCTTCGTCCAAATCATTAATATATATTGTAAGTAGTTGGGGTCCCAGCACTGAGACTTGCGGTACCCCACTAGTCACTGCCTGCCATTCTGAAAAGGACCCGTTTACTCCTCCTCTTTGCTTCCTGTCTTCCAGCCACTTCTCTATCCACATCAATACTACCCCAATACCGTGTGCTTTAAGTTTGCATACTAATCTCTTATGTGGGACCTTGTCGAAAGCCTTCTGAAAGTCCAGATAAAACACATCCACTGGTTCTCCCTTATCCACTCTACTAGTTACATCCTCGAAAAATTTTATAAGATTCGTCAGACATGATTTACCTTTCATAAATCCATGCTGACTTTGTCCAATGATTTCACCACTTTCCAAATGTGCTGCTATCCCATCTTTAATAACTGACTAATTATCTAATTATCTAATGCAGTAATATTTTATGGGGCACTTCACAGACCAAATTATCTATAACAAAATTTGCTACCTTGTTATCTAACATGCTAGTTAATTTGTCAAAGAAGTCATCAATTGGTTGAACACCATTTATCATCCATAAAATTATACTCACTCAGCTGTATGTATTCTATTAGCATTTCTTTCATTTTCCTAACAAACTGTCCTGACGTTATTTTCACCCCCAATATTTTCAGTATTTTGCTGTCTTCCTCTCAGCTGGGACTTTTCCGAAATGCAAAGTCCAATAACTATATATTTAAGTAATATTATTCTATTAAATGTGATCTTGAGAGTACATAATCTTAAGAAAGAAATTAGAAAAGCTAAAAGAAAAAATGAGATTGCTTTGGCAAGTAAGGTGAAAGTAAATCCAAAGGGTTTCTACAGCTATATTAATAGCAAAAGGATAACGAGGGATAAAATTGGTCCATTAGAGAGTCAGAGTGGACAGCTATGTGCAGAGCCAAAAGAGATGGGGGAGATATTGAACAATTTATTTTCTTCGGTATTCACCAAGGAGAAAGATATTGAATTATGTGAGGTAAGGGAAACAAGTAGGATAGCTATGGAAACTATGAGGATCAAAGAAGAGGAAGTACTGACACTTTTGAAAAATATAAAAGTGGATAAGTCTCCAGGTCCTGACAGGATATTCCCTAGGACATTGAGGGAAGTAAGTCTAGAAATAGCAGGGGCTATGACAGAATTATTTCAAATGTCATTAGAAATGGGATTGGTGCCGGAGGATTGGCGTACTGCGCATGTTGTTCCATTGTTTAAAAAGGGTTCTAAGAGTAAACCTAGCAATTATAGACCTGTTAGTTTGACGACAGTGGTGGGCAAATTTATGGAAAGGATACTTAGAGATAATATATATAATCATCTGGATAAACAGGGGCTGATTAGGAACAGTCAACATGGATTTGTGCCTGGAAGGTCATGTTTGACTAATCTTCTTGAATTTTTTAAAGATGTTACTAGGGAAATTGATGAGGGTAAAGCGGTGGATGTTGTCTATATGGACTTCAGTAAGGCCTTTGACAAGGTTCCACATGGAAGGTTGGTTAAGAAGGTTCAATTGTTGGGTATTAATAGTCGAGTAGCAAGATGGATTCAACAGTGGCTGAATGGGAGATACCAGAGAGTAATGGTGGATAACTGTTTGTCAGGTTGGAGGCTGGTGACTAGTGGGGTGCCTCAGGGATCTGTGTTGGGTCCACTGTTGTTTGTCATATACATCAATGATCTGGATGATGGTGTGGTAAATTGGATTAGTAAGTATGCAGATGATACTAAGATTGGTGGTGTTGTGGATAATGTAGATTTGTAGATTTTCAAAGTCTACAGAGAGATTTAGGCCATTTGGAAGAGTGGGCTGAAAGATGGCAGATGGAGTTTAATGCTGATAAGTGTGAGGTGCTACATCTTGGCAGGACAAATCAAAATAAGACGTACATGGTAAATGGTAGCGAATTGAGGAATGCAGTTGAACAGAGGGATCTAGGAATAACTGCATAGTTCCCTGAAGGTGGAATCTCATGTAGATAGGGTGGTAAAGAAAGCTTTTGGTGTGCTGGCCTTTATAAATCAGAGCATTGAGTATAAAAGTTGGGATGTAATGTTAAAATTGTACAAGGCATTGGTGAGGCCAATTCTGGAGTATGGTGTACAATTTTGGTCGCCAAATTATACGAAAGATGTCAACAAAATAGAGAGAGTACAGAGGAGATTTACTAGAATGTTGCCTGGGTTTCAGCACCTAAGTTACAGAGAAAGGTTCAACAAGATAGGTCTTTATTCTTTGGAGCGCAGAAGGTTAAGGGGGGACTTGATAGAGGTCTTTAAAATTACGAGAGGGATACATAGATACATAGATACATAGAAAATAGGTGCAGGAGTAGGCCATTCGGCCCTTCGAGCCTGCACCGCCATTCAATATGATCATGGCTGATCATCCAACTCAGTATCCCGTACCTGCCTTCTCTCCATGCCCCCTGATCCCTTTAGCCACAAGGGCCACATCTAACTCCATCTTAAATATAGCCAATGAACTGGCCTCAACTACCCTCTGTGGCAGAGAGTTCCAGAGATTCACCACTCTCTGTGTGAAAAAGTTTTTTCTCATCTCGTTCTTAAAGGATTTCCCCCTTATCCTTAAGCTGTGACCCCTTGTCCTGGACTTCCCCAACATCGGGAACAATCTTCCTGCATCTAGCCTGTCCAACCCCATAAGAATTTTGTAAGTTTCTATAAGATCCCCTCTCAATCTCCTAAATTCTAGCGAGTATAAGCCGAGTCTATCCAGTCTTTCTTCATATGAAAGTCCTGACATTCCAGGAATCAGTCTGGTGAACCTTCTCTGCACTCCCTCTATGGCTATAATGTCCTTCCTCAGATTTGGAGACCAAAACTGTACGCAATACTCCAGGTGTGGTCTCACCAAGACCCTGTACAACTGCAGTAGAACCTCCCTGCTCCTATACTCAAATCCTTTTGCTATGAAAGCTAACATACCATACGCTTTCTTCACTGCCTGCTGCACCTACATGCCTACTTTCAATGACTGGTGTACCATGACACCCAGGTCTCGCTGCATCTCCCCTTTTCCTAATCGGCCACCATTTAGATAATAGTCTGCTTTCCTGTTTTTGCCACCAAAGTGGGTAACCTCACATTTATCCACATTATACTGCATCTGCCAAACATTTGCCCACTCACCCAGCCTATCCAAGTCACCTTGCAGTCTCCTAGCATCCTCCTCACAGCTAACACTGCCCCCCAGCTTAGTGTCATCCGCAAACTTGGAGATGTTTCCTTCAATTCCCTCATCCAGGTCATTAATATAAATTGTAAATAGCTGCGGTCCCAGCACTGAGCCTTGCGGTACCCCACTAGTCACTGCCTGCCATTGTGAAAAGGACCCATTTACTCCTACTCTTTGCTTCCTGTTTGCCAGCCAGTTCTCTATCCACATCAATTCTGAACCCCCAATACCGTGTGCTTTAAGTTTGTATACTAATCTCTTATGTGGGACCTTGTCGAAAGCCTTCTGAAAGTCCAGATACAACACATCCACTGGTGCTCCCCTATCCACTCTACTAGTTACATCCTCGAAAAATTCTATAAGATTCGTCAGACATGATTTACCTTTCGTAAATCAATGCTGACTTTGTCCCATGATTTCACCACTTTCCAAATATGCTGCTATACCATCTTTAATAACTGACTCTAGCAGTTTCCCCACTACCGATGTTAGACTAACTGGTCTGTAATTCCCCGTTTTCTCTCTCCCTCCCTTCTTAAAAAGTGGGGTTACGTTTGCTACCCTCCAATCCTCAGGAACTACTCCAGAATCTAAAGAGTTTTGAAAAATTATCACTAATGCATCCACTATTTCTGGAGCTACTTCCTTAAGTACTCTGGGATGCAGCCTATCTGGCCCTGGTGATTTATCGGCCTTAAATCCATTCAATTTACCCAACACCACTTCCCGACTAAACTGGATTTCACTCAGTTCCTCCATCTCCTTTGACCCGCGGTCCCCTGCTATTTCCGGCAGATTATTTATGTCTTCCTTAGTGAAGACGGAACCAAAGTAGTTATTCAATTGGTCCGCCATATCCTTGTTCCCCATGATCAATTCACCTGTTTCTGACTGCAAGGGACCTACATTTGTTTTAACTAATCTCTTTCTCTTCACATATCTATAAAAACCTTTGCAGTCAGTTTTTATGTTCCCTGCCAGTTTTCTTTCATAATCTATTTTCCCTTTCCTAATTAAGCCCTTTGTCCTCCTCTGCTGGTCTCTGAATTTCTCCCAGTCCTCTGGTATGCTGCTTTTTCTGGCTAATTTGTACGCATCATCTTTTGCTTTGATACTATCCCTGATTTCCCTTGTTATCCACGGATGCACTACCTTCCCTGATTTATTCTTTTGCCAAACTGGGATGAACAATTTTTGTAGTTCATCCATGCAGTCTTTAAATGCCTTCCATTGCATATCCACCGTCAACCCTTTTAGAACTAATTGCCAGTCAATCTTGGTCAATTCACGTCTCATACCCTCAAAGTTACCTTTCTTTAAGTTCAGAACCATTGTTTCTGAATTAACAATGTCACTCTCCATCCTAATGAAGAACTCAACCATATTATGGTCACTCTTGCCCAAGGGGGCACGCACAACAAGACTGCTAACTAATCCTTCCTCATTACTCAATACCCAATCTAGAATAGCCTGCTCTCTCGTTGGTTCCTATACATGTTGGTTTAGATAACTATCCCGCATACATTCCAAGAAATCCTCTTCCTCAGCACCCCTGCCAATTTGAATCACCCAATCTATATGTAGATTGAAGTCACCCATTATAACTGTTTTACCTTTGTTGCACGCATTTCTAATTTCCTGTTTGATGCCATCCCCAACTTCACTACTACTGCTAGGTGGCCTGTACACAACACCCACCAGCGTTTTCTGCCCCTTAGTGTTTCGCAGCTCTACCCATACCGATTCCACATCCTCCAAGCTAATGTCCTTCCTTTCCACTGCGTTAATCTCCACTCTAACCAGCAACGCTACCCCACCTCCTTTTCCTTTCTCTCTATCCCTCCTGAATATTGAATATCCCTGGATGTTCAGCTCCCAGCCTTGGTCACCCTGGAGCCATGTGTCCGTGATCCCAACTATATCATAATCATTAATAGCTATCTGCACGTTCAACTCATCCACCTTATTACGAATGCTCCTTGCATTGAGACACAAAGCCTTCAGGCTTGGTTTTACAACGCTCTTACCCCTTTTACAATTATGTTGAAAAGTGGCCCTTTTTGATTTTTGCCCTGGATTTGTCTGCCTGCCACTTTTACTTTTCACCTTGCTACCTATTGCTTCCGACCGCATTTGACACCCCTCTGCTCTGCTCACCCATTTAAGAACCCCACCACCTCTTATTCTCTGTTTATTATTGTTTTCTTCTTTCCCCCCTACATGTTGGGTCTGAGTGCTTTCCTTCTCTGCCTCCTGCCTCACACACTGTCTAATAGCTTTCTCTATTTGAGTCCCTCCCCCCAACCATTCTAGTTTAAAGTCTCCCCAGTAGCCTTTGCAAATCTCCCCGCCAGGATATCGGTCCCCCTCAGGTTCAAGTGCAACCCGTCCTTTTTGTACAGGTCGCACCTTCCACAAAAGAGGTCCCAATGATCCAGATATTTGAATCCCTGCCCTCTGCACCAGTCCTTCAGCCATGCATTTATCCTCCACCTCGCTCCATTCCTACTCTCACTGTCGCGTGGCACAGGCAGTAATCCCGAGATTGTTACCTTTGCTGTCCTTCTCTTTAACTCCCCTCCTAACTCCCAAAATTCTCCTTTCAGGACCTCTTCTCTTTTTTTACCTATGTCATTGGTACCTATATGTACCACGACCTCGGGCTCCTCTCCCTCCCCTTTCAGGATATCTTGGACACGTTGAGACACATCACAGACCCTGGCACCAGGGAGGCAAACTACCATCCGGGTCTCCCGACTGCGTCCACAGAATCGCCTGTCTGACCCCCTAACTATAGAGTCCCCTATTACTAATGCCCTCCTCTTCTTTTCCTTACCCTTCTGAGCAACAGGACCGGACTCTGTACCGGAGGCCCGGCCGCTGTCGCTACCCCCAGGTAGGCTGTCCCCCCCAACAGTACTCAAACAGGAGTACTTATTGTCAAGGTGTACAGCCACCGGGGTACTCTCTAGTCCCTGCCTGTGCCCCTTGCCTCTCCCAACCGTAACCCACTTGCCAGCCTCCTGTGGTCTTGGAGTGACCACCTCCCTGTAACTCCTCTCAATGACTTCCTCGCTCTCCCTGACCAGACGGAGGTGATCGAGCTGCTGCTCCAGGTTCCTAATACGGTCCCTTAGGATAGACAGAGTTGACGTGGATAAGCTTTTTCCATTGAGAGTAGGGAAGATTCAAACAAGAGGACATGATTTGAGAATTAAGGGACAAAATTTAGGGGTAACGTGAGGGGGAACTTCTTTACTCAGAGAGTGGTAGCTGTGTGGAATGAGCTTCCAGTCGAAGTGGTGGAGGCAGGTTCGATTTTATCATTTAAAAATAAATTGGATAGGTATATGGACGGGAAAGGAATGGAGGGTTATGGTCTGCTTGCAGGTAGATAGGACTAGGTGAGAGTAATTGTTTGGCACGGACTAGAAGGGCCGAGATGGCCTGTTTCCATGCTGTAATTGTTATATGGTTATATGATTATATGGTTACACAGAAAGGATGGAGCAACTCTGGTTTTGCCAGCCTTGTTCCACCAGAGGAGCAGTGCTAACGGCCAAACGAGAACAATTGCCAGTCTACTACTAGCAAGACTACAACATGAGACCTTCTTATCAGCTCTGAACAAAGCGTGGAAAATCCCTTCCATTTACTACACTTCACACTGCCTCAGCAAGGCCACCAGCATAAGCAAGGACGTCTCACCCCAGACACTCCCTATTCTCCTCCCTCCCTTCAGGCAAGAGGTACAAAAGTGTGGGAACGCATACCTCCAGATACCTCAGAGTGTGCTCATATATAAGTGCCAGCTACATTCTGCAAGTTGGTGTTTGAGATTGGAATGACCCTGGTTCTGGAATAGAAATGACAAAGGTTGCACATTTTCCCAATTGTCCTGCAAGTTAGCTCCAGTCTAGCAAGGAGGTTGTTGGAGTGAGCTGCACATAGGTCTTTACCAAGTATCCTTCACACTTCCCTTCAATGTCTAGACATGGCTCAATTTAGACACTATGTATTTGTTAAATTTCAGAAAGAAATTTCTAATTTCATCTCAAGTTTTTTTTTAAACAGGTTTCAAGTGCAGAACAAACCATCTCTCAGCTTCATTCAGTTAAATATTTTGTGCGTAGGATGACTATGCCTTTCCTGATTCATTCTCCTGATGCCTCTCTCAGACATTTCGATAGATTTATTATTAGTTTAGAAATACAGCGTGGAAACAGGCCCTTCAGCCCACCGAGCCTGTGCTGACCAATAATCACCCATATTTAAACTATCGTACACGCTAGGGACAATTTAAAGGGACAATTAACAGAAGCCAATTAAGCTACAATCCTGCACATCTTTGGAATGTGGGAGGAAACTGGAGCACCTAGATAAAAACCCACGTGGTCATAGGGAGAACCTACAAACTCCATACAGACAACACCCATAGTCAGGATCAAATCCGGGTCTAAGGTGCTATATGGAGCAACACTACCTCTATTATGGACAAAAATATTGATTGAAAACCGCCACACAATTCCCTGCTGGTGGAACAACTGAAAACATACATCATTGCTGCTCTTTGTTTAACAACGACTATTTTGCTTTTTATGTAAATTGATCCAAATGCTTTTTCACATCATCTCACATGACGACATCCATGACCAAAGATTTACAATTGTTCTGGTTTGCCAAAATAAAGAGGGATATTTAGAGTTTACCAAAGCTGTATGAATTATAAGATTTTTTAAAAGTTTGCACATGGAAACAGGCTTATTTGGAATTATTCAAAGTTATTATTAAGTTGCAGTGAAGATTTTAAAACTTAAATTCATTTTTAGTAAATCAATAAAAATCTCATCTCCTTTGATTCTATAAATAGCAATAACAAATCAATTGGCAGATCTGTGCACCACACCCTTTCAATGATTCAATCAATTATTATTATTATTATTTAAACTTTATTTCTATCTCAAGGTCCAGACAAGAGATGACATTACATAAAATACATTGCATATAAAAAACACCATAAAATACATATAAAAGCTTAGTAAATTACTTATCAGAGCATCATAAATTTTATATAAAGACACAATACATGATTTAAAATCCAGAAAAAGAAAGAAAGATCAGTGTCCTACAACTATACCAATGTCTCCACAACTGGGGTTGGTAGTGTGTAGTGCGAAACCTTATGTTTGATAACACCAAGATAATTACATTTTTAGAGTCATTAATCCTGCAAATACATTTATACACATGATTTCTTAGGATAGCTTCTAAAGTACTGCAGCCACAAACATTTCACTAGCACTACATCATCTAGGTTTCCTTAGCAATATACTCATGGCATCATTATAAGCCACCTTTAGTCTCTGTAAACTTGTCGTTCTGTAGTTTGACCACAGGTGTGCAGTATAGGGTGGTGTACAATATGCTCTAAACAGAGACATCTTCACCACGTCTGTACACGCACCAAACTTACGTAAGAGAATATTCGCCTGTACGTACAGCATAGGGCGTTGCCTATAAATATCCTCATCATCTGTCATTTGTTGTGGAATAAAATGTCCAAGATATTTTACCTTATTACAGACACTAAGATTATTGTCAGACAATTTATAATCAGGAAATTTTAGACATTTATCCTCTTTGGTTCTACGGATCATAACAGCACTCGTACCAGCATAATTTGATATCATGTTCCACACCATACACAGAACATAAAGTAAGGAACTGCTGGAGACCAGCGCTAGATGGACTAAAGACCACAAAATCATCTGCATACATAATATGGTTCATTAAAGTATTACCAATCATGCGCCCAGTATTACAGGCTTTCACTTGCTTGGACAGATCATCAATATAAAGATTAAAAAGGACTGAGGACAACATTCCCCCTTGTCTAAATGGGGCTGAGACCCTATTGCCCCATTTTACTTGCATAGTCTGGTGGGCATACCAGTAAGCCAGAATACCCACAATGTATTTAGGCACCCCTCTTTGACTGAATTTTAAAAAACAACTTTCTATGATTAACACGATCAAAGGCTTTGGAAGCATCAATAAAGCACATAAGAATTGATGAGTTTTTACCTCTATATTTGTTTACAATATCCTTTAGGGCATATATATACACGTCAGTTCCATGTTTAGCTTTAAAACCATACTAGTTATCTGTGGAGTTAACAGACTCATATAATCTATCCAGCAGAATTGTCTAATCTAAACAAAACTTTCCAAAAGAGTGAAAACAAATATCTACATAAAAATGATTGTCTGTTAAAACTGCATGGTTGTTTCTAGCCTGAACCTTGGCTGAAGAGTGACTACATTTTGTGTGCAGATTTAAACTGCCCTAAGTTAACTAATTTTAGCTGGGAAGCAATTTGCGAGCAGTAAACTTGGATTTGGTGACTGTGGGCAGAGCAAGGGCGATTCCAGCCTAGGTTCTCATTATCTGATAATGCCTTCTGCAAATGGAGATGTAGGCATGAGGTTGAACAGCTTTTGAACTCAACTGCAATGCTGTCTATTACTGAATGCCCCTAGCATACATTGTCAGAGCTTGCAGTGGCGCTGCAGTAGAATTGCTGCCTTACAGTGCTTGCAGCGCCAGAGACCCAGGTTTCATCCCGATACGGGTGCTGTCCGTACGGAGTTTGTAGGTTCTCCCCGTGACTGTGGAAGTTAAAAAAGATTTAAACTTACAAAATGGATTGAGCTGAAACTAAGACAAGCTTTCACCTTCTCCTATTAAATTGCAAAGCCAACAAAATGCCCATACCTTTGCTTTCAATAACAAAGCTAACAAACTGTTGATGCTCCCTTTCCAATAACATAAGCGAGATAACAAGCACAGCTTCATGAATGTCTCCTCTATAATATAAACATTTAGAGAGATTCAGACTCTTGGCACTAACCCTTTGCTCAGTAAGATTATAAGTGCGTCATAAGTAGAAAAAAACCAAAATGCTTGTTCTGCAGAAATATAGCCTTCTCATATAACCATATATGGCTAACCCTTCCTCTGTCAGAAGAACCTGTCAATCTTAAGAAGCTGTCAATCTTAAGGATCTGTCAATCTTAAGAAGCAAGAGGCTGTACTATGCTCTGTAGATATTGCTGAATCATTGATTATTGGAGTATACATATGTAATTAGATCACTGCCTCTTTGTGTGGGGATGGGAACTCTGTATAGTTTGTAATCTGCACACTGTAAAGAGTTTTACCACACCCGCCTGGCGAAATAAAGATTGTACTGCTTGATACTGATTTTATTTGCGTTTTTGTCAGTTTAAGAACATTGAACCGCAACATGACCACGTGGGTTTTATCTGAGATCTTCGGTTTCCTCCCACATTCCAAAGACATACAGGTATGTAGGTTAATTGGCGTGATGTATGTGTAAATTGTCCCTAGTGTATGTAGGATAGTGTTAGTGTGCGGAGATCGCTAGTCGGTGCTGACTCGGTGGGCCTAAGAGCCTGTTTCCGCGCTGTATCTCCAAACTAAAAACTTGCAAAGGAGGATCACTCAGTATACAGCTCTCGATGGACCAAATCCGAGCAAGACAGGAAATAAATGGTAAAAAAGAATCTGAGATAGGTGGTTCTACAAGCCTGGAAGGAATGCAGAAATGGGAGCCATTAAGCTCATAAGTTCATATGTTATAGGCCATTCAGCCCATCATAGTCTACTCCACCATTCAGTCATGGCTGGTCTATCTTTCCCTCTCAACCCCATTCTCCTGCCTTCTCCCCATAACCCCTGACACCCGTATTAATCAAGGTTAGGCTGTGTAGATTCATTTAAACAAAAGCTGGAGAAGCACATGAAGGAGGAGTCAAGTCAAGTCAAGTGAGTTTATTGTCATGTGTCCCAGATAGGACAATGAAATTCTTGCTTGCTGCAGCACAACAGAATATAGTAAGCATAAATACAGAACAGTTCAGTGTGTCTATGTAGCGTAGACCATATATATACACATAAATAAACAGATAAAGTGCAATAGGCTGTTATAGTTCAGAGTTTGTTTGATAGCGAGTTTAATAGCCTGATGACTGTGGGGAAGAAGCTGTTCATGAACCTTGCATTGTGATTGAAATAGATGTGGAAAGATGAAGGAGGAAAGGGCACAATGTGCTGGCGTAACTAAGCGGATAGGTAATGTTTCAGGTTGGCACACTTCTTCTGACATCCTAACCAGAAAATGTCACCTATCCATGTTCTCCAAAGATGCTGCCTGACCTGCTGAGTTACTCCAGCACTTCGTGCACTTTTGTGTAAACCAGCATTTGGAATTCCTTGTTTCTACAAAAATGAAGGAGACCTGCATGGAACATTGAAACTGGAATGTTTGTTTAAATGCTCTATATTCCATATCATTCCATGTGAAAGAAACGGGGTACATGCGATAGATGGAGTGTTGACTTATTTTGGATACTACACATTGCTCCCTCAGTAATCCTCTGGAGTCAAAAGGGAATGTGGTTTAGAATCCCTGAATGTTAAGGGTATATTTTTAAAAAGGTTGCCTTCATAAAAATTAAGCTGACTGATAACCGTCTACTTTTATTCCCAGTCGATGAATGTGGTGGCACTGCAGCCTCTAAATGGTTGTCCACTGGGGCAGAATACTGCAGAATTCTTCCCTCTAATGTAAAGGGCACTCTTTAGCAACTATCTTACAAAAGAGGCCAACCAGAAGGTTACTTATCAATGACTATATCTACAGCTGTAGAATTCAGCTAATGTTTAGTTATATTGCAATTTTTTTATGAAGGAGTAAAATCAAATTGATCACATTTTGAAACTCTATGGTTGCTCAGCATTGGATTTGTTAGGGTGGCAGTCATTTTAGAAACAACAATTCCACAATCAGTAATGAAATGAACCAAGATGTTTGGAAACACGAGTTAAAGAAAGCTTTGCATGAGAGAACTCTGTGTTCTTCCCTAAGTAGTGCCTAGGGAACACTAATATCCATGGAAACCACCAGAGTACAGGAATGAATTTGTCATTCAATACCAAATCTAAAAAACATCAACCTAAAAAACATCTTCAACCCAACTAATTGTCAACCAGAATCATATGACTGTCATATGAATCATATGAATCTCGACCCGAATCGTCACCTATCCCGTTTCTCCAAAGATGCTGCCTGACCTGCTGAGTTATCCCAGCATTTTGTGTCTATCTTCGGTGTAAACCAGCATCTGCAGTTCCTTCCTACCCATATGACTGTCCACTGTGTGTGTGTGTGTGTGTGTGTGTGTGTAAGGGGCTTGACTATGTTGACTTAAAGGTGACATTGATTGTTGACTTTCGAATAGGAAGACCGAGGATCCCCAAACCTGTCTTCATTGATGGAGAAAGTCAACAACTTTATGTTCCTGCTTATACACATCTCTGAAGATATATTCTAGACCCAGCACATTGATGCAATAAAAAAGAAAGTTCATCAATGCATCTACTTCCTCTGAAGATTGAGGAGATTTGGTATGTTGATGAATACTCTCTTGAACTTCTACAGGTGTACAGTAGGAAGCATATTGACTGGTTGCATCACAGCCTGGTTTGGCAACTCGAATACCCAGGAAAGTAGGAGATTGCAAAATGTGGCAGACTCTGCCCAGTCCATCACGGGTACTGACCTCCCCACCATCAAAGGGATCTGTAGGAGGCACTGCCTCAAAAAGGCAGCCAGCAACAGTGGACCGCCAGCAACACCACCTTGGCCATGCTCTCATTTCACTCCTGCCAGCAGGAAGAAGATATAGAAGTCTGAAAAGCATGGCCTCCAGGTTCAGGAACAACTTCTTCTCACAACCATCATGCTAGTGAACACTATGAATACCAACTAAACTTAGAACTCCAAACTGTCTGGGTTACACTAGGGACTTTGGGCTTTTGTTTTGTTTTGTACTAATGTTTTTTATTTATTTATTTAACTTTTAAAAATTATGTTATCTATTGAGTGCTGTGTTTACAGACCTGGTATGCTGCTGCAAGTAAGAATTTCAAGGACAAAGGACAAAGGAAATTTATTGTCACATACACCAATTGGTGTAGTGAAATTTGAGTTGCCATCTGTAGCACACCAATAAAAATAAAACACAACATTAAAGAATTTGACATTAAACATAAAAACACCCCCCCCACAATGGTTCCCACTGTGAGGGAAGGCAGCAAAGTCCAGTCCTCTTCCTCTTCCTCTTGTTCACACATGGTTGGGGCCTATTTGAGGCCTCCGCCGTCGCCGCGACAGCGGCCCGATGTTTCAGGCCCTCTCGCCGGATGATGGAGCTCCGGCGTCGGAGGAACACTCTCAGCGGCCTGGAGTGTCTGGAACGGCCGCTTGCTGCCAGAGACCGCGGCTCCCGAAGTCCACAGGCCACGCTGGTCGGAGCTCCAACACTGGCGATCTCGGCGAGAGATCCCAGGCTCCGGGATGTTTAAACTCAGTGCCGCCCGCAGCTGGACATTCCACGACCACAGCTCTGCAATGTTGGAGTCGGCGGTCTCAGCACTCCGGAGATTACCACACGGCGACCCGGGTAAGGCATCGCCTGCTCCGTGATGGTGCTTCAGCGCTGTGCCATCGCCGAAGCTGAGGTTCTGGCCGGTCCCGGCAGGAAACGCCGCTCCAGTCCCGTTGGTAGGCCGCGAGGAAGGGGCGAAGATGCGGCTCGGAGGAAAGCCGCATCTCCGATCAGGTCGAGACTGAGAAATACAGTTTCCCCCTCCCCCCCCCCTCCACCCCCCACATCAAAAGACTAGACCTCCAAAACAAAAACTTTTACCACACTAAAAATAAAAAAAGGGTGAAAGGACAAACAACTGCAGGCTGGGCAGCCATACTCGACGGCGCCCCCCCTCATTGTGCCATTTCTGTACATATGACAATTAAACACACTTGACTCTTGAAATTTTAGGCAGAAATTACTTTGAATACTTGGCATAAACTCAATTTGCACGATTTGAACTGAAAACAGATTCAGAAGGAAGAATTGTAACTTCCTTGGAAGTGCTGGAATTGTCAAAATTGGGGAAGGTAAGTGGTACAGAAGTGTGAAAATGCACACCTCCAGATTCAGGGGCCATCTCTTCCCAGCTGTTATCAGGCAACAGGACCATCCTGTCAATAACTAGAGAACGGTCCTGAGCTACTATTGACCTCATTTGAGACCATTGGACTATCTTTAATCGGACACCACTGGACATTATCGTGCACTAAATGTTATTTCCTTTATCATGTATCTGTACACTGTGGACTGCTCGATTGTATCATGTATTATCTTTCCACTGACTGGTTAGCATGGAACAGAAGCTTTTCACTGTGCCTGAGTAAATGTGACAATATACTAAACTAAAGTAAACTAAACGAAACATGAACTAAACTAAACTAAACTAAACTGAAAAACGGTTGGAAAGTCAGCGAAACCTTCAATAGTATTGAAACATTAGGATTTTTGGAAAAACTGACTCTCTGCACATTCACCCAGCCCCATTTGCAGAATTCCCTTGTACTGCTGCCATTTAGATGGTCAAACATGTGATCAAATAAAAGTCACCTATTAAAACCCAGACACCAAATAACTCTAATAGGATTGCAGATGCCTCTGGCGAGTTAAAATCTTCAGTTACAGCCCACTCTCTGGAATCCATTTCTGATGATTAAATAGATTTCTGATTTTAAAAGACAAATCAATCTCGTAAATTTCATTAAAAAAGGAACTCCACACATGAGGCACAATAAAGTTTTCTCAGCTTGAATTGTGTCTGAATAGTTTAGACTTTGCTTTAGACTTGAGAGATGCGGCTCGGAACCAGGTTCTTCGATCCACCGAGCCCGCACTGGGCAATGATCACCCTGTGCATTAGCACAATCCAACGCATAAGGGACAATTTACCAACTTTGTAATGTGGGAGGAAACCGGAGCAGCCGGAGAAACCCCCCGTGGTCACAGGGACAATGTGCAAACTCCGTGCAGACAGCACACGCAGTCAGGATCGAACCTGGGTCTCTGGAACTGGCAACAATTCTACCTCTGCTCCACTGTGCTGCCCCCGTTAGATCATATCCTTAGATTTTGAACTGTCTTACAGACTCAAAGGTAAATTGAATATGCCAACAGTTTAACACTTTGCCATCTTCTGGGTGTAAATATGCTTTGTTCACCCATCACTAGGAGCTCTATTTTATCCTTGGCTAAATGTTATCAAGTTGTGCAGTAGATCTCCTCAGCTACTCTTAATGGGCCTGGCTCATGTGAAAAGAGTGCTCAGATTCTTACCAAAAGAAAGGAAATAACTGAAAAGTCATTTACTTTCCAAAGCGCTCACTTGACATCTAAAAGATTTTTTTGTATGAAAAAATCTTTCTTTGTCATTGATCTTTGTGCAGCAGAATGAGTGCAACAGCTGAAATGCATATGCATAGTGTTTACTGGAGGACTTATTATACTTTCAGACAGAAGGAAATCCTGTTCAGCATTGGAAAGCGCAGGGAACTGCCACTGGGGAATAAACCTGTCTGTGTCTTTATGAAATGAAAGTTTTGAAGACCACAGACCCTGCAGTGGGTGCTTCCGGCCTCACGTTCTTGAGGAGAACAGGAAGTTTTCCTTTCAGTGTCAAGCTGGATGTCACGATCTGTATAAAGGTGGCCAAGAATGGAATACCATGGGCAAAAAGTGAACACTGGGACATCAGAACATTCTCTTACTTTGAAATCATTGCAGACATAAAAATAAACCGGCACCATTTTTTTTGTGGTAAATAGCTCTTTGGGAGTATTATCCTTTCACATTTTCTGGTGTGAAAGAAAAGAACCTTGTTCAGGAATAATTCAGTTGTCAAAACAATTGCGCTTTGTTAAAGGATTCTTTGTCTCAGTGTTAGGAATCTAATGTTAGCTTGGTGAGAGTGGAGAGTCTAACAGTGACCACAGCACACTAGGGCTTAGGAGGAAGAGGAAAATTGCCATTGTTCCTGCTCCCATCATGGTCCAGTGGTTTCTGAACAGCTGGCTTTTTGTGGGAGGCAAGGATCTAATTTTGTCAATGGGATCCAACATGTTGAATAGTCTGCTGACATTCAGTTTTAATTTCATGACATGTTGGATTTGGTGGTCGCTGGTGGTGTGCAGAAAACCCGGAAGGAAATTATCTTTTAAGACAAGCAGTGATTTTACTCAGTCCAAGACCGTAGAGAACTGTAGATGCAGCCCAGTCCACACACCTACGAGACTCTATCTACACTTCACACTGCCTCTGAAAAGCAGCCAACATAATCAAAGACTTGTCCCACCCTGGTCATTCCTTCTTCACCCTGCTCCCATCTGGCAGAAGCTTGAAAGTACGCACCATCAGACTCAGGAACAGTTTCTTCTCCTCTGTTATCAGGCTTATGATTGGTCCTTCCACAAGCTAGGGTGCTGTCCGATTCACCTCTATCCTAATGTGTACATTGGACTTTGTTTGTGGTACATATGTGCTACAATGCTGAGAACTATATTCTGCACTATGCATCTTCCCCTTTGCTCTATATTTTGTTATTAAGTTTTGACTTTGAAAGTTCATGTTCTAGGAACAGAATTTGGCCATTTGGCTCATCGAGTCTGCTCCGCCATTCAGTCATGGCTGATCTATCTTTCCTTCTCAACCCCATCCCCCTGCCTTCTCCCCGTAACCCTTACTAATCAAGAACCTGTCAATCCCCGCTTTAAAAATACCCACTGACTTGGCCCCCATAGCAGTCTCCAGCAATGAATTTGTTGCTCATCTCTGCACCAGTGTACTTCGCCAAGTTATCTCTTCAGTAAAAATGTATTTTGTCTACTTTCATTTCAGTGAAAAAGTGGTTGGATCTGAGGCATAGGAAACTGACGGCATTTCTAGCTGCTCCTGACCCACAGAAGGCTGTGGAGGCCAAGACAATGGATATATTCAAGGTGGAGATTGGTAGATTCTTGATTAGTACGGGTGTCAGGGGATATGGGGAATAGGCAGGAGAATGGAGTTGAGAGGGAAAGATAGATCAGCCATGATTGAATTGCAGAGTAGACTTGATAGGCCGAATGGTCTAATTCTGTTCTATAACTTCTGAACTTATGAACGTACGAATAAAACTGATTGATTGATTGATTGATTGATTGATTGATTGATTGATTGATTGATTGATTGATTGACTACGAGGCGGCCATTAGCTGCATTGAAGTGGCCATAAAGGCTTCCGTTCAGACATGGACAGGTTCAGAATGCAAACCTTTACATAAACAAGAAATATTTTACACTTCAATATGGAAGATTTTATGAGTTTTGAGAACGTTTTCGCATGCAAAAAAAAAAACTGCTGGAGAAACTCAGCGAGTCAAGCAGCATCTGTGGAGAGAAAAGGATAGATCATGTTTTAGGTTGGGATCCTTCTTCAGATTCTCATATCTCCAAGAGTTTTCTCAGTGTAAATGAAATATTTCTAAGAAACAGAATACTCCAACGATCAGTCAGGGGAGCATAGAGGAAGCATAAAAATCCTTTGCATCCTTCACGTCCTGCTGTGCAGGTCCATCTGTCCCGATTATAACACACAAATGATTGAGTGAACTACTAATCCCGTTGCTTTAATGTTCTGCTACAACATCTGTGTTTTGTGATGTGACACTCTCAGAACTCTGATCTCTACAGAACTCCAGTCTGCAGGTGTGGATAGTGGTGAGCAGGCCTCCCTTATGTTTCTTTCAGCATTGCCTATTCATGTGGGGATTCCCACTCCTGGAGCAGATTACTGCAACCATCTCTGGCCAGGTTCTTCTTGTGGTGGATAAGGAGAGTTTCCTGCCCCTTCTTTCCCCCACCTCTACTCTTTCCCCAATGCCCCACTTCCCCTTCCCCACTCCATCCCTGGCCCATGGGACCTCCTTCCAATTATGTGCAATTCCAGGCCCCAAAGAAGAAAAGGGTGTCAGTAGCTAAAGACAGCAGTAGCACACACAAATATACTTTAACTGCCAGACAGATTGCAATTGTCTCTTTCACATAACCTTTGCAATGTTCCAGGCAGTCATCGTGTGCTACTGCTGTCTGCCTGTCACAGGAACTGAGCCTTTAGCTGCTGAAAGCCTTTTCTGAAGCAAAGTCATAGTCATACAGCACAGATACAGGCCCTTTAGCCCAACCTGTCCATGCCAACTGAGATGCCACATCTAAGCTAATCCCATTTCCCTGTGTTAGGCCTATCTATCTATCTATCTATCTATCTATCTATCTATCTATCTATCTATCTGTCTATCTATCTATCTATCTATCTATCTATCTATCTATCTATCTATCTATCTATCTATCTATCTATCTATCTATCTATCTATCTATCTATCTATCTATCTATCTATCTATCTGTCTCATCTTGACCACTTCCTGTCTGCGCTGTATATTGATTTTAGAAAAAACGCTACCCTGTATCGCTGTGATTTTTGGCCATCTTACTCACATGCCTCTTCCGCTGAGCCAGCCCCGAGGATTTTTCCCATCGATGAAAAAAAAAATTATGAGTGTTTAAAAAACCGTGAGATCAGCTGATTGGTCCTCTTGCCTGTCAATCACCACGATGAAGGTAACGCCCCTTCCGGGGGGCAGGACTATAAAACTCCGGATGCCTGGACGTGAGTCAGTCACTCTGAAAGATCGCGAGGGAGAGGCCACAACTCTGATTCTGCTGTGAGTCTACTGAGCTGTAAGTTTACTGAACTGTGAGTCTACTCTTTATGTGCTTTATGTGGTTAATGTGCTTTATGTGGTTATGTGCTTTATGTGTTTATGTGCTTTATGTGGTTAACCCCTTATGTGCTTGCAATAAATGATTTGTTAGCCAGCAATGTGTTTGCAATGAATGATGATTTGTTAACCCTCAATGTGCTTGCAATAAATGATTTATTAGCCAGCAATGTGCTTGCAATGAATGATGATTTGTTAACCCTTAATGTGCTTGCAATAAATGATTTGTTAGCCAACAATGTGCTTGCAATGAATGATGATTTGCTAACCCTTAATGTGCTTGCAATAAATGATTTGTTAGCCCTTAATGAAATTAAATGAGTTGTTTGGCCTGCCCTGTGCTTTTGCTTTGGCTTTGCTTTGCTTGAGCTCACCTGAAATGAAAGCAAATGGATTGTATTGTTGGCTGGCCCCGCCTGCCCTGTGCTTTTGCTTTTGCTTTGCCTTTGCTTTGCTTGAGCTCACCTGAAATGAAAGCAAATGGATTGTATTGTTGGCTGGCCCCGCCTGCCCCGTGCTTGACTTGACTTGAAATGGATTGACTTAACATGAAATGGATTGTTCGCCCTGCACTCACTGTGCTTGACTTGACTTAACCCACAACACCCATGCTAGCACTCCAGAACCCCCCCCCCCCTCCCCACTGGCCACCAATATTAGAATTGGTGGAGAAGTGGAATATTGCGTTGGGGGACCAGCCCTCCCGTGTGAACCTGGGACCCAACGGGTCCCACTTAGTCTAGTATACTATTAAAAGTCTCATCTTGTATGTGTATTTGTATCTTCGCCAAAATGCCACGCGGTAGCGCTTAGATTTTTACATATTCTGACTCACATTTTTCCCTACCACGCAGCAATCAGGTTCACTTAAGATTTCATCATATATTTCACGTTATTGTCGATTCAAGTTTTTAAAAAAAGGCAAAAAACAGTTCTAACACACAGCCTTTTTCCAGGACTTTCCACTGATGATGTCACAATCCCACTCATCGTACACCTATCACAATGGGCTCTCAAGCTGCCGAGTGCCACCCCCCCGCCCCCTCCCCCCTCCCCCCTCCCCCCTCCCCCCTCCCCCATCCCCCTCCCCCCTCCCCCCTCCCCCCCTCCCCCCTCCCCCCCTCCCCTCTGGGTAATTCACACCCTACACCCCTTCCTCCTCTGGTTATTCACACACCCGCCTGTCCCCTCCCCCCCACGGGTACAGTGAAACAGCCCTCTCTCCCCCCAGCCCTCTCTCCCCCTCCTGGGTTATTCCCCACCCGCCCCCTCCCCCCCATGTTATTCATGATGAAAGTTTCAAAAAAAGGCAAAACCACCTTTTAAAACCCGCTTTCAGTGACGTCACAATGCCCCCCCACCCAACGGTACAGTGAAACAGAATATTCCACCACCTTCCAGTGACGTCAGGGGGAGGGCCTCATTTCAAAAACAGCTTCATCAGCTCTCCAACGCACACTGTTGGGGGAGCAGACCCAACGGGTTTGCACTTAGTCTAGTATTCCTTTAAAGCTTTCCTATCCATCTACCTGTCCAAATGTCTTTTAAATGCTCTTATTGTACCTGCCTCAACTACCTTCTCTGGCAGCTCATTCCATCACCCTCTGGGTGTACAGGTTTCCCCTCTGATTCCTAATAAATCTTGCCCCTCTCACTTTAGAAGTGTTGAGATTCACATCTTGGGCGAAGACCATTGAAGATCGCACAAGTTTCATTTCAGTGCTTGTTTCTAGATTGTTTCATACTAAATTTTTCAAGGCGGTGATTGGCAGGTTTCTCAACTTCCCCATCAACAGAACACAATTATCGACAACACATCCTCCTAGAAAACCATTGGTTATCAGGGAACCTGTGTTCAGTCTCCTGCTCTACCCACGCTATATCCATGACTGTGTAGCCGGACACAGTTCCATTTCCAACTTTAAATTCGCAGCACTGTGGTTGGATGAATTACGGATACTGATAAGTCAGAGTATAGTAGGGAGCTCGATCATTTGATTGAATGGAGCCAGAATAACATCCTTGCTCTCCATGTCAGTAAAACCAAACAACTGATTGTTGACTTTCGAAGAGGAAGGCAGAAGATCCAGACATCGCTCTTCATCAACAGGTCAGTGGTGGAGGGAGTCAACAACTTCAGGTTCCTGGGCGTGCATATCTCTGAAGATTTATCCTGAACCCAGCACATTGATGCAATCATAAAGAAAACCCAATAGTGCCTCTATTTCCTTAGAAGATTGCGGAAATTCAGTGTGTCGATGAATTGAATTAGAACATGTATATGGTAGAGAGCATATTGACTGGTTGCATCACGGCCTGATTTGGCAACTTGAACGCCCAGGAATGGAGGAGATTACGGAAAGTGGTCACACTGCCCGGTCCATCATGCGTACTGACCTCCCCACCATAGGAAGCGCTGTCCCAAAAAAGGCAGCCAGCATCATCAAGGACCCACACCACCCTGGCTCTGCTTTCATTTCACTCCTGTCATCGGGGAGAAGGTACAGAAGTCCAGGTTTAGGAAAAGCTTGTTCTAACAACCATCTGGCTATTGAGTACTACAAACAGAACTCTGAACTACAAAATGCCTTTGTTGCACTAGGGACTTTGGTCTTCATTTTGTTTTTGCACTTTATTGGGTTTTTTTCTATTGAATGGAATTTTTTGTTTGCTATATTAACAATTGAGTACTATGTTTACAAGCCTGTTGTGCTGCTGCAAGTAAGAATTTCATTGTCCCGTTTTGGTATATATGACAATAAAACATTTTTGACTCTCTATTAATGACTATAAAGAAGATTAGAACAGACCACTTCAGCCATACTGATGACGTAAATAAAGCAACTCAATGTTGTACATCTTGAAATGTTCTGTACAGAAGAGTTAGTCTTATGGTCTCCCCAGGCAATTTGTTTGCTTCTACTGCAAGTCTAATGTTCTCATGTTGCAGGATCAAAGTGAGGTTATTTTGGATTAGAGGCACGTAAATAAGAGACTACAACTGCTTCACACGCTAGAATGCTTTCCTCATGTCTGTATTGCCACAGATGCTTCAGGCTGAAACTACTGGCCAGTGAAATGAACGTAACAACCAAATGTAATGTTCAGAGAAAATAAAAGTACTGCTCAGTCATATGAAAAGAAATTGCCCATGGCTGCAGAGAGCCACGAAATCAGGCAAGTGCTTCGAGGTAATCCATTCAATGAAACATCAAGGTAAATTCAATACATTGATACAAATTCAGAAGTTTATTGCCACGTATGCTATTTTTAGCTTAATGTTAGATCACAGCCTGCACTATTTTATGCCAATCATTAATCTGTTTATTTTATACCTCATGGCCATTTAATTTCTTCCCTTGCTTTTCTCTGGCCCAGTGATTTGTATTAAGTTCCTGACTGTGGCATGTTAAACAGGGAACGACTGTGGTAAAACACCACAGACAGGAATTTAACACCATTATGTTGGCCAAGTACTGCAGATATATCAGAAGCCCCAGTGAGAGTTTCGATCAGAAACAGGTTTGCTTGGATTTTGGATTGATGGATTTTGCATTCAATCTGCAATAAGTTTAACTTGCTGGAGATGCAAACACTGAAGTCCATGTCATTGTTCTTGAGTTTACAATTGTAGATAATGTACATGGGACCAGTAAACTTGTCTAATCAAATTCTCAGTAAGAATCTTTTATTAATGTAACACATGCTAACAGAGTCGACAACTTCTGCAATCTTCTGATATTGTACATGAAGCAAAAAACAGATGACTGTTACAAATATCATTCCACAGATTGTGTGGTCTCTGCATTGCACTGTAGGTATTTAACCAAGACAGGCTCTCACAGTGGTGCAGCGGTAGAGTTACAACACCAGAGACCCGGGTTCGATCCTGACTACGGGTGCTGTCTGTACGGAGTTTGTACATTCTTCCTGTGACCTCCCACATTCCAAAGACGTGCAGGTTTGCAGGTTAATTGGCTCCTGTAAGTTGTCCCTAGTGAGTCGGATAGAACTAGTGTACAGGTGATTGTTGGTCGGCGTACACTCGAAGGGCCTGTATCTCAAAACTAAAACTAAAGTAAACGTTTGATTTTCCTTCCACCTTTCTCCTCTTACTCTTGTTTTCCTGCAAGTGGTGCTGTAATGTTGACTGCGGTTCCATGATACAAACACAGCTCCCATTCATCATCTGCCTTCAGTGGAGAGTGATAGATGATATGTTTCTCAGTTTCTTGCAGCTTGTTAGAGTCACGGGTGAATCTTCTCAATTGATGTGTAACTCCCAGGAACAAAGAGTCTCCACTTTCCTATCTGTAGTACTGGTTTCTTCACAGTCTATCTATGTTTACAGCAGGGGAGTAACTAAATTATCACTGACTGTGCAGAACTCCTGACTAAGGGACTTCTAGCCTGAATTCTTTATTCTGTGGTGAAATATCTTCACTTGAGATGAAGAGTACCTGGGAGGAACTACCACCTAGAAGTTGCCTTCTAATATACGCATCATCTGGCTTGGAAATAGATCACTGTTCTTACACTCTCACTGGCTCAGAATCCTTGAACTCTCTCGAGCAGTTTGTTTTTCCTGTTACATATTCCAGAGCTGTTGAAGTCACTTGAATGCTTTAGTTGCCATCGTCTGATACATTGGGATTTTCAATTCCAGCAGTTTATTGTGAAATTAAAAATAAACTTTTCCCGCTACTTTTTTGGCAGGTAAATAGATCTAGACAAATTGATGCCCTTTGCTCCTCATTGATTGACCCGGGCCTTTGATGCACCTGGTAGATCTGCTGCTCAAAGTGCCACAGACCCGGGTTCAATCCTGACCTCTGGTGCTGTCTGTTTGGAGTTTGCATGTTCTCCCTACGACTGCGAGGGTTTCCTCCGGATGCTCCGGTTTCTTCCCACCTTCCAAAGACATGCGGTTTTGTAAGTTAATTGGCCTTTGTAAATTGTCTCTGGTGTGTAGGGTATGGATGCGAAAGTGGGATAACAGTGTAAATAGGTGATTGATGGTCGAAATGGACTTGAGGGCCTGTTTCCATGTTGTATCTTTCAATCAGTCAAGCAATCAATCAATTAATCAATTTAATTCAATTGATTACAACAATCTCTTCTGTGTATAAATGACAGGAATATGGCGGTATTCCCTAATGAGTAATGGGCTGACTACATTCATGAGTTGCTTATCATAGGGAAAACTCAATTTTCCAATATAAAGCCATTGAATAAATGTACTTCTTACCTGAATTTTATCCAGTATAGGAGAATCGTAAAACATAATTGAACTGCACTCGAAACACTTATTACTGAAGGGTCTTCGGATGGTATCAGTCACTAAATTCTCTTTTGTTGGCTTTTCCAGCTGCCTCTCCTGAAGATGTTGACACGCTACTTCATATGACATAATGGAATTTCAGTGCGTATGTCACTGACTCATCTACAAAACAATATTTTGTATAAAGTGATCTGAAATATCTTAATGAGTTACGTCTGGGGATTACTTATGTAAATTGAGCACAGATGCAAAATTCCTTCACTTATTACCAGTCTAAATTATTGAGATTATAATTAAATAAAATTATGGCCTCCAATTGTTTTTCTTATTGGAAGCATTCATCTTCTTGAAATCAATATGTAGTAAACAAGTTTAAATAGAAACAATTGGCCTCTCTTTTAATTAATTGTTTTTTAAGCACCTAATCCATAATAACAAACCCTGGTGATTTGGTTCAATTTCTTCGATCTACCAATGCTGCTTTGTGACTAGTTACAATGAGAATGGTCAGACAAATGGTCGTGATCATGATCAGTTTTATGTTGCTCTGGCAATGCATGATATCTTCCAAAATGCATAATTCTGTACCCTATTATTACGCAGGTCCTCTGTAAAATGTTACTAACCTTGTAATGCCATACCATCGCAGGGAATACATTTTTGAAATATTTCACAATTGATTACCAGCTCCACTGGCGAAGGAAAATAATAATGCTTTCACCCACTTCTGTTGAAAATGTATAGAGTAAAATATGGTTGAATGACTACCAAACTGAATCCTGAGATTCAGTTCTATTGGTGTAGCTTGAACAAAACATCAGGATAAATTACTAAGATTATACCTCGGGTATAATCACATTCAGTAATCTCGTGGTACTATTGGCAGGTTTACAAAATTAAATATAAGGGGAATATGTAAACAGAATATATAACAAAGTGTTATAAATCACGTAAAAAATGTACAAACTACAGGAAAGTACTTTTGATTTCATGATGTGAGAATGGAGTGGATTGCCAGGTGTCCATGGCAACAATATTAATCCTTAAATAAAAATAAATCAAATCATATACTCATTCACCAGCCAATTGCTCGTTTTTGATATGCACATCTATGAACAATGAGTGACCACAAAAATAACATCTGTAAATAGAATATTTTATGACACATCTTGAGAGTATGATACAGTTCCATACAAATGCAACCCTTTTTATATATTTTGCCAGTGATGTTATTTGAGGAAATCTATCATTATAAAACAGACTGAAGGCATGTTTATATTCACAAGTGTGGGATGTAAGAAAATTTAATGCTCAATGAAATTATTGATGTGGGATGTGGGTTTGAGGTGAACTGTCAACGTATTGACTATTATCTGTTGACAGTAGTATATATTGGTATTTTTTAGAATAAAAAATTAACTTTGATCTATTTTGGAGGTGGCACAGTGGTGGAAAATATAGAAGTGAATACAAATGTTGGGGAAGCAAAAGGCGCCATTAGCCAGTACCCGGACGGGGCGTCGAAGGACGAGAAGCCGAAGCGAAGAAGTGGAAGCAAGGTACCGAATGGACGCGACGCTGAAAAGCCAAATAACCGAACAGACATGACACCGAAAAACCAAATAACAGAACGGGCGCGATGCGGAAAAGCCAAATAACCTAACGTACGCAACGCCGAGAAGCCAAATAACCGAACAGGCCCGACGCCGAAAAGCCAAATACGAGACGCCAAAAAGCCAAATAACGGACATGACGTCTCCGGGGATGGGATTGGTCCGAGACCTTGTTAGCGATTGGTCCAGACCCCGCGTCCATCACATCACTGGCCTGGAGAGACATGAGGGTGGGGGGGGGATTTTTAATTTTCCTTCGCCGCTTTTGGACTACCAAAGATCAAAGAGCGATTATTTTTGTAAGCGTTGATCTACCATGGTGCTTGGGGTTAAGAGGCTAGACTCTCCCTCTCGCTCTCGCTCGCTCTCCATCTCCCGCTCGCTCTCGCTCTCCATCTCCCGCTCCCTCTCACTCTCGCTCTCCATCTCCCGCTCTCTCGCTCTCCATCTCCCGCTCAATCTCGCTCTCGCTATCCATCTCCCGCTCTCTCTCGTTCTCGCGAGGGGGAGGAGAGGGGGAGGAGAGGGGGAGGAGAAGGGAGGAGAGGGGGAGGAGGAGGCAAGGTCTCAGACAAATCCCGTTTTCCGGCATCGTGCCCGTTCGGTTATTGGCTTTTCGGCGTCGTGTCCGTTCGCTTATTTGGCTTTTCGGCGTCGTGTCCGTTCGGTTATTTGGCTTTCGGCGTCGTGTCCGTTCGGATTATTTGGCTTTTCGGCATCGTTTCCATTCGGTATCTTGGCTTCGGCTTCTGGTCCTTCGACGCCCCGTCCACACGCATTAGCCAGAGTTTAAACCAGGGACAGCAATGGTTATAATGCAATTTTCATTGGGAACGAGAGAATTACTTAAAAGTTACTTTGGAAATTGGCAAGCAGTAAAAAACTGTCTTGAAAAAACCGTTTTCTATGTAACCTCCCGCAGTGTAATCATACACCATTGCCTTTGAAGAATACATCTGCTACTTTCATCATGGGAAGCCATTTGAAATTGACAAACAATTGCTACCATTGACACGTGAAATATTACTCTATTAAACAATGTAACACACAGCCTTCAGTATTTTTAGCTTTTACCCGTTGACACCATTGTATTCATAAGGTGATTTTCCATTTGCCACGTTTCTTTGGAACACAACTCCCATGTTAGAGCCGTCCTACCTGTTCCTTAATAGGGATCCACAAGGTGCTATATACGTAAATGTATGCCCTTTTTAGTCTCAGGAATATCCAAACAAGTGCAATAGGCAAACTAGTACTGTTAGAAATCATTGCAAACCTGTCCGTGAACATATATTTTGTAGGAGAAAATATTTTATGGTCCTTTTGGAGCCACTATAATAAAGTGCTATCCCAGGCACTGGTTTAATTCATTCCTCAAATGTTTATTGTACTTTATGATTGCTTGGTGGGAGAGAATATTCCATCTTATTTCAGTGATTCACTGACAGGATTAGGAAATCTGAAGAAGGGTCCCAATCTGAAACGTCGCCTATCCTTGTTCTCTAGAGATGCTGGCTGACCCACAGTTACTCCAGCACTTTGTGTCTTTCTTTGTAAACCAGCATCTGCAGTTGCTTGAGTCTACAGGAGTAGGAAGCTGGTCACCATTGGTACATATAATCAATAAAACTGCTTTATATGTCGTTTTAACTGGAACGAGCTTCCAGAGGAGGTAGTTGAGGCAGGAATTATCGCAATGTTTAAGGAACATTTAGAAAGGTACATGGATATGGCAGGTTTAGAGGCATATGGGCCAAATGCAAGCAATTGGGACTAGTGTAGATGGGACAGATTGGACGATGTGGGCAAGTTGGACCGAAGGGCCTGTTTCCACGCTGATTGACCTGAGTGAATGTGTTGCAAGATTATGCAACCTGTCTGCAATAACTGGTGCCACTGTTACTGTACAGTATTTACAGCACACGTCTCGGAACCCAGTAAAATCCAAGCCGTGCAAAACCATGCAGCACCTGGTATTGGGGGTAGGCTATTGACATGGATAGAGAATTGTTTGGCAGACAAGAAACAAAGAGTAGGAATAACAGGTCCCTGTCAGAATGGCAGGCAGTGAGTGCCGCAAGAATTGGTGCTTGGGCCGCAACTATTTACAATATATATCAATGATTTAGATGATGGGAATTAAAAGGTAACACTAGCAAATTTGCAGATGACACAAAGCTAGGTGGCAGTGTGAACTGCGAAGAGTATGCTAGGAGGTTGAACGATGGACAGGTTGAGTGAGTGGGCAGGTGCATAGCAGATGCAGTATAATGTAGATAAATGTGAGGTTATCCACTTTGGCGGTAAGAACAGGGGGCAGATTATTATCTCAATGGTGTCAGATTAAGAAAAAGAGAAATGCAACGAGACCTGGGTGTACTTGTACACCAGTCACTGAAAGTAAACATGCAGGTATAGCAGGCAGTGAAGAAAGCTAATGGCATGTTGGCCTTCATAACAAGGGGATTTGAGTATAGGAGTAAAGAGGTCATTCTGCAGTTGTACAGGGCTCTGGTGAGACCACATATGGAGTATTGTGTGCAGTTTTGGTCTCCTAATTTTGAGGAAGGACATCCTTGCTATTGAGACAATGCAGTGTAGGTTCACAAGGTTAATCCCGGGATGGCGGGAATGTCATTTGAGGAACGATTGGAAAGACTGGGCTTGTATTCACTGGAATTTAGAAGGATGAGAGGGAATCTTATAGGAACGTATAAAATTAAAAACGGACTGGACAAGCTAGATGCAGGAAAAATGTTCCCAATGTTGGGGGAGTCCAGAACCAGGGGTCACAGTCTAAGAATAAATGGGAGGCCACTTAAAACTGAGATGAGAAAATAGTTTTTCACGCAGAGAGTTGTGAATTTGTGGAATTCACTGCCACAGAAGGCAGTGGAGGCCAATTCACTGGATGAATTTAAAAGAGAGTTAGATAGAGTTCTAGGGGCTAGCGGAATCAAGGGGTATGGGGAGAAGGCAGGCACGGGTTACTGATTGTGGATGATCAGCCATGATCACAATGAATGGCGGTGCTGGCTCAGGGCCAAATGGCCTCCTCCTGCACCTATTTTCTATGTTTCTATATGGGTAGAGATCACCTTCACAGCCCGTGAGATGATGATTTGCCACAATACAGCTGAAGAAGTTTATATTTAGCACGCATCTCCATGGATGCATCAGGTAGGTTACAGTTGCTGCATCAACATATTGATATTTTACATCAATGCAGTAGCTTATCGCAGGACAATAATGCAATCCCTATTCTTGTGTCCGGCTCTAAAGTTACCCATGGAGCACTGAGGAGAGGGGCAGAATGCACATCAAATAAGACCCACAGCTTTATTGTGGGGCGAGCTGCTATGAAGGATGGAGAGACTATTTGTTTGAATACAGGTGAGAACCTTGTGGTAAAAAGCAGGTTTAGGTATAACTTTAGTGTAATATTTCTCATTGACTGTTACTATAGATATTTTATGGTATTTTTTGTGTTTTAAAATAATTTCAATGTATATGAGTAATTTTTTTAAATCTCGGATTATCAGTGGCTTTGAAAAACAGTTTTTCACCCAGTTCTCCCCTTCCCCTCTCCCTCCCCTCCACATACTTATCTCACATCCTTAGTCTTTTCATCCCTGGTCTTTGATCAACTGTCTGCCTATCCAAAAGCCCCCTCACCTGTATCCACCTATCAGGCTTTGTTCTGCCCCCTCCGCTCTTCCAGATTTCTTCCCCCTACCCCACCCCCCCCCCTCCCCTCGCATCACAATCAATCTGAACAAGGGTCCTGACCCAAAACATCACCTATCCATGTTTTCCAGAGATGCTGCCTGACATGCTGAGTTACTCCAGCATTTTCTGTCTTTTTTTTTACAAGTAAGGAATTGTTGAGGGGAAAGGATGGCATGTGGAACAGCGTAGAGATGCTGCCTTACAGCGCCAGAGACCTGGGTTTGATCCAGGCTATGGATGCTGTCTTTACAGGGTTTGTACATTCTCCATGTGACCGTGTGGGTTTTGGCCAGGTGCTCCGGTTTCCTTGCACACTCCAAAGACGTACAGGTTTGTAGGTTAATGGGCATCGGTAAAGATTGTAAATTGTCCCCAATGTGTAAGATAGTGCCAGTGCACTGGTCGGCACGGACTTGTTGATTGCAGTCCCTGTTTCCGCGATGTATCTCTAAATTAAACTAAACTAAACTAAGTGAGCAAGTAAAGGTGCTTTAACTCAAAATAAATTGTGGCTGGAGTAGGAAGTGAGAAGGAGTGTAGGTAAGGTCATCTCCAGTTGTTTCTGTGCTAACATTGGCCTTGGACTCTGGGCAGCTGCTTAAGTAATGGCCAGACTCTACCCTCCAGAATATGTGCTTGTTACGGTCAGTCTCCTGGCACTGCTTTTGGTAATGTATTTTATTTGCCTGTATGTGTGGAGGAAGTGCAACTGTTCTGTGACTTGCCTAGCGAAGTGCCTGCTAGGGATGAGGCACTGTCAGTAACCTGTGCCTGTGAATCTTGCAATAGTCAGAGAGTGAGAATGTGTTACGAGTCCAGGTTGCAAGAGATTATTGCAGGTAAATGATGCCCACATACGACCTGGAAAAGTGTTTGGTGATACTGGTGTGGTTGAAGTGAGATTAATTTAAAGAAACACTGACCTTTCTTAGTAGAAACAAGGAACTGCAGATGCTGGTTTACAAAAAAAGGACACAACGTGCTGGAGTAACTCAGCAGGTAAGGCAGCATCTCTGAAGGACATGGATATGTGATGTTTCGGGTTGGGATCCTTCATACTGGGAGGAGGAGAACTTCTTCAAAGATTCCACAGTGGAGCAATCAAAATGTGGACACAAGGAACTGCAGATACTGGTTCACATTAAATGACACAGTGCTGGAGTAACTCAGCTGGTCAGGCAGCATCTCTGGAGAACATGGATAGATGACATTATGGTTGGGAGTCATCTTCAGATTGATTGTATATGGGGAAAAAAAGCTGGGAGAGGGGAGGGACAGGACCTCGGCAGGTCATAGGTTGTTACAGGGGAGTTTTTTTTTAAATGGCAGATGGTTGGACAATAGCCAGAGATGAAAAGACAGAACACGTGACACAAAAGGATTGAAGAGTTGAGAATTGTGATGCTAGAGGAAGGAAAGTAGATGAAAGGGGAGGGGGAGGGGGAGGGAAGAAATACTGTAGGTGTGAGTCCAGGAGGAGTGCAATGGATGGGGGAAGGATAAAGGGGGGGGGCTTTATTTGAGGGAAGAAGCAACAGGAGGAGGGTTATGTAATTACGTATAATAGGAGAATTCAAAGTTGGATTGTAAGGTACCCAAGCAAAATATTATGTAATCAAGGGATGTTTGTGTTGCTGGCAGGTCTGGTACTTTCTCCAGTGCTTATTTTTTTTCTGAATGAAGTGGCCGACTGGTAAATTTCAGAGAGCAGTGCTGGGTCTGGAATGACAAAGGCTGGTAGGGAAGAATGACAGGGTTTTCTTCCACGGAGAATTTGAAGAAAATTACACTGACCTTAAGTTGGTTATGGAATATTGGTGCTGTTGTCAAGTATGATTTTCCATTGCCTAACTTTACCTGACTGTGTGGCCAGCTAGTCCATTTCAGAGCACAATGGTGGGACTGGAATGATATAATGTCAGATAGGAAAGAAAGGTACAGAGAACATTATACTGTTGTATGCTATAAGGTCATCAAACGTCTTATGGCCCTAAACCCATATCCTTGGATCTTAACTCCCATTATTAACCTCAATTGCTGCCTCTGGGGAAGCACAGTGGTGCAGCAGTAGAGATGCTGCCTCTCAGTGCCAGAGACCTGGGTTCGATCCTAACTACTGGTGCTGTCCGTATGGAGTTTGTACATTCTTTCTGTGACCGTCTGGGTTTTCTCTGGGTGCTCCGGTTTCCTCCTAATTCCAAAGATGTGCAGTTTTGAGGGTTAATTGGCTTCTCTAAATTATCCTGCGTAGGATATAACTAGTACGGGTGATTGTACGGTCGGTATAATTGTACGGGTGATTGCTGGTCGGTGTGGACTTGGTGGGCCAAAGGACCTGTTTCCATGTATTTTTTTCATCTCTAAACTAAAACTGACCTGTCATTGCCACTTGACTATCGGCCTGGTCATATTTCTGGCCCCGTGTGGGTACAGAGCCTTCCATCCTTCTCAGCCTCTCATTGACCGATTCTTCCAAAAGCTGCAATGGGAAACCAGAATGCCAGCTATTTACTAGCAAGCTCTCCGAAGCTCTGGAACATCCTCCAGCACTGGTTGGAGCCACAACGTTCAGTGGTGCCTGAATGGCACTGATCAGCAGTGGCTCGCTTCAACCAGAGTTGTCTGCTCCCGAAGTTAGAGCCTGCAAAAGTAGCCTGAGGCCAGCAGAGGTACAGCTTAGTCACTCAAGTTGCAATAATAAGGCAGCGGCCCAACTTCTATGCACACTGGGCCATGGAGTAAACATGTGTCTGATCCCAATGCATGCTTTACACTGCTTTCCAATTCAGCCCCCATGGATGTGAAAATCTTTTCTGAGCCTGGGTTATGTTATGCATTAAGTTGCAAGGACTTGGTGAATTGCTGATTATTCTATTAGGATAATATATAACTTTCTCTACAGCGCCCTTGGCAACAACCAGGGTCAATGTCATTCAGGCTCTTATTAAGTCAAGTAAAAGAACCCTTTTCTAGTCAATTCACACAATTATTTTATCAGCTCTCAATTTATACAATCAAATATGTTTAAGTAATTGATAACTCCCACAAATCCATTTAAACATGCTATTATTTTCTTCTTCTTTCTAATGCATTAATTTTCTGAGCATGTAGATCCACATTTTATATATCACTGGTTTCTTCCTATAGCTGTCTTATTTAACTCTATGTATGTTTTTCATTGCATGATGTATGTGTTTCATTATGTGCTGTAAGTAACGTTGTTATATGATATATATGTCTGAGGACTGAAACATTTCTGGTCCCTAAAAGCTCCTCAAACCTACCTTAATTGCCAGTTTAACTAATTCCCTTTCCAGCTATTTTTGAAGAGGTCAAACGGTTCTATGCCATTTTTCCATGGTTTGGAACTAAAGTAGTTTGGAAAGAGCACAAGCCAACAATATGGAAGTGAGATGAGATTGACTTGAGCGCACAGAAAAATAGGTTTTCTCATGTTTACTCCACTTCTCTTAGAAATATCCTCAATTCCCAGTTGAAAATGTCTCAGAATAAAACCCCCAACAAGATGCGCAGGTGTTGAAACACATGTCTCAGTACTTTGATGAGAGCGCTTTCATCAAGAGCTCAGAATGACACCTTCCCTCAGGCCAGGCTTCCACTTTATTACTCCATCCCTACAAGGCTTTTAAATTTCATCTTGAGTCTCCATTTATTCAATTTATTCTGCCCCTCTCTGCATCTGCAAGTTAACATTTACAGATGCAGAGAGACAGGCGGTAGAGTGTCACAGCTGGCACCTTGGCGCAGCGGTAGAGTTGCCGCTTTACAGCGCCTCAGACCCGGGTTTGATCCTGACTATGAATATTGTTCGTAGGGAATTTGTACTTTCTCCCTGTGGCCATGTGGGTTTTCTGCGGGTGCTCCGGTTTCCTCCCACACTCCAAAGATGTAGAGATTTGTAAGTTAATTTTCCTCGGCAAAATTGTAAATTGTCACTTGTGTAGGACAGTGCTAGTGTACAGGATGATCGCTGGTCGGCGTGGACTTGGTGAGCCGATGGGCCTGTTTCCACACTGTATTTCTAAAGTAAAGTAAAATATAAACAATAGTCAGACGAAAGAGAACAGAGGCAAATTAACAAAACTAAGGGACAGTACAAGAATGAATCAAGATGAGGATTAAAACTGAAATCCATGAAGTGTTTGCATTCCTGGTCGGCATGTGTTACATAGTAGCAGCATCATCTTGCATTCTACTTCTCAAATTTGCTTTTGGTGTTTCTGATAGGTCTAGATTTCAAAACCAGTTCTGCAACTACTAAGTGGTGCACATATTACTACAGACGGGAAATATTTCTGGCCGTTTTCTGTCTTTACGAGCTACAGCATAATAATGTTTACCAGAGACGTTCTTTGGCAAATTTATAGCATAATGTAATATCTTGTCAAAAACATACTGCTTGATGAAAGGAAATGTACATCTAGATATCAGCTGAATATCTAATAGATCACAAGTTAATGAACCAAAACCTACTTGAAAAGGTTGATAGCTATTAAGGAAGAATGTGAAAGTCATAGAAATTCAATGAACAAATGGATGTTATTTTTTCCAGTTTCATTGGGCAGCAGTGTGGTGCAGCTGGTAGAGCCGCTTGCTCACAGCACCAGAGACCTAGGTTCAATCCTGATCTGGGGTGCTGTCTGTGCGGAGTTTGTACATTCTCCCTGTGACCGCATGGGTTTCCTTCGGGGCGCTCCCGTTCACTCGCACATCCAAAAGACGTGCCGGTTCGTAGGTTATTTGGCATCTAAAAAGAATTTCACCTAATTATAAGAGTGGATAAAAAGTGGAATAATGTAGAACTAGTGTGAACGGGTGATCGATGGTCAATGTAGACCCAGTGGGCCCAAGGGTCTGTTTCCATGCTGTATCACTAAACTAAATTAAACATTGTTCATTACCCATGAACTGGTAAAGAAACAACTTACTAAATTACATAATATCTATGAATGATTCATTATTGTTTATCTTCTTCTAAACTATCCCCTCTCTGCATTTAACCCATGTATTTATCTTCATCTGCAATGATCCTCCTTGGTTGTAGATTGAATTGAGAGATGGCTTTGATTGAAACTTGGTTCTGTTCTTCCATCTCCATACTAATTGGCCCATACGGCACATGTAGCTGTGGTGTGTCCCTATTATTAACTCACATCTTGTTTTTCATAAATACTTTATCTCTTGGAAATTCCAATTCTCTCCAATATCAGATACTTTCTGATATTCATTGAAATACTGTGTAGGAAGGAACTGCAGATGCTGGTTTACACCGAAGATAGACACAAAAAGCTGGCGTAACCCAGCATCTCTGCAGAAAAGGAATAGGTGACGTTTTGGGGACTTGACCCGAAATGTCACCTATTCCTTTTGTCCAGAGATGCTGCCTGACCCGGTGAGTTACACAACCTTTTTGTGTCTATGTTCACTGAAATACTGTACATTTCTGAATTCTGTACAGTGTGTGAAGGCCCTGAAATTATAGTTATCATATTTTAGGAGGTTTTCAATAAAAGAGCAAAGATCGGAAAAGATTATGATGAGTGCAGTGATACCTAAGAAATGTAAGTTTTTGTTTATACTATTTCAAGTGGTAATGACAGCTTTTTTGCTAGTAAAAAATATCTGATTTACTTAAGCTGACAGAATTCCAGTAAAAGAACCCCATTACTATAAAAGCATTAAACAAATCATAAATTACTCAGTTAAAGTTGGTTAATGTGCTTTACATAAGTGAAGAATTGCTTTTTTGCAAGATTACTGTAAATCAAATCTTCAAGCAGTTAATTCCTAACATTACCAACTTTGTGCAAAATTACCAAAAATGTATTTGGCGACGTGTTATTCATTGAGGCTAGGTCACATAATGTTGCTTGATCAAGAATAAAATGTGACGATATTAAAAATAACGTTTTCACTTTCTCATCCTGCTGGCGAGAAACATGGACTGATTTGTTGTATGTCCCTTGTGATTCACTCGCCAGTAACACTAGAGGATGGAAAATTATGTCCTGCTGGGGTTAGAAAATCACCTCTAATAGGCTGACTTGCTAACTAGAAATAACAACATACAGTTTGCACTAAATTCGACCAGCATGTAGACAACAATATCTTTCCATCTATCATGCATTTCACAGCACGGCTATAAAATGGTCCCAGTATTGATAAGAAGCATGATCACATTACTGGTGAGTGACAGTTAATTATTTAGGGGTTGCGCTATATTGGTCCGTGCTTTTAATCTGCTGGTTGCTAAAAGGTCACCCCACAGACGAAGATTTTCAGTTCCATTATTTTCAGCAAATACAAAGTCCCATTTTAACCCTTTGTTACTTATTTCTGGCCATCAAACTTCAATCAGGTGCTAGCAATAAGATACACTTATCTGCCTTTCTTTCAAACAGGCTGATTGCTTGTTTATATATCATCTTACTCCAACTGTAAGGAATGCAAAAGGTAATCCTGTATTTCATGGAGTGGGCCTTCAAGATTGCAACGTAAGGGTGGATTGCAAGAAATTATGCTTTAGATTTGCATAAAGAGAATGGAGTTATATATAGTTCAACTGTGGGAAGCATAAAAGGACATAAATGGTGGAGTAATTCAGCGGGTCAGGCAGCATCTCTGAAGCACATGGATAGGTGACATTTTGGATCAGGACCCTTCTTCAGACTGATTGTAGAGGAGGTGGTGGGGAGAAAGAAGGAAGGCATAATACTGTTCAAGCTGATAGGATATATTTGGGTGGTATTCAATATCTTAGATGATTGCATTCCTTATCCTAGAAAATCGCTGGCTCCAAATTGTCCTCCGAGTCATATTTTATCTTAACAAGAAGTAACTCACAATTCTATCTGTGCTGATTCTACAACCTGGCACTCCTTGTCTAACAGTGCACTGGGATTACCCTTCTTCACTTAGATAATAGGAATCAGAGAAGAACCCAAAACCATGGATCATACACTTAAACTAAATGATATCAGGTTAGAGGAGAGTCGAGGAAAAACGTCTTCATCCAGAGGTAGATATGGGGTTTGGAACTCATTCCCCGAAAGGGTGGTAGAGGCCCAAACTCTCAACACACTTACAAATAATTTTTGTACAGGTTGAACACCGATTTTCTGACACACTCGGTTCCAGAGCCGTTCTGGATTATCCAATTTATGGGCCAACAGAGGTCACATGATAATGAAACAACGATACATCCCTAGCCCGTTAATCACACCCCTCCCGTGTCTCTAAAGCACCATGGAGTGCCAGAAACTTTAAAAAAACAAATATAAAATGTAAACTGAATGTGAATGGAATGACCTGCCGACCCATCCCCGGCTCCCACCATCTCCCCAGCTGTTTAGAGCCCCAGCTTCCGACCCCACTCCCGACTCACAAAGTGCACCAGCGAGCCCCTTTCACCTGCTGCTGTTTCTTGCTGTCGGCAGTTGCTTTATCCGCTCCCCACTTGACCACCACCACCTGCCTCTCCTGTCGCTCTGTCCAGTCGGCCACTTCTCCCCCCACCCCACCAGGGAGGGAAGGAGGGGGGAGCAGAGGGAGAGGGGAATTCCACAGTTTCAGCACACTCTGCGAGAATTCTCCCTTCAACTCAGTCTTAAAAAGATTACCCTTTATCCAAAGAATCCCCTGGTTCTGGGCTCTTGGGGACAAAGGACAAAGGACAAAGGACATTTATTGTCACATACACCAAATGGTGCAGTGAAATTTGAGTTGCCAATGCAGCACACAAATAAAATAAACACAACATTATAGAATTTAACATTAAACATAAAAAACATCCCCCACAGCGGGATCAACGTTTCCCACTGTGAGGAAAGGCAGCAAAGTTCAGTCCACTTCCTGGATGTTCACCCGTGGTCGGGGCCTATTGAGGCCTTCGCAGAAGCCGCTACGGCGGCCCGATGTTTCAGGCCCTCTCGCCGGGATGATGGAACTCCGGCGTCGGAACAGATGAACACTCTCAGCGGCTTGGAGTTCCAAAACGGCCGCTTCCTCCCGGAGACCGCTTCCTCCCGAAGTCCACAGGCCGCGCTGGGCGGAGCTCCAACACTGGCAACCTCGGCAGTGTTTAATGTGTTTAATGTGTTTAATGTCAGCGCCGCTGCGGCTGGACGCTCCACAGACCACAGCTCCACGATGTTGAAGTCGGCTGGCCCAGCACTCCGGAGCTCCAACACGGCGAACCAGGTAAGGCATCGACCCGCTCCACGATGTTACCTCAGTGCTGAAGCTGAAGCTCTGGCCGGTCTCCGACCGGAAAGGCCGTGCCAATCCAAACGGTAGGCCGCGAGGAGGGGGCGAAGATGCAGCTCGGAGGAAGGACGCATCCTCGCTCAGGTAGGGACTGGAAAAAACGGTTTCCCCCTCCCCCCCCCCATCCCCCACATAAAAAGACTAAAAGGCCTCCAGAACAAAACTTCTTAACAAACTAAAAATTAAAAAAAGGTGAAGAACGAACAGTTGCAGGCGAGGCTGCCACACTCTATGGTGCCACCACACTCAATCTGTTTGTGAACCGTGCCTAAGCCCACTAGGTGTGTTAGAGATTTGTAGATTTCTATGAGACCCCATTTTATTCTTCACTCGACTGAATATAGACCTAATTGTCCCAAATCCTTTTCATAAAGCAGGGCTGCATCCAAGGTATCAGTGTGGTGAACTTTTGCTGCACTCTCTCCAAAGCATAAACATCCTTCCTCGGATAAGAAGACCAAAATTGCTCTGGAATTTTCCCGGTGACCGCGTGGGTTTACTGCAGGTGCTCTGGTTTCCTCCCACACTCCAAAGACATGCTGGCATGTAGGTTAATTAGTCTATGTGTAACAAAAGTATGCTTGTCATGTGTAGGAGTGGATGTGAAAGTGGGATAACGTACAACTAGTGTGAAGGGGTTATTGATGGCTGGCATTCACTCGGTGGGTCGTAAGGCCTGTTTGCATGCTGTGTTTCTAAATTACATTAAACTAAATTGCAGCAAGACCACTCCTGTTCTTGAACCCTCTCATTGGGAAGGCCAACATTCCATTCCAGTCTCAAGAAGGGTCCCGACCCGAAATATCACTTGCCCATTTCCTCCATCGATGCTGCCTGACTTGCTGACTTCCTCCAGCTCTTTACGTTTCACTGAACAACCCAGTTGACTTCTTAGGCACCTGCCTGTTTACCTTCAGCGATTGGTGCACAGACTCTTTTTTCCCTTTCAAGTTTATCACCATTCAGATAATGTGTAGGAAGGAACTGCTGATGCTGGTTTAAACCGAAGATAGACACAAAATGCTGGAGTAACTCAGCGGGACAAGCAGCATCTCCGGATAGAAGGAGATCCAGAGAAGCTGCCTGTCCCGCTGAGTTACTCCAGCATTTTGTGTCTATCTACCATTCAGATATTAATCTGCCTTCCTGTTGCCACCATTAGAGTTGATAATCTCTCCTTGATCCACATGTTGTACATTTATTTGCCCATTCCATTAACCCTGATCAGATCAGCCTAGTGTTTTGTTGCTTTCCTTACTCCAGGCTCACCCTGCCTCCCAGCCCTGTGCCCTGATGATTGTGACTAGACTGGTTAACCAGTAATTAGCTGGATTGGATTTGTGCTGCTTTTTGTGACAGGGCACACTTGGACAGTGTTCCACATGACAAGGCGGATGTCAGCATGGTAAATGTAGTTAAATATCTCTAATTTATTTCATTGCCATCACTCTGTCTCTGATGGAATTTGCTATTCCCCAGGGTGGAAATGTCAAAGACTCGAGGACACAGCTTCTTAAAGGGAGAGGGGCAAAGTTTAAAGGAGGTATGCACAATAAGTAGATTGCACAGAGTGTGGTGGGTGCCTGGAATCTGCTGCGTAGTGGAGGCAGGTTCTACAGAGGCATTTAAGAGACTTTTAGACAGGCACACTGATATATAAGGAATGGAGAGATATGGACCATGTACAGGCAGAAGAGATTAGTTTAATTTGCCATCATGTTTGGCCCAGACATTATGGGCCAAAGGGCCTGTTCTTGTGCTGTACTGTTCTATGTACTAATACTATTCCTTATCAACTCTTGATTTATTTGCATTAAGAATTATTTATTCTGTTGTGGGAATGTGTGAGTGTATGTGAGTGTGAGTATATGAGTGTGAATATGTTTATGTGGATATGTGTGTGTGTGTGTGTGTGTGTGTGGGTGATTGTGTGAGCGAGTGAGTGTGTGTGACTGTGTGTGAGTGACTGTGTATGAGTGTGTGTGTGTGTGAGTGTGTGTGTATCTGTGTGCACCCATGTGATTTTTTTCTCCACTACGTTGCCCCACCAACCATCCACCACCAGCCTCAGCCCCCCACCCTCCCACCCCTCCACCCTTCCCTATTCCCTATTAAATGCTTCACCTCTCACACTACTGGCAGAAGCCTGGTGCTGGGTATGTCACACTTACTCAGTGCGGCAGCTGCCACTACAACGCCAGAGGAACAGAACAGGAGTGTGGCTCAAGGAAATTGTACTCTGGCTCCGCTCCAGTATGTCATTTGGGAGTTATAAAATAAAAGCTGGGAGAAGAGAAAAGAATAAGCAGAGTAAAACTTTTGTAGTCAACCAAATTCCCCATCCTTGAAAACTTCACCGCCTTTTAAATCTTGAGTGATTTACTTCCGTTTATTTATAGGGGGAAGTAATTTCCATAAATACCTCCATAGAGTTACCAATACTCTTTAAATGTTCCCTAATGTTATTGTTATATTACAGGAATGATCTACAATTGGCAATTGCTGAGAGCTGCGTGAGTTTTTGCAGATCACAGTTGTACTGCTGGCTGTCTGTTGCCCAGTGCCAAGGGAAAAAGCTCCACATAGTCACTTACTGTAGGTAACCTGGGAAACAAACATTGCAGGCTACCTGGGAAATGCATCCCCAACTATGCATCACAGCAAGGTTTGGGGACAGCTCCATCCAAGACCACAAGCAATTGCAGAGTTGTTGACGTAGCCCAGACCATCACACAAACTAACGTCCCTTTCTTTAACTCCATCTACACTTTCTTTAACTCCATCAACTCAGCAAGGTCACCAGCATAATCAAGGATGAGTCTCACCCCAGTCACTCCACTTCGACCCTCTTCCATCAGGCAAGAGGTACAGACGTTTGAAAACACATACCTCCAGATTCAGGGACAGTTTCTTCTCAACTGTTATCATGCATCCGAATGGTCCCCTCACCAGCTAGAGTGTGGTCCTGATCTCTCATCGACCTCATCGGAGACCTTTGAACTACCTTTAATCAGACTTTATTGGACTTTATTGTACACTTAATGTTGTCCCCTTTATCCTTTTATTTGCACACAGTGGATGGCTTAATTAATGTCATGTGTAGTATTTTCTTTGACTGAATAGCTCGGAACAAACGCTTTTCACTGTACCTCAATGTACTTGATTATAACAAACTAATCTAATCAAAACTAAACTTAAGGACCTGTCCCACTTGGGCGACCTAATCCGTGAGTTCTGGCGAGTTTTCCCTCGATTCATACTCGCAGCATGGTCAACACGAGGTCGTAGGAGGTCTTCGTAACTCTCCTTCGTGCTCGAGAGTGGTCTCCGCGTACTCGAGGCCTCAGCTAGGTCGCGGCGTTTTTTTCAATATGTTAAAAAATGCCCGCGAGTAAAAAAAGGTCGCCATGGAAAAAAATCAATACTTTTTTTACTCGTGGGTTTAGTCGTAGTAGGTTGTAGTAGGTCGCCATGTTCGTCGTAGGTAATCAAGGGTAGTCGAAGGTAGTCGTAGATAGTCTTCATCATAGTCGAAGGGAGGTCGAAGGAGATCGAAGGAGGTCGTCTTCACTCTCCACTATTCGGTGTCCAATTTTCCCGAAGTTAGTGGTAGCTAGTCATAGCTAGTCGAAACTACTCTTCAACATAGTCGAAGGAGGTCGAAGGAGGTCGAAGGAAGTCTTCTACATAGTCGAAGGAGGGCTTTAACATGTCATTTTTAAAAACTCTTCTAAACTCGCCAATTAGGTCGCCCATGTGGGACAGCCCCTTAAATGTACCTAATTTTGTTTATCTTCAATGCAACAAGTAGACAATCCTATGTTTAGGCAAAGATAAATCTATTGCTGGAAACAGACCAGCTATCGGCAATCCATACTTTGGTTTTCTTTTTATTTATTTTTTTATTTTTTATTTATTAGTACATTACATTACAACCACATACATTAGTACTCGTCACATATATCTTCTTACAATTAATGTACTACGTTTGTTTTTTACACTAGTAAAGGGAAAGGATGAGATTGAGAGAAAGAAGAAAGTGAAGGAAAAGGTGAAAGTGTAGAAAACGTGACAACAAAAAAGAACGAAGACCCTATAAGAACAAAATTAAAAACAAAAGAAAAAGAGTTAAGAAATAGACCCTAGAAAAGAAGAAGAAAGAAAAAGAGGGAAAAGAGAAAAACAAATAGTTTTTGTAAGCATCATGCAAATGGGACATACCAACTCTCCAACTTTCATCCCCCCTTACCTGACCTCAGTTTTTTTTTAAGGTACTTTTGCACCTTATATTTGTAATAATTCTATAAATGCAGACCACGTCAGGTGGAAGTGATCTGGTTTACCTTGCAGGAGGAGTCTTGTCTCTTCTAGGTGTAATGTTTCGAACATATTTGAAATCCACATGTTTATAGTTGGTATTGGAGCCTTTTTCCAAAATTTTAGGATTAGCTTTTTTCCAGTTATTAACCCATAGTCTATTAGTTTCTTTTGGAACACATTTAGTTCTGGACCATCTTCCGTTATTCCGAAGATAATCCATTCTGCTTTGGGTATCAGTTTTATTTTAAATAATTTTGTGAAGATTTCAAAAATTTAAATCCAAAATTTTTGAATTTTTGTACAGAAAACAAATGAATGCGCTATAGTAGCTTCTTAGGATTGACATTTATCACAAATGGATGATACATTGGGGAAAATTTTATGGATTTTAGTTTTGGAATAATATAATCTATGTAAAATTTTAAATTGTATTAAAATGTGCCTTACATTAATCGAACATTTATGCACGTTTAATAAGTGTTCATTCCACCTTTCCTTTGAAATTTTAATAGCTAATTCTTGTTCCCAGTCTCTTCTGATACCCTCCGTAGATGGTATTTCTACATTTAAGATAATATTATACAAATATGATATTAAGTTTGCTGATTCAGCTTTTATCTGCAGTGCATCATCCAATACATCTGCTGGGCTATTATAATGATATTTTGTATATTTTTTCAAATAGTCGCATATTTGAAAATATTTAAAATATTGATTATTTCCGAGTTTATATTTTATTTGTAATTGTTGAAATGAAAGTAATTTTCCAGTTTCATACAAGTCACTGAATGTTTTAATTCCTAGTCTATCCCAGTGTGTGAAAGATTTATCTATAATAGAGGGATTAAACGAAGGGTTATTAACTATGGGAGATTTTCAAAGTCTACAGAGAGATTTAGGCCATTTGGAAGAGTGGGCTGAAAGATGGCAGATGGAGTTTAATGCTGACAAATGTGAGGTGCTACATCTCGGCAGGACAAATCAAAATAGGACGTACACGGTAAATGGTAGCGAATTGAGGAATGCAGTTGAACAGAGGGATCTAGGAATAACTGTGCATAGTTCCCTGAAGGTGGAATCTCATGTAGATAGGGTGGTAAAGAAAGCTTTTGGTGTGCTGGCCTTTATAAATCAGAGCATTGAATATAGAAGTTGGGATGTAATGTTAAAATTGTACAAGGCATTGGTGAGGCCAATTCTGGAGTATGGAGTACAATTTTGGTCGCCTAATTATAGGAAGGATGTCAACAAAATAGAGAGAGTACAGAGGAGATTTACTAGAATGTTGCCTGGGTTTCAGCAACTAAGTTACAGAGAAAGGTTGAACAAGTTAGGTCTTTATTCTTTGGAGCGCAGAAGGTTAAGAGGGGACTTGATAGAGGTCTTTAAAATTCTGAGCGGGTTAGACAGAGTGGACGTGGATAAGCTTTTCCCATTGAGAGTAGGGAAGATTCAAACAAGGGGACATGACTTGAGAATTAAGGGACAGAAGTTTAGGGGGAACATTAGGGGGAACTTCTTTACTCAGAGAGTGGTAGCTGTGTGGAATGAGCTTCCAGTGGAAGTGGTGGAGGCAGGTTCGATGTTATCCTTTAAAAATAGATTGGATGGGTATATGGACGGGAAAGGAATGGAGGGTTATGGTCTGAGTGCAGGTAGATGGGACTAGGGGGAAGTATTTATTTTTAATTTTAAAACAAATTAAAAAAAATTTTTTTAATGTTCGGCACGGACTTGAAGGGCCGAGATGGCCTGTTTCCGTGCTGTTATGGTTATATGGTTATATGGTTATATGGTTATAAAAGTGATAAATTTCTTAATTTTAAATTTTGTTTTATTTGTTTCCAAATTCGGATTGTGCTATGTATAATTGGGTTCTTATTATAATTTATGTTATTCAATTTCATTGGTGAGAGGAGGATCGCTCCAATGTTTCCAGAGGAGCAATCCCATACTTTGGTTTTCATCTATGTTCTTTGAGCAAGCTAAAAATTTACAGTCTAATTGTAAAATTAATCTCTTATAGATACTGAAACTAACAATAGTGGACTAGGAATTGGGTACATCAATTTATTGATTAGAAGAAAATAAATAAATAAAAGTGGTTAGCCCCTGGCTCTTCCAATGTTCTACATTATATTCAGAATGTAGAAAAGGGAGCGGTTCCTGAAAATGGTATGATATTTGGAACACGTAGCTACTTTGCAGATACTTATCAACAGTTGAAAAGCATTGCTATTCTCAAGCTGCTAATACTACAGTGAAGATATCGCATGAATCGTGTTGTTGCACCAACCTGGGTTTGACCTGTGACCAGCGTTGTCAATGTGGGGAGCTTCCTATGACCACGTGAGGTATCCCAGTGCTCCAGTTCCCACCCACATCACAAAGTTGGTTGAAAGGTTACTTGACTTTCATGGATTACTGTTAGTGTAGCTAGGCGGTAGGACAATCAAGGTGATACAAACTTAAAGCACATGGCATACAAACTTAAAGCACATGGCATTGGGGGTTCAGTATTGATGTGGATAGAGAACTGGCTGGCAAACAGGAAGCAAAGAGTAGGAGTAAACGGGTCCTTTTCACAATGGCAGGCAGTGACTAGTGGGGTACCGCAAGGCTCAGTGCTGGACCCCAGCTATTTACAATATATATTAATGACCTGGATGAGGGAATTGAAGGCAATATCTCCAAGTTTGCGGATGACACTAAGCTGGGGGGCAGTGTTAGCTGTGAGGAGGATGCTAGGAGACTGCAAGGTGACTTGGATAGGCTGGGTGAGTGGGCAAATGTTTGGCAGATGCAGTATAATGTGGATAAATGTGAGGTTATCCATTTTGGTGGCAAAAACAGGAAAGCAGACTATTTTCTAAATGGTGGCCGACTAGGAAAAGGGGAGATGCAGCGAGACCTGGGTGTCATGGTACACCAGTCATTGAAAGTAGGCATGCAGGTGCAGCAGGCAGTGAAGAAAGCGAATGGTATGTTAGCTTTCATAGCAAAAGGATTTGAGTATAGGAGCAGGGAGGTTCTACTGCAGTTGTACAGGGTCTTGGTGATACCACACCTGGAGTATTGCGTACAGTTTTGGTCTCCAAATCTGAGGAAGGACATTATTGCCATAGAGGGAGTGCAGAGAAGGTTCACCAGACTGATTCCTGGGATGTCAGGACTGTCTTATGAAGAAAGACTGGATAGACTTGGTTTATACTCTCTAGAATTTAGGAGATTGAGAGGGGATCTTATAGAAACTTACAAAATTCTTAAGGGGTTGGACAGGCTAGATGCAGGAAGATTGCTCCCGATGTTGGGGAAGTCCAGGACAAGGGGTCACAGCTTAAGGATAAGGGGGAAATCCTTTAAAACCGAGATGAGAAGAACTTTTTTCACACAGAGAGTGGTGAATCTCTGGAACTCTCTGCCACAGAGGGTAGTCGAGGCCAGTTCATTGGCTATATTTAAGAGGGAGCTAGATGTGGCCCTTGTGGCTAAAGGGATCAGAGGGTATGGAGAGAAGGCAGGTACGGGATACTGAGTTGGATGATCAGCCATGATCATATTGAATGGCGGTGCAGGCTCGAAGGGCCGAATGGCCTACTCCTGCACCTAATTTCTATGTTTCTATGTTTCTATGTTAATAGCAATGCACAATAGAATGTTACTGAGAAAAGGCCTTCACTGTCATTAAAAAAAGCCTCTGGTATTCATAAACATTCCAAAAGTGATAAAAAATTAAACATTCCATTAAAATAGGTTAAGTAAATGAAAATAAAATTTAAATTAAAACATTAGACATGAGATAAAGACAACTAAATACATTTAAATTAATTCAAATTAAACATAAATTGAGGCGGTACAGTGGCGGAGCAATTGCGTTGCTCCCTTACAATGCCAGAGACAGACCGATTTAATCCTGACTACAGGCGCTGTCAGTATGGAGTTTGTACGTTCTCCCCGTCACCGCGTGGGTTTTCCCCAGGTTCTTCCCACATTCTAAAGAAATACAGGTTTGTAGGTTAATTGGCTTTTGTAAAGATTGTAAATTGTCCCTAGTGTGTAGAATAGTGCCAGTATACGGGGATCACTAATCGGCGCGGACTTGGTGAGGTGAAGGGCCTGTTTCCGCGCTATATCTCTAAACTAAACTAAAAACTAAATGTCAAAGTACAATCAGAATGGGAATGAGTGTGAGATCATTTGAAAGCTGCATTCACAGTGGCTTACACAGGAGTCTTGAACTTCCTCACAGTCACAGAGGTATGAAACTGTCAGTATTTATTAACGGAAATGGTGGTCCATTGTCATATTAACATTGCGGTTGTTAGCAGTTTTTCACAGAGTTATGTGACTATATTATCTTACCAAAAGGCTTTGAACTGTGATTTATCTTGTTGAAATGAACTTTAATTAACTTACTTAGCTTACATAAATAAGAAAAAAATTCCATCAAGAATCAAATAATTTTTCTGATAAGCATTTTATTACCGCTGGTGGGGAATCATTTGAAAACACAGAGGTCAAGAAATTTGGACAAAATGTATTGGGTTTAGTCTATTAATCCTTTAGTACTTTAACCATGTGCCTGAATCAACAGTACAACTGTTTCTCACAGATATTAATGATTTAGTTTGGTTTAGTTCATAGATACAGAGTAGAAACAGCCCTTCGGCCCACTGAGTCTGCACTGATCAACAATCATCCCGTGCACTAGTTCTATCCTACACACCCGGGACAATTTACAAAGATTGTAAATTAATCCCTTTAATTGAAATTGTGATGGAGTTTCAGTGAGGGAAATTCAGTGAATTAAAGAGAAGGGCAATACTGTAAGATTGAAAAATTGCTAATAATTGCTGGCATGTGATAAGAAGTGATATAGCTTACAAATTGAACAGTTCACCTGCAAGTGGAGTCAAAATGTGGCAAAAATGGTTGAACAAAATTAAAGGTTGCAATAAACTAGATGTCACAATAGCACTTGAATATTTGACATTTCAGTAGTGGAGGCAGAAAGGAAAAAGGAGTTTGCATGTTCTCCCCGTGACTACATGAATTTCTCAGGGTGCTCCGGTTTCCTCCCACATCCTAATAATGTGCGGGTTCGTGGGTTAATTGGTTGCTGTAAATTACCCCTAGAGTGCAAGGAGTGGATGCAAAAAGTGGGATAACATAGAACCTGTATGAACGAGGGATCGATGGTTGGTGTGGACTTGGAGGGGCCGAAGACTCTGTTTCCACCCTGTTTCTCTAAAGTAAACTAAAGATGGAGTTGCTCTATTTGAAAACTAGAATGAAATCAGTGCGGTGGTCAGAAATAACCTTGACTTGGTATATCAGAATCAGTTTAGACAGATGTAAGAAATTAATCCCTGTTGGTAGTAATCTATAGGGACCTTCCCAGTAGCTACATAAGTATAAGCAAAGGGATAATGGGGACATAAGAAAGATACTGCAAAAATGGTGGGTATTTTTAAAATCTTCATATAAATTGATAAATCAAATTGCTAAAAGATAGCCATGTGGAAGTGTTCATATTTTCTTAAGGAAAACATGTTGTGAAACTAACCAGGGAACAGGTTATTTTAGATCTGATTCTAGGTGTTGAGGCAGGATTAGTTATTGATTTAATAAATAAACCATCTCCTGGGAAAGAGTGATCATAACGAGACAGTATTTCACATCCAGTTTGAACACGGGAAACTTATGTGGGTAGAGTTGGCTAAAGGGGCTTGGAAATTAGATTAAAAGATAAACTGGCATATAAGTGTGGGAATGCATTTAAGGACGTTTCCTGATTCTTATCAAAAAGTCTTTCACTGAGAAATAAAGACATATTTAACTCTGGATATCGTTATTCTTACAAAATTAAACATAGTGTCAAATGGAATCAAAAGACTTGCAACATTACAAGGATTATTAGTACAGCAGAAAACTGTAAACATTTTACCAAAAAGTAATGGAGAAAACAAATAGGAAGAATGAGCTGGAAGGAAATGTAAAACAGGCTATAAGATAAGCATATAAAAAGCTAGAGGGCAACTATAATAAACACAAGATCCCCGGAGGATGAGACAAAGTTAGAGATAATAAAAAATATAGAGATATGGCATAAAAGTATTTTATCTGTCTTCACAGTATGAGACTAAAAGCCCTCCAATAATATAAATATTTTAGGCAAATTAATAGGAGAAACGGCTTCCAAGTCATTTGGATCTTTTGGCCTGGATCCTAGGGTCTTAAACACTGATACAATGGATAACATTCCAAAGCCCTCAGTGGGTTGGCAAACTGTGGGAAGCTCTCATCGGTTTGTAAGCTGCAGATATAACTCCTCTATTCGAGAAAGGAGAAAAAATAAAAGCAAAAGACTGCAAGACATGGCGAAAAACTGAATCAAAACAAATAGTTGGAAGTACTCAACAACACATGGGTAATATTTTGCAGGAAACAAGAAGGTAGACACAAAATGCTGGAGTAACTCAACGGGACAGGCAGCATCTCTGGAGAGAAGGAAGGGGTGATGTTTCGGGTTGAGACCCTTTTTAGTTTTAGTTTTTAGTTTTAGAGATACAGCACAGAAACAGGCCCTTCGGCCCACCGGGTCCGCGCCAACCAGCAATCCCCACACATTAACACTATCCTACAACCATTAGGGACAATTTTTACATTTACCAAGCCAATTAACCTACAAACTTGTATGTCTTTGGAGTGTGGGAGGAAACTGAAGATCTCGGAGAAAACCCACACAGATCATGAGGAGAACGTACAAACTCTGTACATTCAGCACCCGTAGTCAGGATCGAACCCAGGTCTCCGGCACTGCATTCGCTGTAAGGCAGCAACTCTACCGCTGCGCCAGACTGAAAACGGGATTGACATTTTACACATTAAGGACACTTCATCAGAACTGAAAAAGTAGGAGGGATTGACCCAAGTCTGATTCTTCACTTTACTGATATCTCCATCTTATAGCCATGGAGCCATACAGCACAGAAACAGGCGACTAAGATGCCCCATCTAAGCAAGTCCTGCTTGCTTGCATTTGGCCCATTTTGTCCCTCTAAACCTTTCCAGTCCATGTGTCTTTTAAATGCTGTTTTGGTATCTACCTCAACAACCTCCTTTGGCAGCTCGTTCCATATGCCCATCACACTATTTGTGGAAAGGTTACCCTCCAAAGTCAAAGTAGTCAAAGTATCCTTTATTGTCATTCAGACCTTTCAGTCTGAACGAAATTTCGTGCCTTGCAGTCATAACACAGTGGTAACCATTGTGGGGGGATGTTTTTTGTGTGCTGTGTCTATGTTAGTCTGTGTCCAAGATGGCGGTCGGAGGGGAAGTGGACGCTGGCGCGGTTTAGCTGCCGCTGCTCTCTCCTCACATTGTGTTTCTGATTTTCTTTTATGTGTCTTTGGATTGAATTCTGTCTTTCATTTGTGTATTGGTGATGACTATATAACTTATTTTACCCCGATTATTTGTTTCTTTGTTAAACTCTGTAAGGTGTCCTTGAGACTTTTGTATAGGCGCCCACAAATAAAATTTATTATTATTATTATTATAACATAGAACAAAATAACAAAACACACAATGAACACAGATTTAACATCCACCACAGTGAGTCTACCAGGCACCTCCTCGCTGTGATGGAAGGCAAAAGTCTTAAAGTCCTTGTCTCTTCCCTCCTTGTTCTCCCTCTGTGTTGAGGCGATCCAGGCTTCCGATGTTGTGACCCCGCCGGGTGATGGTAAGTCCCGCGGCTGAATCCGAGCTCCGCGAACGGGCCGGTTCAAACTCCGCGGATGAAGCTGTTGCCACGGGAGCTCCGGAGAACTAGTCACCAACATGGGATCTGCGAGCTCCCGACGTTGTCGTCCACTGGGCCCGCGGCCGAGTCCACTGGGCCCGCAGCCGAGCCTCCGAGGCTCCGAAGTCGGGTTGTAGCCGCCGCAACGCCACCACAGCCCCGAAGTCGGCCAGCCCTGTGTTGGTAAGTCCTGGCTCTGCCTCCAGAGCCCCGAGGTCGGTCCCAGTTGGAGGCCGCCAGCTCCGCGATTAGGCCTTAGCGTAGACGGAGATGGAGACGGGGGATACGACAAGAAAAGGTCGCATCCCCCCCCGAAGGAAGAGACTAAAAACAAGTTTCTCCCAACCCCCCCCCCCACACACACAACCAAAATAAACTAAATAAACTAAAACAACTGGACAAAACAAAACTAAAAAAAGAAAAGACAGACGGACTGCAGGGCAGCATTGCCTCTTCCAGGTTCCAATTGAATATTTTCCCTCTCACCTTAAACCTATGCTTCTAGTTCTTGATCCTGCTACCCTGGATAAAATAATTTGAGTATTAAACAATAGGTGCACGTAGGCCATTCGGCCCTTTGAGCCAGCACCGCCATTCACTGTTATCATGGCTGATCATCCACAATCAGTACCCCGTTTGTGGATATTCTTCCTATCCATTCTTTGGGGATTAAGTCTTTTTTAAATTTAGGTTTTTGGGAATTATATATCAATACAGTTTGGCTGATTTACAGAAAATAGTGTTAGAATAAGTGGTTTGGCACATTGATCAGTGCTGGAGCCTCAACTTTTTACAATCTATTTTAATGCCTCCAATAAAGAGTGTATTGTAGACAGTTGTGCTGTTATTGCAAAGAACGGTGCCAAGGCATATGTGCTGAAGACACAAATTGTAAAGGCAAATGGATGAGTTGAACAAAGTGAGCAGGAATTTGGCAGATGACATATAACATAAACAGGTCCTTCAGCTCACCGTGTCCATGCCGACATTTTTTGCCCATCTACACTAATCCCATTTGTTCACATTAAATCCTTATCCTTCTATGGGAAGGAATTTAAAGTAAGGAAGTCTTGAATGCATCGGAATCTCTAGTTCATAATCCTCCTGCCCTTGGTAAAATAATCTGTGCATTCCTCCTATCTATTCCTTGTGGATTGTCTTTTTTAAACAGGTTTTGGGATGATATATCAGTACAGCTTAGTTGACTTGCATAAAATAGTATTAGGAAAGTATCTTGGGATGCATCACAGCATGGTTTGGAAACAGCTCCATCCAAGACCGCAAGAAATTGCAGAGAATTGTGGATGCAGCCCAGACCAACACACAAACCAACCTCCCTTTCATTGACTCCATTTACATTTCATGCTGCATCGGCAAGGCCACCAACATGATCAAGGGTGAGGTTCACTCCCTCTTCCCTCCTCTCCCATCAGACAAGAGGCATATAAGTGTGAAAATGCTCACCTCCAGATTCAGGGACAGTTTCTTCCCAGCTGTTATCAGGCAATTGAACCACTCTATCACTAACAAGAGAGCAGTCCTAACCTACCATCTACCTCATTGGAGACCTTTGGACTATCTTTAGAAACATAGAAACATAGAAACATAGAAAATAGGTGCAGGAGTAGGCCATTCGGCCCTTCGAGCCTTAGTTAAACTTTACTGGACTTTATCTTGCACTAAACGTTATTCCCCTTTTCCTGTATCTGTACACTGTGAATGGCTTGATTGTAATCATATGTACAGTCTTTCCACTGACTGGATAGCATGCAACAAAAAAGCTCTTCACTGTACCTCAGTAAACATCAAAATGAACTAAACTAATCTAAAAACTGGAAATTTGAGCATATAATACAAAGTGCTGGGGGAACTGAACACTCACAGAACTCCCATCGGAGAGAAGAGGAAAACGTCTTAAAAGTTGCCATACTTTGAGGAGATTTTGCAGTTGAGCAGTGGGATTGACTATTGCTGATGATTGAGAGAAAAGGAACTGTGGATCCCAAAATCTTGAACAATACACAAAGTGCTGGAGGAACACAACCAGTCAGGCTGCATCTGTGCAGGCAATGGACAGGCGGCCTTTTGCGTCTGGATCCTTCTTCAGACTGTTTTACTATGTTCTTGTAGTCTAAACTGTTTAGTTTAGTTTAGTTTAGAGATAAAGCACGGAAACAGGCCCTTTGGCCCACCGAGTACTCACCGACTAGCGATCTCCGCACACTTACACTATCCTACACACACTAGGGACAATTTTACATTTTACATTTATACCAAGCCAATTAATCTACAAACATGTACATCTTTGGAGTGTGGGAGGAAACCACAGATCTTGGATAAAACCCACATAGGTCATGGGAAAACGTACAAATTCCATATAGACAAGCACCTGTAGTCAGGATCAAACCTGGGTCTTTAACGCTGTAAGTCAGTAGCTCTACTGCTACGCCACCGTGCCAGCCTAGAGGTTCATAGAAGTAACTAAGAATTGACCTACATGAGAGCAACAGGTATTGCAAATTAGGAATATATGAGAAAGTCTACCCCAACATGTTAGCAACTCCACTGTACCTTTCAAAATTAATTGGGTACGTTTTTCCAAAAAACTGTGCTCGGGGGGGGGGGGGGGGGGGGGGTGAAGAGCCAGGGATTGGTATTAATTGTTTTTACAAAATAAAAACAGAAAATGCTAGATATTCTCATTGAACCTGGCAGCATCTGTGGAGAAAGGGAGGGTTCATGTTTCAAGTCAATTAACTTTTTTCTCTATTTTCCCCACTCAGTTTCTACTTTTATTTCAGATATTCTTCCATTGCTGCTTTTCAGAAGTTGGCACAGGGGGCAATACAATGAGTCTCCCTTCATCTGCCCTATAAAAACCTTTGGATTCTTACAGAAAGATGATTGGAAATTGGAAACAAACATGCTAGTCTGAGAACCCAGAAACAAAATCTCTCCTTGCAGCCTTAAGGAATACATATTTTATGTATAAATGGATTTTTTATTTATTTAGACTTGGATTTTTTCACAATGAATGACTGGTAATATTTTAAAGGAACCATCATTTTTCTTTTTTATTCAATTAGTAACCCAAACATAAACCTCAAAATCTGGTTATGAAAGCAAAATCTGTTTCAAATTAAACTTTTAAACAATTAGTAACATCTACTTCTGACCAGTAAAGTGTACCAAAATTCTGCGGGTCTCTACAAAGGAGATGAAGCTTTTTATTGACCTCATAGCTGCCCAACCAGGGGTTATTAGTAAATTTAAGTGCAGCCTCTAAAACCTTTGCTACAACTCGCATGACTCATGTTGTCGGTGATGGCTTCTCCTTGACTGTGGATTACATCATAGTCTCGTCTGGGCTTGTTGCATCAATCAAGTGTAGTTTTTTGACTTGCGCTTGCAACATTAGTGCAAAGTGAAAGAATCAGTCCCGTTGGGAGTGTATGTGATACAGCACGTCTGTGTTTTCTTTCTGGAGGGAATAAACTGCACAGCTAAAGTAAAATTAGGATGTGTAAAGAAAAAAAAAACCTGTGTGTGCTGCAGGACACAACGGGAACCAATGTCTGAACAGATGATAATTGAAATATTAAGTTAAAATATTACGAATGACAATTATAATTTGTTATATTGCTTTGGTAACTTGAGAGATATGCATGCAGAATAATAATAATAAATCCATTTGCTATTAGCTTTTTAAGGTAAGTGTAGGCTCTTGGTCTTTTGAAACTTATGATATAAACCTGCATATAAAAAAGTTTTAATTAAGAAAGATTGACATTTATAGAGCTCCTTGTATAAATGCAAGACATCCAAGAGCACTTTGCATGCAATAATGTACTTTTGAATTGTAGTCCTAGAAATGTAGAAAACACAATTTACACGCAGCAGGCTCCTGCAATTAATGACTAGATTATTAGTTTTAGTGATATTTTACCAGATGATGTTGGCTGAGGCACTAGGATTACTTCCCTCTGCCTTCTTGGTAAGCAGTCCCATGAGATGGGTCTTGGGCTTTAACCCATATTGAAAAGGTGGTACTTCCAAAAGTATTGATGTGGAATATCAGTCTAGATTTTTGTGTGTGTCATCTTGGAGCACAAACGAATCCACTGTCTCCTGAACCAGTGGAGATGCTATTTTCAATTACTAAGCTTTTAGTTCCCTTTCTCCTAACTTCATTAATACAGAGGTGGTCACAAAGTGCTGGAGTAACTCAGCTGGCCGGGCAGCATCTCTGGAGAACATGGATGGTCTGAGAAAGGGTCCCAACCTGAAATGTCACCTATCCATGTTCTCCAGAGATGCTCCCTGACCTGCTGAGTTACTCTAGCACTTTGTGTCCTTATGTGTAAACCAGCATCTGCAGTTCGTATTTTCTACAATACAGAGATAGTGTTTAGTTTAGCTAACATGTCAACTCAAAGTCAAATGGAATATTCTGTGAGTTTAATCAGAATTTGACACTGTTATCAATTAGAAACTTTGTATAATTGGAACAGGTAGGAGTTTTCAGTGATTATTCAAAATAACTTGAAAACAGAGAGCAAAAACAGACTAGAATCATGAAAACCATTGAAAGGTTTCAGAACGTAGACACAAAATGCTGGAGTAACTCAGCGGGATAGGCAGCATCTCAGGAGAAAAGGAAAGGGTGATGTTTCAGGTCGAGCATCTGCAGTTCTTTCCTGCACAAAAAGTTTCAGAAGATGTCCTTATCTTTTTTGTTACATTGATAACTATTTTGTGAAGCCCAAGATTGAGATCCAAATCCATTATTTCAGTTTGTTCAGAATTGTAATACTCCCTTTTAACCTGTAATGTTTTCATTAATATTATAAGGAATTATGCAGGGCTTAGAGAATGCAGGGTGCATTTCATGCACTTCAATACTATTCATGATCTAACCTCTCGCTCTCCATAACCTCTCGCTCTCCATTTTCTTTCAGTAGCTATAACATTGAATGCTCTTAAATCTAAATCAAGTGGATAATCCTTCATTATGAATCCTCAATCAATTGTAATCACCAGTCATCATGCTATCCTCTACTCTGGCTCATTCTTTCCCAAAATGATGGCACGGTAAATATCACAAAAATTTAACTAAACTAAAATAAACACTCCTATTTCACCTGTCACCTCTCACCAGCTGATTCTACTCATTATCCATCAACCATTTTCTCCCAATTTTGCCCTCATATTGCCCCTACTGATTCCATCTGTCCATTATCCCTCTCCTCACCTCGTTCCACATATCGCCTACTGGTCCCTGCCTCTCACCTCTGTATCCTGGTAATCTCCCCTCTATGCTCTCAGTTCTGATGCAAGGTCATGACTGGATACGTTGACCTTCTTTCTCTCTCCACAGATGCTGCCTGACTAACTAAGTTCCTCTGATAGTTTGTTTTTTGTTCCAGATTGGAGCATCTGCAATTTTGTTGTGTCTCCCTTCATCTGCTGAGTCTCTTTATCTCCTCCAGTAGTCCAGATACTTAGAAAGCTGACGTTGGTATCACTGATTTCCTACTTCTTGATTATTTTGATTTATTTCTCTTTTTAACCTATGTGGCACTCCTCAAGAAGGGTCCCGACCCAGAATGTCAGCTATCTATGTTCTACTGGGATGCTGCCTGACCCGCTGAGTTACTCCAGGTCTTTGTGTCTTTTTTTGGCATTCCTCACTATAGGCTTTGGCCTTTCAATGCTGAATTCCCCACTGAATAATTGGTGACCATATTCGGATGTTAACCTTACCGCTTTCCCCACCTTCGTTTGTCAGAAATGGGGATCATTGACTGCTGAATCTTGTAACAATGATTTATTAAAATTTCCTTTTACCTTTTTGATGTAATATATTTCTTAGAAAAATGTATTATGTCTTTCACTGAGGAGTATTACTGAAGCTTATGACATAATTACTGCAGGTTTACAGAAAACGAACCTGTAGTTCATTAAAGCAAATTGTATGTTTGGGATACTGTATATTACAATCAGACACAATGTCTTTCACATTAAAGAGACTGAATACCACAGCTCCCAATGAATACATTTGGCAACAATCCCTCTGAACATTGAACTATGCCCTCAGGTTTAATGCAATTTAATCTGGTTTAAGCCATACATTTGGCAATAGTCTTAGTGAGTACCAAACCAGATCTTGTGGTTTATCAATATTCTTTAAACTTTCTCCTTACAATTCAAACCAAAATAGCAAACAGTATTATGTGTATCACATGCTTTCCAAAACATTTGCTTTTATTTACTTGTATCTCCCATTTTCCTGTTCGTTTGCAGGCTGTGCACATTATTGCCAAGATCATCATTTGATACTTATCCTCAATTGCCCTTGAACTGAGTAGTTTGCTCAGCTATTTCAGAAGGCAGTTAAAGTCAATGAATTTTGTGGATCTGGAGTCACGTATATGCCAGACCAGCAAAGTATGACAGATTCAGGGCGACATGATGGCGCAGCAGCAGAGTTTCTGCCTTACAGCACCAGAGATGCGGGTTCAATCCTGACTAGGGGTGCTGTCTGTGTGGAATTTGTATGTTCTCCCCATGACTGCGTGGGTTTTCCCCGAGTGCTCCATTTCCTCCAAGACTGCAAAACCATACAGCTTTATAGGTTAATTGGCTTCGGTAAAGATTGTAAATTGTCCGTAGTGTGTAGAGTAGTATTTGCGTACGGGGGTCGCTGAACGGCGTAGACTTTGTGGGCCGAAGGGCCTGTTTCTGCGCTGTATCTATATACTAAATTAAACTAATTTCATTTACTGATGGTTATCAATGGGTGGCACAGTGGCAGGATTGCTGTCCCACAGGGCCAGAGACCCAGATTTGATCCTGACCTGTAGTATTGTCTGTGTGGAGATTGCATATTCTCCCTGTGACTGTGTAGGTTTCCCCAGGGTGGTCTGCTTTCCTTCCACATCTCAGATATGTGTGGTTTGTAGTTTCATTGGACTTTTGTGTGTTGGTATTGGATGAGTAAGTGTAAATGAGTAAATGAGTAATGAGTAAATGATTAAATGAGTAAATGAGTAACATACAACTAGTGTGATCGTTGATTGGCGTGGACTTGGTGGGCCGAGGCGCCTGTTTTCATGCTGTATCTCTAAACTAAATTAAACTAGCTGGGGTTTTAATGATAATCTCTTAGTTATGACTCCTCAGATCATCAATCCTGCCTTCTGAATTACTAGCTAGTAATTAATAGTAATGATGGGCCCATCTCAAAACTTCCTACAGTATTGACTCTACCTCTTATCCTGTTGATTTACCAAAAGGCAAATGATGAATGTAAATAAGAATAAAAGAGAAAATATTGGCGAGAATATGGGAGCACTGGGAACAAATACTTGTGGGAGGAAGTGCATATTGCTGCATCTTTTTCCTTAGAGATTCCAATGTCTAGGTTAGAATGGAAGTGAAAAGATAGACATCACCTCTTCTCATAAACCCTAGGGAATGAAAGCCTGTTCTGCTCAAAGTCTTCTCATCTCACTGTCATTCAGCGTACGCCCAAGGCAAGTATACCTTTCACAGGTGTAATGACACTGTAAAGAACTCTAGGATGTGATATTACCGGGACCCCAATAATTGCAATAAGCCTTCTTTTATCCCTTTATAATAAAGGCTTATATACCATTTGACTATCTAATTGTTTGTTATATCTGTATATATTTATTAAGGACCCTGGTCACACCGAACATCAAAATCTCACGTAATATCACATTAAAAAAATTCTGCTTTACAGCCAATTTAAATTTAAAAAATTCTACATTGTCCAGCATTTGTCACTTTCTTGTACACATATTCTGAATAAATATTTTTAAAAGCTCATGCATTTTCTTTACAGCGCATATTCTTTAGTTTTATATCAACAGTAAACAACAACTTCTACTTGGTGAGTAGAAGTGGCCTATCATTTTGTACAGCCTTCAACCCAACATATATCACGCATGGTAGACATAAAATGCGGAAGTAACTCAGCGGGATAGGCTCTGGAGAGAAGGAATGGGTGACGTTTCGTGTTGAGTCCCTTTTTCAGACTGATGTCAGGGGAGTAGGCGGGACAGAGATAGAATGTAGTCGGAGACAGTAAGACTAGTGGGAAAACTTGGAAGGGGAGGGGATGGAGAGAGAGGGAAACCAAGGGCTATTTGAAGTTAGAGAAGTCAATGTTCATACCGCTGGGGTGTAAGCTACCCAAGCAAAATATGAGGTGCTGTTCCTCCAATTTGCGCTGGGCCTCACTCTGACAATGGAGGAGGCCCAGGACAGAAAGGTCAGATTGGGAATGCGAGGGGGAGTTAAAAGTGCTGAGCAACCGGGAGTTCAGGTAGGTTAAGGCGGACTGAGCGGAGGTGTTCAGCGAAATGATCGCCGAGCCTGCGCTTGATCTCGCCGATGTAGAGAAGTTGACACCTGGAACAGCGGATACAGTAGATGAGGTTGGAGGAGGTGCAAATGACCTCTGCCTCACCTGAAAAGACTGTTGAGGTCCTTGGATGGAGTCGAGTGGGGAGGTAAAGGAACAGGTGTTGCATCTCCTGCGGTTGCAGGGGAAAGGCCTGGGGAAGGAGTGGTTTGGGTGGGAAGGGACGAGTTGACCAGGGAGTTGCAGAGAGAACAGTCTCTGTGAAAAGCAGAAAGGGGTAGAGATGGGATAATGTGGCCAGTAGTGGGATCCCGTTGGAGGTGCGAAAGTGTTGGAGGATTATATGCTGTATGCAACGGCTGATGGGGTGGAAGGTGAGGACAAGGGGGACTCTGTCCTTGTTGCGAATGGGGAGAGGGAGTGCAAGAACGGACCTGCAGGATATTGAGGAGGCCCTAGTGAGCGATTCATTTATAATGGAAGAGGGGACCCCGTTTCCTAAAGAATGAGGAGATCTCCGATGATCTAGTATGGAAAACCTTGTCCGCCTTAACCTACCTGATCTCCCGGTTGCTCAGCACTTTAACTCCCCCACCCATTCCCAATCTGACCTTTCTGTCTTGGGCCTCCATTGTCAGAGTGGGTCCCAGTGCAAATTGGAGCAACAGCACCTCATATTTCCCTTGGGTAGCTTACACCCCAGCGGTATGAACATTGACTTCTCTAATTTCAAATAGCCCTTGCTTTCCATCTCTCTCTATCCCCTCCCCCTTCCAAGTTTTCCCACTTGTCTTACTGTCTCCGACTACATTCTATCTCTGTCCCACCCACTCCCCTGACATCAGTCTGAAGAAGGGACTCGACCCAAAACGTCCCCCATTCCTTCTCTCCAGAGATGCTGCCTGTCCCGCTGAGTTACTCCAGCATTTCGGTGTCTACCTTCGATTTAAACCAGCATCTGCAGTTCTTTATCACACATTCTTGTCCCTTAATCAAACCTCAGTTCCTACTGGAATATTGTAAAAGGAATTTGTTAAACAAAACATATACACAATAGTTTAACATAAAGAAACTGCAGATGCTGGAAATCTAAGGTAAAACACTCAGGTTTGGCCACATCAGGGGTTTCAATCTGAAATATTAACGCTGTTTCTCTTCCCACAGATATGCCCTGACTTGCTAAGTATTTATAGAGTTTGCTGTTCTTATGTACAAAATAGCCATAGGTTGCCCTTGTAGATACAACTTAAAAACATGCCTTTTCTTTCTAATAAGTGCATATTGTCTCTTCACAATGATGGTTAAGGTCCCAATTTAAAGATTAAAATTAAAATGCTGGAAAATCTAAATAAAATTATGTCATATCATCCTAATTTTTTTTTTAACTACAAGCAAATTAATGAATTGTGTCTTATACGAAAATCCTATCTCTAAAATAATCTTTCATACATTTCCAATATATGTAGGAATCTATCTTGAATAGTTCCTATACAAGCTCATTACTCCTTCAAATTTAGTTTCTCCTAGCTAGGTGAAAAATAAAGTCTGCCATGATTTCTGCATTACCCTTTTTACATGCATTCACATTTCAGGATATTGATACTGTTGAAAGGACGTTTATAGAAACATAGAAACATAGAAAATAGGTGCAGGAGTAGGCCATTCGGCCCTTCGAACCTGCAGCGCCATTCAATATGATCATGGCTGATAATCCAACTCAGTATCCTGTACCTGCCTTCTCTCCATACCCCCTGATCCCTTTAGCCACAAGGGCCACATCTAACTCCCTCTTAAATATAGCCAATGAACTGGCCTCAACTAGCTTATGTGGCAGAGAATTCCACAGATTCACCACTCTCTGTGTGAAAAATGATTTTCTCATCTCGGTCCTAAAAGACTTCACCCTTATCCTTAAACTGTGACCCCTTGTTTGGGACTTCCCCAACATCGGGAACAATCTTCCTGCATCTAGCCTGTCCAACCCCTTAAGAATCGTGTAAGTTTCTATAAGATCCCCCCTCAATCTTCTAAATTCTAGCGAGTACAAGCCAAGTCTATCCTGTCTTTCTTCATATGAAAGTCCTGCCATCCCAGGAAGCAGTCTGGTGAACCTTCTCTGTACTCCCTCTATGAATGTCTTTCCTCAGATTTGGTGACCAAAACTGTACGCAATACTCCAGGTGTGGCCTCACCAAGACCCTGTACAACTGCAGTAGAACCTCCCTGCTCTTATACTCAAATCCTTTTGCTATGAATGCTAACATACCATTCGCTTTCTTCACTGCCTGCTGCACCTGCATGCCTACTTTCAATGACTGGTGCACCATGATCTCGTTGCATCTCCCCTTTTCCCAATCGGCCAACATTCAGATAATAGTCTACTTTCCTGTTTTTGCCACCAAAGTGGATAACCTCACATTTATCCACATTATACTGCATCTGCCATGCATTTGCCCACTCACCCAACCTATCCAAGTCACCTTGCAGCCTCCTAGCATCCTCCTCGCAGTTAACACTGCCCCCCAGCTTTGTGTCATCCGCAAACTTGGAGATGTTGCATTCAATTCCCTCATCCAGATCATTAATATATATTGTAAATAGCTGGGGTCCCAGCACTGAGCCTTGCGGTACCCCACTAGTCACTGCCTGCCATTGTGAAAAGGACCTGTTTACTCCTACTCTTTGCTTCCTGTCTGCCAGCCAGTTCTCTATCCACATCAATACTGAACCCCCAATACTGTGTGCTTTAAGTTTGCATACTAATCTCTTATGTGGGACCTTGTCGAAAGCCTTCTGAAAGTCCAGATATAACACATCCACTGGTTCTCCCTTATCCACTCTACTAGTTACATCCTCAAAAAATTCTATAAGATTCGTCACACATGATTTACCTTTCATAAATCCATGCTGACTTTGACCAATAATTTCATCACTTTCCAAATGTGCTGCTATCCCATCTTTAATAACTGACTCTAGCATTTTCCCCACTACCGATGTTAGACTAACTGGTCTGTAATTCCACGTTTTCTCTCTCCCTCCCTTTTTAAAAAGTGGGGTTACATTAGCTACCCTTCAATCCTCAGGAACTACTCCAGAATCTAAAGAGTTCTGAAAAATTATCACTAATGCATCCACTATTTCTGGGGCTACTCCCTTAAGTACTCTGGGATGCAGCCTGTCTGGCCCTGGGGATTTATCGGCCTTTAATCCATTCAATTTACCTAACACCACTTCCTGGCTAACCGGGATTTCACTCTGTTCCTCCATCTCATTTGACCCCCGGTCCCCTGCTATTCCTGGCAGATTATTTATGTCTTCCTTAGTGAAGACAGAACCAAAGTAGTTATTCAATTGGTCTGCCATATCCTTGTTCCCCATGATCAATTCACCAGTTTCTGACTGCAAGGGACCTACATTTGTTTTAACTAATCTTTTTCTCTTCACATATCTATAAAAACTTTTGCAGTCAGTTTTTATGTTTTATAAACCACTACACCCAGAAGTGTTTCCTGCCCTTTGTATTTTAGCATCACCCAAAATGATTCTACGTCTGCATCTCCCAACCTCACCAGATCTCACCTCTTTTCGCCCCTCCACTCTCACCCTCGCCATCATACTCATACTTTCTTCATGCCTTCTCTTTCTCCCTCAATGTTTTTACTGATATCTCTGGAAGAGGTTTGATCAGATATTTAGCTAATGACATAAAATCCATAAAGTAAAAAGCATTATTCATTTTGATGACAGCTGCCCTTTCTTTGGCTCTTTATTGAGCTAAAGATAAAATATGTGTTTAACCAAATGATGACTCAATGCCACATACTATTGAGTCACATGAAAACCATCTCCACCGTACCTAACATTACTGCATTCTACAGTTTATCCAGATCTGTTTATGCTTATATATGTTCGTATTTGTATTGAATGTATCATGTAACATTTCGTAATCATAGTCAATTGTTATGAACTGTGAAATCGCCGATGACATAACAATCATTAGTCCAGTGGAGTGAATAGTTAACAGTGAATAGTGAGATATTGTTATCATATAAAAATGGCCAGAACACGTTGATTATTAGGTTTAGGTTTATTATTGTCATATGTAGCAATGTTACAAAATTTTGAGATTTTAAAAATCAAGTCTGCAATTTATCCCATCAGATAAAGCATAAAAATAAGTTTAATTTGACACCTAATTCACTTTCATATCTTCAGTATTAAAAAAGTTGTGGCCATTTTCATACTCTGAAATTAGCATCTTGTTCCCTATTGCTTTTCCATTGACTTAACTCAAAAGCTGTGATCGAGGACAGTCAAAAGCCCATAACTTTCTTAAAAATTAGGAGAACTGAAAGAAATTTTCAGATATTACAGATTGAAGCATTCTGAAACAAATATGAAACAATCTTACTTGGATGACCTGAAATTAAAGCATATAATTAGCTAGTTACCTAATTATAGCTAATTACAAAATTCAATTACTAGATCTAAACATCTATCCATTTCTTAAGAAAAGGTTAACATTTTTGAATAGCCTAAGTGTCCAAATAACATTCACACAAGAATTCACAATATAACATGATTTTAAAATCTCATTGTCATGAATTTATAGGCCAAATGGAAGGAATTTAGTGTTTAATTCCCGTAAATTAATCGCCATTTTAATCATCTTGCAAGTGGGTTTTTGTGGAACGCGATCGATTGCAACGTTGCGGTTTGTGGTGGATTTAAACCCCATATCGGCAGGAAGAACACTGCCGGTTCGTATGAGGCCCAAATCACATTTTCGCAACGTGAAATTTTGATTAAAGTCATCCTAAGAAGCAAGTTTATATGTAAAATAGACGACTTACCTTGCTTTGTCCCGTACGTGAGATCCGTTCCGTTGCCTGCGTAGACGGTGTTAGAAGTCGCTTTTTATTTTACTCCAGCGCTGAAATTATCCTGCGGTTTAAAAAAAATAAATTCAGAGAACGGCAGTCGGAACGAATTTTCAGCATCAGGTAGAAGCCCGAGAAAATATAGCTCGGACAGGCAGGAGAAAACGGCATTTTAATCCCGCCCCCCTCCTCAAAGGCGCCAAAGTGACAGAACTGCAGCCCCGCTGAAGGTAAGTTTTGTAACATACCTATCATATGTAGCAAGGTATAGTTAAAAGCAAGGGTCCTGACCCAAAATGTCACCTATCCGTGTATTCCAGAGATAGTGCCTGACCCGCTGAGTTACTCTAGCACTTAATGTATTTTTTGTAAACCAGTATCTGCAGTTGCTAGTATCGATTAGTGAAAAGCTTTGTTTTGCATGCTATCCATTCAGATCTGATAATACAATATATAAATATAATCGTCAAACTCAAGTACCCTATTAATAACATTTTGCCTGCCAGAGCAACATACAGTGCTCTGTATATCACTAATAGATCTTTCTCGCCCATTGAACAGACAATTAACGTTCTTCTTTCGCATGCCACAGAAATCTGATTCATCCTGAGAGAGATTATGTCACTTTCATCAAATGGACATTAATTTTGTTTTACCATACAGAGAGGATTGTACAATTCTCGCTGGATGTATTGGTTGAAAAGTCAGAGAATAGTTTGACATTTTGCAATGAAAGATTATGCATTGAACAAGCCTGGAACAGATTGCCAGGGGTGGTGGTGGAGGCAGATATGATAGTGGCATTTAAGAAGCTTTTGGATAGGCGCATCGGTGCAGGGAATAGAGTGATATGGATCAAATGCAGGCAGATGAGATCAGTTAAGTTAGGCATCATGTTCGGCAAGAACATTGTGGGCCGAAGGGCTCACTCCCATGCTGTGCTGTTCTATGTTCTATGTAGGTAGTTAATATCAGCATTTCCCCTGATACCATTTGAAGAAATAGTCCCCAGCAATTCATTCACTTCAATTTCATATTACTTTTTGCTTCATCTGCACACACTATCAAGCCTTAATATATATAGTTTGTGCCTCAACCACTCAATCCACATTCACTTTCGACTGTGAAGTTGTCTTGCTTGCTCTCTCTTCCAAATCTTTTGCGTTCAATCATGCATCCATGGCCCATTGTTCATAATCTCCCAACTACTGGAAACTGAATGCTTCTGTTTCCTTTGTTCCATCCTTTCACAGCAGGAGAAATTCAGTTTTAGCAGGAGCGCAAATCCAATGGTATTGGATCAATTGCACATGATATCACCAACCTTTAGTAAAATAAATCGAAGGGAATGGACACGAATTGGCAATTTGACTGCCTGTTTTGGGACTCTTCTCCATTGAATTTCAATATTTAATTTGAAACACTTTCATTGTATTATCTGACATTCTGAGATCCTTTCAACGCTTTCTTTGCATTTGTATCTCAGCACACCAGGCAAACTCCCAGGTCCGTCCGGGATGAACAATTTATCATTGAAAAAGGGCACTTATTCTTTTTTAATCACTGGACATCTTGAAGGATTTGCAGTATCACTATGTGGACCACTTCCACATTTAATTGTATGACATGTAATTTTACCTTTCTCAAGGAAGGAAAGATAAATTCCATTTTGCTTGTCGGTCTTGTAACCAAGGAGTTTCTTTATCAGGAACCGTTTCTGAGGCACATCTGGTCATCATAACTTCTACTCGGCTGAATTATTCCGTCAAAGCTTTATCATTTAATGAAAAGATGTCAAAATGCTCCACTTGCAATCTGCCCTCGAGATAGCTTGCTGCAGGAAATGAGAACATTCGCCATCTAGTGTCTCATAGAAAATCAACAGTAGGATCTTGGGCGTGAGACCCCCACATAGCCCTTATCATCTTTACGTGTTAACTATTTGTTTTTTGTTTTATAATTGTAAGGCAGTTATATTGTGTCACGATATGTTACCTATTACACATACATAATAGATATGCAGTGCATAAAACAAAGTTTGGCAATTGATAAATAGTTATGGATGGTTTATGGATAACCTTGGCAGCCTATGTTAGCAGTTACTATGTTTATCCCAAGGACATTATTGCATTACTCGTATGGCCTTCTCCCATTGAATTCCTGTGGTTTTCTGACTGCTGAGTGAATTGCCTTATTTCTTTTAAGCTCCAGTGTTTTAACTTATTTGGACAGCACTGGGGATACAATTGTCTGTTCTTGGCAATGGTAATGAATGCAAATAAAAATCTGGATAAATTATTTTGGTTCAGAGAACAGTTTCTTCTTTTGGTGTGTGCACTACACTGCCTAAATTTATATCAGGAAGAGTGGAGGGGATGAGGGTAGAGAGTTGGCCTGCCTCTGCCAGACCAGTCGAATGCTCATTGACTCTAGTTCAGTAACAGCCCACAAGTTTGTACATGTTGAACTTTCAATAGGTTCATTATAGGAAGTGATGGAGGCTGAGAGGTGACCGGATAAAAGCAGGAGAGACATACAGTACATAAGGTACACTGGCTCTCAATGATTTCAATGTTGCTTTTATTGTCACATGTGCAAACGCACAGTGAAATTATTTTCTTACATACAGTCCGGTACAGTATTCACATTACTAAGCACATCCTCCATTAGCAAGTGTACCAAAATAATCTACTGAGCCCACATGCAAGAGGCGCCAGGTTTTGGTGCCATTTTCAAAGTCTAGTCCAAGCTCTAGCTCTTCGAGCAGCGCCCTAACCAGGCAAACCCCAGGCTGCTGTGGGCCTCCAGGCATCGCCTTCCTTGAACACAGTTTAGTTTAGTTTAGTTTATTACCACATGTACTGAGGTCTATGGAAAAGCTTTTGTTGCGAGCTAACCAGTCACCAGAAAGACAATACATGATTACAATCCGTATCTCTGACTACATTCTATCTCTGTCCTGCCCACTCCCCTGTCATCAGTCTGAAGAAGGATCTCGACCCGAAACGTCACCCATTACTTCTCTCCAAGGTGAGAGGTAGGAGATTTAAAGGGGACCATAGGGGTAGGTTTTTGTTACGTAGACATTGCTTGTCAGATACAAAAGTGCTGCCATAGGAAGTAGTGGAATCAGATATAATAGTAAGATTAAACGAGAACTTACCAGTTTGAAGTTTGATCTGTATTTTATGAGGAGTTATGATGAGGGATTACGTGAAGAGCCCGTCCAGCACGCATGCGCGACATTCTTCAAAGCAGCGGTGTGGAATCACAGGATACACAACAATTGAAATAAACATAGTAAAGAAAAGGAGAACTAAAATACCTGTTGATCTCTATATTTGAGGGTGGGAGCAGAGGGCACGTAATCCCTCATCGTAACTCCTCATAAAATACAGATCAAACTTCAAACTGGTAAGTTCTCATTTAATCTTACTATTTTACTTCGGAGTCACGTGAGTGACTACGTGAAGACTTCAAAGCTCTGTGATTTCAAACCATGTAACAGTTCATACTTCACTCGCTGCCGAAGTGTTTCAAGGGAGGAAGTATGTTATCGTAATGAACCATAAATCTGTTTGTAAACAATAATGGTATTTATTAAACAATAACAAAAGACAAAATGCTCCCCCGGGCTTAAATTATATATTTGCAGATTCTAAAATTCTGTCTGCAAATAACACAGGTTGTGCTAGCGGCTTATTGTAGAACGTTTGGAACGTTTTCTCCGTGGACCACCCCGCTGTAGCCAGGATGTGGTTCAGTGGTACGTCCATCCTTTTAGCTGCCGATGTGGATGCTGCCCTAGTGGAGTGAGATGTATATACATCAGTGTCCACTCCAGCAGCCCCCAGTACCTGCTTTAGCCACCTTGAAATGGTTTGGCTCGACACCCGACCATGTGGTTGTTTGTGGCTGACCCATAAGGCTTTTTCTCTCCCTCGGGAATCGCTTGTTGTGTCGATGTAAGTCAGTAGGTGAGTCATGACACACAACCGCCTGTCAGGTGGGTATGCCCGGAAATCCATAACTAGGCCTGAAGTTCCTGGCCTGCTCTGCTTTACCAGCTCCTGAAATGTGAATGATACCCGGTCAGGTGTTATAACCATGTTGTCCAGTCGCAGTAAGTAGAGGGACTGGACTCTTTGTGCTGAGACTAGTGCCATCAGCATGACCGTTTTCAGGGTTAGCTGTTCCAGAGTGAGGGACCTGGCTGGTGACCATCCCCTTAAGTATGTCAGGACCATACTGACATCCCAGATTCGGGTGTATCTAGGTCTAGGAGGGTTAGAGTTGAATATACCCCTCATGAGTTTAATCACCAGCGGGTGAGACCCTATAGCCTGTTGTCCTGGTATTGGTTTTAAATAGGCTGACAGAGCACTTCTGGCCATATTGATGGTGCTGTAGCTCAATCCTTCATTATGGTGAAGGGCAGCCAGGAACTCCAGTACATTGGTTATGGTTGCAGATGAGTACGTTGTCCCAGTAGTCGAGCAGTATGTTTCCCACTTCCTGATGCTCGATAGGTATTGTTTCCTCGTGGACATACGGTGGGACGCTGTCATCGTGTTGATGGTCCTGTCAGACAACCCCAGGCCCAGCAGTGGTCTTTTCATAACCTGCAACCCAGTAGGGTAATTTTGTCATGGCATGGATGACTTATGCCTGATACAGGGTGAGTCAATAGGTTTGGGCTACTGGGGAAGGTCATAGGAGGTTCAATGACTATGTCGAGGGCCACTGGGAACCATGGCTGTGTAGGCCAGTCGGGTACTATCAAAATACCTGACGCAGAGTCCAGCTGTATTTTGCGTAGTACCCTACTGATGAGGCAGAAGGGGGGAAAAGCATAAAATAAATAGTTTCCCCAGTTCAGCGCGAATGAATATATCGCTGCTGCCTCAGGGTCTGGTTCCCAAGCGACATACATTGGTACCTGGTGATTTAGCCGGGAGGCAAAGAGATCGATATCTGGTGTGCCATATTGCTTTATAATTTTTGCAAAAGCTCTAGGATGTAACATCCATTCGATGTTATCATTGAATTTGCGTGACCTGGTGTCTGCCACTGTATTTAGCTTACCTGGTAGGTAAGTTGCTGATAGCCAAATATGTCTATCGACACACCATTGCCAGATTTGGTTGACCAAATTGTCACATGATATCGATTTTATTCCGCCCATATGGTTAATATAGGCCACCACCGTGGTATTATCAATTTGTAAACGAACATGCAAATGGTGCATATCGATAGAATACGCTTTTAAACCATAAAACGCACCCAACATTTCCAAGTAATTTATGCCCAGTGTTTCTAGTAAAGATGATTCTAGGTTAGTCCATCTACCACCTGTGCTGGATATGGTATTAGTCACTCCCCAGCCTTGAGCACTGGCATCTGTTTGTATAATTAACGTTGGGTTATTGATGATGATAGGGCTGGAACTATGCCAAATGTGTTCTATCCACCACTGTAACTCTGATATTGCTTCAATGGGTAATTTCATGGTTCGGTCAAAGTGACCTGCATGTCGTTTCAACGCCTGTACTTTTGCCCTTTGTAGGTTTTGATAGTGCAGGGGTCCAAATTGTGTAGCTGGAAATGCTGCTACCATTTTGCCAATTACTCTTGCCACTTGTCGGATGGTTGGTCGATTGCTAACCATTAAATTGTTGCACGTCTGTGCCAATTGTGCTGCTTTACCTTTTGGCAACGTTACAGACATGTGGACTGAGTTAATTGTGAATCCCAGATAGTCCATAGTTGTGGATGGCGTCAACTTAGATTTATGTGGATGTATGACAAACCCCAGGGTTTCAAACAATTGTTTGGTAGCTAATACAGCTGATTTAGCCAACTCCATGGTTTTGCCTACTATTAGTATATCATCAAGTTATGCCATGACAATATGTCTTTGTTTTCTTAATGTTGCCAAGGCTGGTTTTAATATCTTGGTAAATAGTCTTGGGGCTGATGTTAACCCATTAGGCAATGCTTTATACTGGCATAGTTGCCCCATCCAGGTAAATTTTAGGTATCTCCGATGACCCTTATGAATGGGTACTGAATAGTAGGCATCTTTTAAATCAATGCTTGCCATAAAGTATCCTTTTGAAATCAGTTGTTTGGCAGTTACAAATGTTTCCATTTTGAAATGTACATACTTAACAAAGGTATTTAGGGAGGTTAAGTCAATGATGATGCGACATCCACCATCTTTTTTGCTTTTTGTAAATATATTTGAGACAAATTCCAAAGGTTCATGTTTGGATTTCTCAATGACACCCTTTGTAAGTAACCTCACCAGTTCTGCTTGAGCCTCTAGTTTCTCTTTGACTGAGAGGGTAAAGACCCTTTGGGGTACGTGCTGAACTGGTGGCATGTTTTCTTGAATGAACTCTATTTTGTATCCCCGAATACTGTTAAGTATATAACTATCATTCGTGAGACACCTCCATGCGTCAATGAACAGGTGTAATCTCCCCCCTGTTAGTACAGTCCCCCCACTTTTTATATGCTGGTAGGAACCAGACCCACCTACCTCCATAGTTATGGGAGTGTTCATTGCTTCTGTTTCTTCATCCGCCGTTGTACTACTGGATGTCCTGTTGGTTGGGGTTGGTGCATTTTCCATGGGGTCCGCTCTGGGCCCTGGCCTAAAAAAGGCTTTCAGGGATAGAATGCGGACCCCGAGCTTTCACCAGTCCGGAATGTTTGTCTTCGACTGGTGGACGCGGTGGGGTACTGCCGTCTGGGTTGTGTGGGCCTGCTCGTTCCGGGGCCTGTCCTCATGAGGCCAAATGCTTTGGTCTCTTCCTCCAGGTCTTTTACCTGTTTTGTTAAGTCCTTCCCGAATAACAGGATCTGTGGCTCTGAGGCCGGTGTTTTGCACAGTCCTGCATACCTGGGATTGAGGGCAGGTCTTATTATCTCCTTGCGGAGGTTGTTGATCTCGTATTGGGTGTTGCACAGCAGAGCCAGAGTGTCTTGCTGGTTTGTGGTCATATCCACCCCATCCACGGAACGAGCATAGGATGTTATCCCTGTTGTCAGGAGCTTGAGGATGCGTTGTGATTTTATCTCCTGGCTCCGAATACTCTGTCCAACATACCCCCAGATTTGGCTGTTAACAGCTGGTACATTAAGCGAACTGCAGTTCTCCGGAGGCGAGTAGAGTTCTAGTGCCTCATTAAGTACCTGATCTTGTCGGGGTTTGAGGGACAGGTGGTTGATGCTGGCCGCCAGTTTTGGCTCCAATGGCCGCCCTGCACGTGGTGTAGCCACGTAGCGATTCACCACACCCAGCAGCTCTTCCTGATCCTGTACCCCAAGCGTACTCCCGACATCTTCAGCCAATGACCCCTGATCCTGACCAGCCCAGCCCTGGTCGCCAATGCTGCCCTCATCTGAGGGAGAAGCAATGGCCAGTGCATTATAAGACACTGCTGTGGGAGTGCCTGATCCCCCTGTGCGAGATTGCTCCAGCTCCCGAAGCAAGTCTCGCTGGAGCAGTTGCTCCATGAGCCTTTCCATTCGGCTCAGGCGGCTAGCTCTGCCGCTCTCAGGCGGACCCTCCTCATCGGAGTCAGACATAACCGGCCAGTTTGTTTTTTGTCTTACTTTTCCTCCAGCCCGCTGCCGCTCATCAGGCTGCGCAAGCGGTACTGGGCTCGGCTCGGTCTCGATGAGGGTGTGCCGCAGCATATGCGGTCCAGGTGCCGCCTCTCGCCCCCCACTGATGAGACACTCCCGTTCTGTTGGAGTCGAACGGGGGGCGGTTTTCTTTGCTTGCCGTGGTTTACTCATTTTCCGAATTTCCCTGGAATTACAGAGCAAAGCAAGCTTGCTATTACGACCTCAGAGTAAGAACTTACCTGATGGCCACTTTTTAAACTTGTAGCGGGAGCGCCTGTACTCCCGTTCGTCGCTGTTGCACTGCGTGAACGCTAATGTCGCGCATGCGTGCTGGACGGGCTCTTCACGTAGTCACTCACGTGACTCCGAAGTAAAATTACTATGTTTAAGAGGAATTTAGATAGACAATAAATATAGACAAGGCAGAGGAGGAAACATTATTAATGCACGAAAGTGTGATGAGAGTAGATGGGCGAAAAGGTCAGAGTGATTGCGATGGGCCGAATGGCCCATTACTGTGCTGTATTAACCATGACCCTCTTTATGGTCATTGCTGATCTATCTTTCCCTCTCAACTCCATTCTCCTGCCTTCTTCCATTATTGGAAACATACTTTCCACTCTACCTCGGTACTCTACCTAGGCCTTTAAACTTTACTTTAGACTATGGAGGGGTGGGAGATTGCAACCTTCACATGGTCCACACTATTTCAACAAATGCAATCAACCTGCCGTGCACAAACAGAAGATCAAACGGAACAAGTTGTCTTACAACTTTAGGCTGTGCACGCCATATGCAAGAAGAAGAAGACTATGGAGATACAGTGCAAAAACAAACCCTTCGGCCCACCTAGACTGCGTTGACCAGCGATCCCTGTGCACTAGCACTATCCTACACACTAGGGACAATTTAAACTATTTTACCAAAGCCAATTAACCTTCAAACATGTACATCTTTGGAATGTGGGAGGAAACTAGCGCACCCGGAGAAACCCCCGTGGTCAAAGGGAGAACGTACAAACTCCATACAGACAGCACCCGTAGCTAGGATGGAACATAGGACCTTGGCGCTGTAAGGCAGCAACTCTACGCTGCACCAATGTACCGCAACTGTACACCTTCAGAGACCATTGGTTTAGTTTTTAAATAACTGCCCTTAGCTTGCTCTGTTGGCATTTTTTCGCAGCACCGTTTTGGACTAAAAATTGGAATATGAGAATTCCTCTGGATATCCCTCTCTTTTCATAGAAATTGTTAAACAGGAACAACCTTTGTCAGTGATGATGTTTATGCTCCACATGAGCAGTGGTTCTAATCACACAGAAGAGCCCTGTTTGCATGTGCATTCATTTGCCTTGCAGTCAACCAGCTACATAGCCTATCATAGAGCCATAGAGTCAAACATTTTCTATGTTTCTATGTTTCTATACAGCAGGGAAACAGGTCCATCGGCTCAACTTGTCCTTGCCAACCAAGATGCCCTGTCTAAGCTAGTCCCACCTGGTGTCTAAGAGGTGAGAGGTGAGAACGGGTGTCAAGGGTAATGGGGAGAAGGCCGGAATATGGGTTTAGGAGGCAGAGATCAGCCATGATTGAATGGCGGAGTAGACTTGATGATCCGAATGGCCTAATTCATTCCTATAACTTGTGAACTTGTGAACCTGCTTGCATATGGCCCATATCCCTCTAAATTTTTTCTGTCCACTGTCCAAATGTATTTTAAATGTTGTTATTGTACCTGCCTCAACCACATTCTCTGGAGGCCTGTACTATATATCCAACACCCTCTGAGTGAAAAAGTTCCCCCTCAGTATCCTATTAAATCATGCCCCTCTCATCTGAAACCTGTGGTTTTTTGATTCCTCTACCCTGGGTAAAAGACTCTGTGCATCCACAATGCTTCATTCAACAGCTCTGGTAATGCACTCCACAGTCGTACATTAGGTCATAAGTGATAGGAGTAGAATTAGGCCATTCGGCCCATCATCTACTCCGCCATTCAATGATGGCTGATCTATCTCTCGTTCCTAACACCATTCTCCTGCCTTCTCCCCATAACCTCTGACACCTGTACTAATCAAAAATCTATCTATCTCTGCCTTAAAAATATCCACTGACTTGACCTCCGCAGCCTTTTGTGGCAAAGAATTCCACAGATTCACCACCCTCTGACTAAAGAAATTTATCCTCATCTTCCTAAAAGAACATTGTTTAATTCTGAGGTTATGACCTCCAGTCCTAGACTCTCCCACTAGTGGAAACATCCTCTCCACATCCACTCCATCCAAGCCTTTCACTATTCTGGATGTTTCAATGAGGTCCCCCCTCATTCTTCTAAACCAGCGAGTACAGGCCCAGTCCCAATGAATGCTCATCATAGGTTAACCTTCTCATTCCTGAGATCATTCTTGTAAATCTCCTCTGGACCCTCTCCAGAGCCAGCTCATCCTTCCTCAGAAATGGTGCCCAAAATTGCTCCCAATATTCCAAATGCGGCCTTAACAGCGCCTTATAGAGCCTCAGCATTACATCCCTATTTTTGTATAAATGCTAGCATTGTTTGCTTTTTTTCCTCATGGCAGTCTCCTCCATTCACTGCTATCCCAAGCTTTCCTGATTTTCAACACTACCATCAAAATACTGTGGAGGAGGCAGTTAAAAGGATTTAGGCAAACCAGGTTTGATTGAAATGGAAGAACCATTTTTCAATAATACATACAGTTTTGTGTATACCCAATAAACTGAGAATTAATATTAAGTATTGCCTTAATAAGTTTTGTTTCAAACAGCAGCAAAATGTGCTATCAGTTGAGAAACGTCTTACAAACAGTCATATTCTGGGCAGCACAGTGGCACAGCAGTAGACACCTGAGTTTGATCATGACTATGGCTGCTGTCTGTACGGAATTTGTACGTTCTCCCTCTGACCATGTGGGTTTTCGCCAGGTGCTTTGGTGTCCTCCCACATTCCAAAGACGTACAGGTTTGTAGGTTAATTGGCTTCAGTAAATTGTAAATTGTCCTTTGTAGGCAGGATAGTGTTTGTGTACAGGGTGATCACTGATCGGCTTGGACTTGGTCTGTTGATAATTTATTCTTCATTATTCAGAGAAAGAACATTCTAAACATTGTGGCAATGGAACATATTCAATGACTAAACAATGACTAATCAGTGCTAGATTTGTTTATACGTCTTCATACTTTTTAAGCTTCTTGAACTATATCATATATATAGTAAGATCTAACCTCTTATTTATTCCTTAACAAGCAGTGTCTCCCTGCTGAATATAGTTGAGCCTTTTGGTATTTAGGATATTCTGGGTCATTGGCTCTTTTCTTGCTGGGCATCTTTGCAATCTGTAATATTCATTTGAGGAAGGGTGGAATTTCTGAATCCATCCCAGCATCCTGCAAACACCTCTTCATCTCCGTAATGAATTAAGCTGCTGTATTGACTTCTGGAAAAATTCCACACACCAAGAAAATACCTCACTGCAAAGTTGTGAAATTCAGTTGTGCTACATGGGATTGAGTATTTAAAATGCATTGTTAAAAATGGTTAACTGAAGTAATTCAAGTTCAAGTTCAAGAGAGTTTATTGTCATGTGTCCCTGATAGGACAATGAAATTCTTGCTTTGCTTCAGCACAACAGAACATAGTCGGCATGAATACAGAAGTAAGTGTTCACAGCAAGATTCAGATCCATATCGGTCACAGAGTCAAAATGTGTAGCAAGTGCTGGAGTAACTCCTACTGCTCGCATCCTTGTATTCCTTTGTTATCACCTCTTTCACAGTCAACAATGGGCCACTATGGACTCCACCCTTCCTTGGGCATCTGTTGTCAGCCCTTATTTGTTCTGACCTTTTCCTACCTCCCCCACCTCTCCGCCCCCCCCCCCCCCCCACCCACCCATCCTTTTTCTCCAGAGATGCTACCTAACCTGCTTTGTTGTAAAGATAGACACAATAGACTTTGTGTCTAGCATTGGTCATGCAGTCATCTTGGTACAGATAAGGGCCCTACAGAGCAGAGGCATTTGTTTCTCCAGACAAATGGGATAATGGATGACTCACCACTGTCCGAGGATCCCCAGCGCCATTTTCATTGTCTCTAAGATTAATGACACTAGATGCAGTAGGACACTTGTAGAGACCCCTATCATCCGCAGAAACACTTAAGAGTGATAGTGCAACGAAATGAGGAAATCGGGGCATCTTCCCGGTTACTCTCTTGGTCAGGAGAATCAAGGAAGAATGACTGTGTGGCATGTAACTGTTACCACCATCTCTTTATCGTCTTTACTTGCTGTTGGCTAGCAAGCCAAACAGTTGCATTAGCAGTTTATGCACAACATAAACGTGACGAAGAAAGGTAAAATATACTGCAAAGATTCTTAAGTATCTGTGCCTTTACATGGTAGAACTTCCTGACCGATGATTCCCCATTGTTCAACTAGAAATGTAGCCACAATGGATGGCAGGCAAAATCCCTCAGGATCTAACGGGATGTTTTCACTGTCGGACCATTTGGACACGTACATGGATAGGAAAGGTTTAGAGGTATACTAGACTAAGTGGGACCCGTTGGGTCCCAGCATCACACGGGAGGGCTGGTCACCCAATGCAATTCCACCTCTCCACCAATTCCAATATTGCTCGCCAGTGGGGGGGGGGGCTTTCTGTTGCGCTAGTATGGGTGTTATGGGCCGAAGGTACTGGTTTCCAGAGGGCTAGTATAGACTGTGGGCCGAATGGATTCTTGGGCTGGCAGCTCAGTCACTGAGGCCTGGAAGTACAGTCACTCAGACTTGGCAGGCTGGCAGCTGAGAAACTGCCAGAAATTCTGCCCAAAACAGGTGACAGACTGTGAGAGAGAAGGGGGAGAGGGTGGACTGAATGGATTATTGGGCTGGCAGTTCAGTCACTTACGGCTGGTGGGCTGGCAGTTCACTTACTCACAGCTCGTGGGCTGGCACTGCAGTCACTCATGCCTGGTACGCTGGCAGTTCACTCAGTCACCCCTCCTCTCTTCACCCCCCCCCCCCACTCTGCTCCTTGTCATTCACACACACACAGTCATTCACACACACACACACACACACACACACACACTCACTCAAACAGACACACACACACACAGACTCACTCTCACACACACAGACTCATTCACATACACACACAGACTATTCACACACACACACATACACACACACAGACTCATTCACTCATACACACACACACACACACACACACAGACTCACTCAAACAGACAGACACACACACACACAGACTCACTCTCACACACACAGACTCATTCACATACACACACAGACTCATTCACACACACACACATACACACACACAGACTAATTCACATACACACACAGACTCATTCACACACACACACATACACACACACAGACTCATTCACTCATACACACACACACACACACACACAGACTCATTCACACAGTCTCATTCTCACACACACATACATACTCATTCACACACACACACATAGACTCATTCACACACACACACACAGACTCATTCACACACATACACACAGACTCATTTACACACACACACACACACAGACTCATTTACACACACACACAGACTCATTTACACACACACACACAGACTCATTTACACACACACACACACAGACTCATTTACACACACACACACACAGACTCATTTACACACACACACACACACAGACTCATTTACACACACACACACAGACTCATTTACACACACACACACACAGACTCATTTACACACACACACACACAGACTCATTTACACACACCCACACACACACACACACGCACACGCACACGCACACGCACACGCACGCACGCACACACGCACACGCACACGCACACACACACACACACACACACACACACACACACACACACACACACACACACACACACACACACACACACACACACACACACACTCACACTCACACTCACCCAATACTAAAATGCCAAGTAACTTCAGAACGTGTTGAATATACAGTGTGTAAAACGAATGTTTAAAGCCTCCTGTAGAGGCTGCTGGTGCTGAAGCAAAAACGTGCTTTAAATTACATCCAACAAACACACTCACCATAGACAGAGCAGCTCTCCTGAATTATTCAACGGCGCCTGCCCTCAGCGCCATCTTGACGTCACCCTCTGAGTGAGCCACCACACTTCCGGGTTTTATAGTCCCTTCCCCCTGCCACCAGCGAGGGCAGCAGAGAGAATGGTGAAATTTTTTAAAACATTAATATCTCTCTGATTTTTCATCGATGGGAAAAATCCTCTGGTCCAGTCCGGCGGAGGGGGGCTCTGGGCGAGGTGGCCAAAAATGACAGCCGTAAGTGGTGGCGTTCTCTCGGAAATCACATCGCAGTGAGTCAAAAGCGGTCAAGATCTTACTTTTAGTAATATAGATATAGGCCAAATGGAGGCAGGGGGCATCAGTGTAGATGGGGCATTATGGTCAGCATGGGCAGGTTGGGCCAATGGGCCTGTTTCCATGCTGTATGACTCTATCACTTACATAGGCTGAAATAATGAAAGGTAAACCTGCTGTTCATCAAACTTACTCTAGAATTGGTTAATACAGTGCGCCTGACAAACTAGAAGGCACCGCAACTCTAAGTACTTGGAGGAGGTGGAATATGATTTGTAGGATTGATTTTCCTTTCCAAAACGATATCTGTGCACTCGGATGAGGGCATGTGGATGGAAGTGCGTGTCCGCGGTTAGCCATTACCTTCCTGGATGGCACAACATTCACTTTGCTCAGCGTAAGAAGGTCACATCAATTAGAATTCCAGCAGGATGTCAGTGAAATTATACTGACTTATCCCTTCCAGAAAGGGAATCAGAAAGAAAGGTTAGAAATCATCTGCTAGAAGCAAGGTTGTGTTTGAAGTCATGGTGCAGCTTTATGGGACTTTGGTTAGGTCAGATTTGTAGTATTGTGTTCAGTCCTGTTTGCCCCATCACGGGAAGGATGTGGAGGCTTTGGAAAAGGAGCAGAGGATGTTTACCAGAGTGATGCCTGGGTTAGGGGGTATTAGCGACAGGGACCAGAGGCCATAGCAGAATAAACAGACGTACCTTTAGAAAGTAAATGAGAAGGAATTTCTTTAGTCAGAGGGTGGGGATTCTGCAATTCATTCCCACAGACAGCTGTAGCCAAGTCAATGGATATATTGAACGTGGAGATTGACAGATTCTTGATTAGTAAGGGTGTCAGTGTTATGAGGCGAAGGTAGGAAAATGGGGTTGTGAGGGAAAGATGGATTAGCCATGATTGAATGGCGGAGTAGACTTGATGGGCCGAATGGTCTAATTCTGCTTCTACAACTTATGAACTTATGAACAATATATTTCAAGTCAGGATGGTCTTATGATTTAGTTTAGTTTATTGTCACGAATACCGAGGTACACTGGACAGACTATATGCAATTTACAATCAAGCCAGACACAGTGCACAGCGAGGAGTTTAAGAATAGCATAGTTAGAGTAAGAAATGCTGCTGTTGGAGTAAAGGTTTAACAAAGTGGACCAATTGTAATGAATGATTGCAAATCCACTTCTGGTACCAGCATGCAGAGAGTCACCTGGCTTGGGCAGTTTAGTTTAGTTTAGTTTATTTTAGAGATACAGCGCAGAAACAGGCCCTTCGGCCCTCCGAGTCCATGCCAACTAGCGATTCCCGCACACTAACACTATCCTGCACACACACGGGAACAGTTACAATTTTACCAAGCCAATTCACCTATAATACAAGCCTGTATGTCTTTGGAGTGTGGGAGAAAACCGGAGCTTCCGGAGAAAATCCATGTGGATCACGGGGAGAACGTACAAACTCCACACAGACAAGCACCCATAGTCTCTGGCGTTGTAAGGCAGCCACTCTACCTCTGCGCCATCGTGCCAGCCCAATGGTGTTGCCTACTTGCCTTGTTCTTCAGAGTTGTTATGTTGGGTTATTATATTAGATTGGTTATTATATATTGGGATCTGATGGGCTAGAAACCAACTCTATTACAAACTTGGGTACAATTTGTAAAATTGATGTCCCCTCCAACTTTGCATCTGGTGGACCAGATGCAGTGAGAATGGGTTGAGGATGGACAGCCTTGATTAGGCCCACAATGCTTAACGCAATAAGCGGTGGGCGGCGCAATCGGTGGGCGGCGCGACTTTCGTCTGCAGCGGCCTCTGCAGTCCGTCTGTCTTTTTATTATTTTTGTCTAGTTTTTATGTAGTTTTTTTGTTTTTTTTGTCGGGGTATGTGTGTGGGGGGGTGGGGGTGGGGGTGGGGGTGGGGGAACTTGAAATCTTTCCGCTGCACGGGAGACCCGACCTTTTCTTTGTCGGGTCTCCGTTGTCGTTGGGGCTGGGCAACGTGGAGCGGCCTCCAGCAGGAACGACCTGGGGCTCCCGTGGAGCTGCGGACTACTCACCGTCGCGGGGCTGGCCGAGTCCGGAGCGGGTGGAGCTGTGGTGGAGACAAGCGCTGCTGCTACCCGACCGCCGGAGATTCCTGGTGGGAGACCGCTTTTCGGGGCTTCCGCAGCGGCGACTTCTCCCGCCCGAGTTGCGGGGTTGAAGCGCACCTGGAGCGGGGCTTTATCCCCCCGCGTGGCTTGGAATGGCCGCCGGACTTTGCGGGCGCGCGCCGGGGCTCTAACACCAAGACCCGGTGCGCGACCTTGCATCACCCGGCGTGGCTTTAATGGCTGCGGGACAATCACCATCGCCCGCCAGGGGCTTTGACTTTGACTCCGACATCGGGGGGGGGGGGGGGGAGTGCAGTGGAGAGATACGTTTTTTTGCCTTCCATCACAGCGCTGTGATGGATGTATGTGTAAATTGTGTTGTGTCTCGGGTCTTCTTCGTTTTGTATTATATGGCTGCAGAAACGACATTTTGTTTGGACCTCAAGGGGTCCAAATGACAATTTGTCCAAAAGACAAATAAATTGAATTGAATTGAAGATTCCTTACTTCTGCTATTTCCTCAGAGACACTTCACCACCTTACTCTACCATGACCTTGTCCTTTTCTTCATGAGTCAACATACTGAGGGTCTTTGCATGAAATCACTCGACAGGGTGTATCTGACACCTATTCAGGAAAGTCTGTGAATGTGCAACTAGGTTGGTCCCCATACGACCAAATACATGAATCCTCCGTGATGGTAGAGATATGATTGATAATATTTCTGGGTGCGGCCAAGAGCTATGTCATGATTAGTTGGACATGGCACTTGGTTTTCAGAAGAGTTGTTGAGGCCGGGACAGGTCAGTCATAATCGTGTTAAATAGTGGTGCAGGCTTGAAGGGTCTGATGGTTTTACTCTTGCTTCCATTATCTTGTATTCTTGGACTCCTGAGCCATCTTTCTGCACCACCTCAAATCATGTGAAGTCATGAAACAAAGCCTATCCTGAGGAAACTAAAAAAATGCTTGGTGGGTGATTGCATTCCATGACTGCAATGTAACGATGTGGGCAATTGTTTGCACAGGAGTCTAAATAACAATGTGAGATGCAGTCATGACGTTATGATTCTGGGGAAAGGCAGCTGTGTAGAACATGGTTACTTTTTCACGTACCGACCAGTAATTGACATTGGTCAGGAGAGTTGGCATGACTGAGCAATATTTTACTCGGGCATCTGCCATTTCCTTGAGACATCTGTAGACAGTAAAATGGTATAAACTGCATTTGGGCTCATTGCTTGCCAAGAAGGAATTCAACATAAAACTGTAGACTACATTGACAGCTGTTGCCGATAGTTTCCAATGTTAAATTTTGTCCAGAAAACTTCCAGACCACAATAGTAGAGCTCTATCAAAGATTTTCTTCTAAACTCAGACAATTTAGATTTTTGTTCACTTTGCTAGTTATTTGTGAGCGTTAATGGAGAGTTGTTGCATTGTGTCTTGTGTGCCCTCTGACCAGGAAACCATTTCCTGCATTCACTGGGCTTTCTCTGCTGAATCCAATGCTCTGTCAGAAGTCCCAATGGCCTGGTCCTGCTTCTACTTCTTACGTTTTTAAATCAAAAGGATAGAAACAGAGTTTGAAGCAACTCATTGCTAATGACAGCTACAGATTTCACAGTGCAACTCCTCAATTAGTGCAAGCTTCAGCATGAGAATTCAACATGTTGCATGGATTACTGCTGTAATAAAAACCACCAATTTTAATGTCTGATTTGTTAGCTTTATTGCCTCAAAACATGAACCCATTGCAGTAATAATTTAATAGTTTTGCCAGCTTATTTTAAATGCATTAATTGCACTATACCAGTAGAAATATGATATGAATGGCAGAGAATTGTGTTAGCGCAGAAACAGATCCCTTGCCTTCCCCCTATGTCATGCTGACCATGTTGCCCTTCCATGTCTTCCCAATGTAGATGTCTAAATATCTCTTAAGCATGGTAATTATATCTCATTTTGTGCACAGTGAGTGATATGGAAAATTAAACACTCATTTTCAAACTCCAATCACAAAAAACCCCTATAATTTTCTTCCCTGATCCAGTTATTCTCCCTGGGTTTCGAACCGAAAACAGTGAACAAATCTAGGTCCAGCTGTAGGCTTCTCAGCTGTTCAGTATTACGTTCAATTTTATGTTGAGCCCCTAGCTGATAAGCACTAAGCACAACTAAGCACACTGCCGGCATAGTGGTGCAGTGATAGAGTTGCTGCCTTACAGTGCCAGAGACCCGAGTTCGATCCTGACCACGGGTGCTGTCTGTACGGAGTTTGTACACTATCCTTGTGATTGCATGGGTTTTCTCCGGGTGCTCAAGTTTCCTCCCACACTCCAAAGATGTGCAGGTTTGTAGGTTAATTGACTTTGGTAAAGTTGTAAATTGTCCCTAGTGTGTAGAATAGTGCGAGTGTATAGGGTGATCGATGGTCGGCGTAGACTTGGTGAGCCGAAGAGCCTGTTTCTGCGCTGTATCCCTAAACTAAACTAAACTAAACTACAGTGGAGAGTCATAGAGTTATATAGCATAGAAGGCAGGTCCTTTGTCCCATTTCATCGATGTCGGACAAGATGTTTATCTGGGCTGGTCACGGTGGCGCATATCACTCTAAATTCAGTGGTTCCCAAACTGTTTCTGCCCACTGTCCCCCTGGCACCATAAACACATCTCCAGTGGCCCATTCCCCACCTTATAAAATGCATTATTCAGAACAATGATTTGCACGATCCACTAAGGAAGATAATAACACAATAAAATTCAAAGTAACAATTAATTGCACATTTATCCAAAATCCAATTACAACTTTTTAAGTTTAATTAATTTAACAAAACTGATGAACTTGATCCAGTGATATTAGCTTCCCAAAGTCCGATAGACATTTCGCAAGAGTCTTAGGTACCACATTTACTAACTACTTGCGGATGATACGTACATGGAGGAGCAGGTAGTGTGGAGAGAGCAGGGACTCAGCAGAAGGACTTGGACAGGTTGGGAGAGGGGCAAAGAAGTGCCATAGCAAGGTACACAAAAATGCTGGAGAAACTCAGCGGGTGCAGCAGCATCTATGGAGCGAAGGAAATAGGTAACGTTTCGGGCCGAAACCCTTCTTCAGACTGATAGGGGGTGGGGAGAAGAAAGGAAAAAAGGAAAAGGAGGAGGAGGAGCCCGAGGGTTGGGGAGGGGAGGAGACAACCAGATGGCTGATGAAGGGGAGGGGACAGCCAGGGCTAGCAGAATTGGGAGAATTCAACGTTCAGGCCACCAGGGTGTAGACTGCCCAAGCGGAATATGAGGTGCATTTCCTCCAATTTACGGTGTTGCTCGCTGTGGCCATGGAGGAGACCCAGGACAGAGAGGTCAGATACGGAATGGGAGGGGGAGTTGAAGTGCTGAGCCACCGGAGTTCAGGTTGGTTATTGCGGACCGACCGGAGGTGTTCGGCGAAACGATCGCCAAGCCTCCGCTTGGTCTCACCGATGTAGATCAGCTGGCATCTAGAGCAGCGAATGCAATAGATGAGGTTGGAGGAGATGCAGGTGAACCTCTGTCGCACCTGGAACGACTGCTTGGGTCCTGGAATGGAGTGGAGGGGGGAAGTGAAGGGACAAGTGTTGCATCTCTTGCGGTTGCAAGGGAAAGTACCAGGGGAGGGGGTGGTATGGGAGGGAAGGGAAGAATTGACAAGGGAGTTACGGAGGGAGCGGTCTTTGCGGAAGGCAGACATAGGGGGAGATGGGAAGATGTGGCGAGTGGTGGGGTCACGTTGGAGGTGGCGAAACTGACGGAGGATCACTTGTTGTATGTGACGGCTGGTGGGGTGAAAGGTGAGGACTAGGGGGACTCTGCCTTTGTTGTGAGTGGGGGGATGGGGAGAAGAGAGAGCAGTGTTGCGGGGTATGGCAGAGACCCTAGTGCGAGCCTCATCTATGGTGGAGGAGGGGAACCCCCGTTCCCTGAAGAATAGCAAAGTGTGCAGTCAAACATTTTGGTAGAAGAAATAAAGTTGTAGACTATTTTCTAAATGGGGAGAAGATTCAGAAATCAGAGGTACAAAGGGACTTGCAGGATCCGCAAAAGGTTAATTTGCAGGTTGAATTGGTGGTAAGGAAGGTAAATGCAATATCAGCAATTATTTAGAGAGGACTATAATATAAAAACAGTGATGTGATGCTGAGGCTTTATAAGGCACTGGTTGGATCACATATGGAGTATTGTGAACAGTTTTGGACTCCATATCTGAGGAGGGATGTGCTGGCGTTGCAGTGGGTCCAGAGGGGGTTAATGGGAATGATGCTGAGGATGATTGGACATTTGACAGCTCTGGGCCTGTACTTACTGGAGTTTAGAAGGATGAGGGAGGACCTCAAGGAAACTTAACAAATAGTGAAAGGCCTGGATAGAGTGAATGCGGATTGGATGTTGCTACTCGTGGGAGAGTCTAAGACCAGAGGGCACAGCCTCAGGATAAAAGGATTTACCTTAAAAAGGATATGAGGAGGAATTTCTTTAGTCAGAGGCTGGGAATTCATTGCCACCAACGGCTGTGGAGGACAAGTTATTGGATATTTTTAAAGTGGAGATTGACAAGATTCTTGATTATTACGGGTCAAAGGTTGTGGGGAGAAGGCAGGAGAACGGGGTTGAGTGGGAAAGATAGATCAGCCATGATTGACTAGAGTAAAGTCGAAGGGCCGAATGGCCTAATTCTGTTCCTATGATTTATGCTGGAGTAACTCGGCGGGACAGGCAGCATCTCTGGATAGAAAGAATGGGTGACGTTTCGGGTCGAGACCCTTCTTCAGACTAGCATGTCAAGTACATACAGACACCTCTCTTGCCCAATGCCCCATCCAACTCGAGCACCCCCCTTCCAACCCCTTGCCTCTTAGCACCCTCTAACGTAATCCTACAGCCTCCTCAGGGACGTTACTGCCCAATTTGGGAAACACTGTTCTATCCCATGTACCTATCCAGTTGCCTTCTGAACACTACAATTGTACCCACCTCTACCACTTCCACTGGTGGCTTGTTCCATAATTCACCACCCTCTGTGTGAATAAGTTGACCCACAATTCCCCTTTAAATCCTTCCCCTCTCACCTTAAACCTCAACCTTTTCGTTTTTGACTCCCTTACCCTGGAGAAAGACTGTGACTATCCACCTTACCTGTGCTGTTTAACTCATCAGTTCATATATTTTTTAACTTCTACAGATATCTAACGGATGATGCAGTTGCCACAGAATTACCTGTATCATCTTAACAGCTGTCTGAGGAGTTGGCAAAATTCATCAATCTACTTAGCTCAGAGTCCGTAGGCCATTGCATCTCATACCTATGTGCAGAGTTCGGCAGCCAAGAAATGTCATCTGGCTCAAATAATTCTGGGAAACAGTTAAATTAAAAATAAATCATCAATCAGACCAACTCTTATCTGGCTTATCTAGCCGCTGCTGACAATTCAGTGAAGAGTTATCCAGGTTTAGTGCATTGAGCATCTGGGACTCAGTAAATGGAACTGAAGGAAAATGCTGCAAAAAAATTATCTTCATTATTTTTAAAAAGTTCTGTGTATGAATAAGCCCCAGAATTCCAGGTAGGAGGGAATGGATGCAGATGCCTGTCAGAACAGGTCTCTTCCCATTTTTCCTTTGTGCTTTTCCTGAGGAATGCTTAATCTCCAGAGGTGGATGCAGCATTTATTCACTCTCTCCAACATCGTATTTCCCCTTCAAGCAAAACACAAAGTGCCGGAGGTGCCGAAGCGTGGTAGCGCAGTGGTAGAATTGCTGCCTTAAGGGCCTGTCCCACTTGGGCGTCATTTCCGCATCATTTACGAGACATCCTAAAAATTGGTTGGCGCGTCATGACACGTGCATGGCGCGTGGTGAGGCGTGGTGGCGTATGCAGTGACGCGCGATAACGCGCGGCGTCCCAGGATTTTGGAATGCTCAAAATCCTCGCGCGCCACCTGAGTGATGAATCCCTTGCGCATGCTGACGTACTGATGGCATACGCTGGCGTACTGATGGCGTACATGTAGCGCGTGGTGACGCATGGTTACGCCCGGTGACACACGAACATTGCCTATGCTAATTTATTATGCATCACCGTGCGTCAACGTCTGTGACCATGCGCCACGGCATGCTATTTGCACGTCATTTGAGCGCCGCACCACGTGACCACCCGGGTATAAAGCGCGCGTAGTTTTGAAATTTTTTCACTGGGAAAATCCTTGCCATGGAGATTGGACTAAGTACGAACGACATCGCAAATGGCTCCCAAAAGAAGCAGGGCCCTCAAGAGCAGTTGGCGCGCGACTGTCGTACTGCTAGACAATTTTCGCGCGACAGTCACTACCGGCCTGTCACGTAAATGAAGCACAAATGATGCCCAAATGGGACAGGCCCTTTACAGTGCCAGAGTCCTGGATACGATCCTGACAACGGGTGCTGTCTGTACAGAGTTTTGTACTTCTCCCTGTGACCATGTGGATTTTCCCCGTGTCCTCTGGTTTCCTCTTAAAGGCCTGTCTCACGAGTCTGCGGTCATTGGCGGCGAAACGGGAAGAATCTGCCGCAATAGACCGCGCACTCGTGAGAACGCACAATTCTGGGGCCGTGCGGCGTTGTTCCCAACACCGCACGGTGCTAAAATAAAACCTACACTGTTGAAAAATATTTTCCTACCGCACAACCTCCACCAGTGATGCACGAGTGCGGCACGGCCGCCGCCACAGCCGCCGCCAGTGTGGCTCGAGCGCCGTGCGTCGAACTTGCACCGTCACAGCCTCCGCCAGTGAGGCACGTGTGCGGCACGGCCGCTGGCACAGCCACCGCTACAGCGCCGCGATCAGGGCGGCCGCCGCCACAGCCGCCGCTAGTGAGTCACGTGCGGCGGGCCGACGTCATCGCAGTCGGCCCGCCCTTTTTTTTACTTACCGCAAGCACGTGGGACCAGCCGTATTTGAATCACTCAGCCCCCGCGCAGCATCCGTGCGGCGCTCCCGTGGCATAGGCTCGGCGCTCTCGCCGTTGCCGTGCGGTCCACTCTACAGGCGAAGCCGCGCTTCACCGCCGATGACCGGAAACACGTAAGACAGAGCCTTTACACTCCAAAGACATGCAGGTATGCGGGTTAATTGGCTTTGGTAAAAATTGTAAATTGTCCCCAGTGTGTAGAATAGTACAGGGATCGCTGGTCGGCACGGACTCGTTAGGCTGAAGGGCCTGTTTCTGTGCTGTATCTCTAAACTGAACTAAATTAAACTCAGTGGGTCAAGCAGCATCTGGGGTGGGTGGGGGGGGGGGAGAGAATGGTCAGGTGACATTTCATCTTCGAACTGACCTCCCCGTCAACCCTGGTAGAATCCTTTCCTCTCTTTCACAAACGTGATCCTTCTGCTTTTCCTGCGGGAATCCTTTTGAGATGATTGGCAAATGGGGAGTGTTTTTGTGGTATGTACCCATGCCCAGTAGGAACTGATTGAGACAGGTTCAACTATTTCCCCAGAGGATTTCTGCAAAGTCGGCATGGCAGGGTTTTCATCCCTTCAATCAAGGTTGGATTTCGACCTGGAGGTAAAAGCTTTGGCCAACCGAGTGCTTCCCCCAGTTTCATTTTAATGAAACACAGATTCAAATCACAATGGATTGCTGATTTGTGCTTCTGTGCCTTCATCTTTCATTCTCCCTCTACAGTGTTTTTCAGAGAAAACATAAATCAATGAGTTTTACACCAACAGGAATTCTAGTCCATTTCTTGCTTCCAAAGCATTGTTTAAATTCGAAGTGATATAATCGTTGTCTTGTGTCGTTGTTCTCCCAGGTTTTGAAGACCACTCCCAGCCGTATTCCATATTTACTAATGATGTGGAGGAAGATTATTTCAGATCATCAGGTGTAGGCTGATTCATAGAACAATCCCATTTATCTCACATATTTCCCCTGTAAACTATAGGGCATTGAGTATAAGAGTCAGGAAGTCATGATGCAGCTTTATTGGACTTTGGTTAGGCTGCATTTGCAATTTAGTGTGAAGTTCTGGCCACCCCATTACAGGAAGAACATGGAGGCTTTGGAGAGGATGCAGAAGAGGTTTACCAGACTGGGAGGCACTAGCTATAACGAGAGGTTGGACAAACCAGGATTATTTTCTCTAGAATGCTGGAGGTTCTGATAGAAGTATATAAAATGATGAGAGGCATAGACAGGGTAGACAGTAGGTATGTTACAATACTTACCTTCAGCGGCGCTGTAATTCTGCCACTGGCCGTGTGCGCGATTTTGGTGCCTTTAAGGGGGATTTAAATGGCCATTAATTTACAGGTATTAAACATTCAATTCCTTCCATTTGGCCTGTAAATCCATGATAATGAGATTTAAAAATTATGTTATATTGTGAATTCTTGTGTGAATGTTATTTGGACACTTAGGCTATTTAAAAATGTTAATCTATTCTTAAGAAATTGATAGATGTTTAGATCTAGTAATTGAATTATGTAATTAGCTACAATGAGGTAACTAACTAATTATATGCTTTAATTTCATGTCATCTAAGTAAGATTGTTTCATATTTGTTTCAGAATGCTTCAATCTATAATAACTGAAAATTTCTTTCAGTTCTCTTAATTTTTAAGAAAGTTATGGGCTTTTGACTGTCCTCGATCACAGCTTTTGTGTTAAGTCAATGGAAAAGCAATAGGGAACAAGATGCTAATTTCCGAGTATGAAAATGGCCATAACTTTTTTAATACTGAAGATATGAAAGTGAATTAGGTGTCAAATTAAACTTCTTTTTATGCTTTATCTGATGGGATAAATTACAGACTTTATTTTTTAAATCTCAAAATTTTGTAACATTGCTATAGACAGTCAAAATCTTTTTCCCAGGGCGGAAATGTCAAATACTAAAGGTCATTGCTTTAAGGTGAGAGGGGCAAAGTTTAGGGCTGTTTTTTTGCACAGAGGGTGGTGGGTGCCTGGATCACACTGCCGAGGGTTGAGATAGAAGCAAATACATAGTGACGTTTAAGAGGTTTTTAGATAGGCACATGGATACGCAGGGATAGGGGGGATATGGACCATGTGCAAGCAGGTAAAATTAGTTTTTGTTGGCATTATTTTCAGGACAGATATTGTGGGCAGAAGGGCCATTTCCTACGTTCTATGTTCCCATCAGCCTCTCCCAGATTAGTCAAGTCGTCAAGTCAATTGTATTTCTATAGCACATTTAAAAACAACTCTCGTTGACCAAAGAGCTTTTCATTAGTGCAGGTACTAACGTGCTACAAACAGCGGTACTTAGATCAATAAATACATACATAAATACATACGTACAGTGCTCCTTCAGAGGACCTCAAGAAAGGCTTGAGAGTAGAAATAAGTTTTAAGTCTAGACTTAAAAGAGTTGATGGAGGGGGTAGTTCTGATGGGAAGAGGGTTGCTGTTCCATAGTCTAGGTGCTGCAACCGCAAAAGCGCGGTGGCCTCTGAGCTTATGCCTAGACCGCGGGATGATCAGTAACCCCAAGTCGGCCGATCTGAGGGACCTGGAGGTGGTATGGTGGGTAAGAAATGTTTTGATGTAGGTGGGGTCAAGCCCGTTAAGGGCTTTGTATACATAAAGAAGGAGCTTGAAATTGATTCGGAACCACACTGGGAGCCAGTGGAGATAGGCCAGAATCGGGGTGATGTGGTCCCTTTTTTGAGTGCCCGTCAGGAGTCTCGCTGCGGCGTTTTGGACCAATTGCAGGTGGGACAGGGATGATTGACTGATGCCAATGTAAAGGGAGTTGCAGTAATCAAGGCGGGAGAAGATAAATGAGTGGATGATCTTTTCGAGGTCGTCAAATTGGAGGAATGGTTTTATTTTAGCTATCGTCCGAAGCTGGAAGAAGCTAGCTTTTACCACGGCATTGAATTGTTTGTCAAATTTCAACACGGAGTCAAAGGTTTTTGACGTGAGGTTTGAGTAATGGGGTAAGGCTTCCAAGGCTGCCTGCTATCGTTTTGATGGAGTCCGAGGGGCCGAGTAGGATGACCTCAGACTTGCTCTCGTTTAGTTGGAGGAAGTTCTGGGCCATCCAACACTTTATATCCTCGAGGCAGTGGATAAGGCTGAGTAGATTTGATCGGTTGTTGGGTTTCAGGGGGAGATAGAGTTGTGTATCATCAGCATAGCAGTGGAAGGAAATGCCGTGCCTTTGAATGATTTGGCCTAAGGGGAGCATATACAGGGAGAAGAGAATGGGGCCTAGGATGGAGCCTTGTGGAACCCCGCAGCAAAGGCTAGCTGGGGAGGAGAAAGAGTTGCCTACATGATTACATGACCCAACAACACAGGGGGCAATATACAGTGGGCAATTATCCTATCAACCTGCATATCAGTGGGTTATGTGAGAAAACCGGAAAGAGAAACACATTCATGGTTCTGATGAAGTATCCATTATATTTGGGGTTATGGGGAGAAGGCAGGAGAATGGGGTTAGGAGGGAGAGATAGATCAGCCATGATTGAATGGCGGAGTAGACTTGATGGGCCGAATGTCTAATTCTACTCCTATCACATGACCTTTATGAACTCTGTTTCTCCTCCCGCAGATTCTGCCTGATTTGTTGAGTATATCTATCATTTTTTGTTTAAATTTGACTTTCATTTAAATTTCATTTATATTTGCAAAGACCTGTGATGGTGCAACCACCCTCTAGATGGTGACCTTCTGTTGCACACTATTTTTTATGCCAATGTTACCTTGTTTTCTTAAATAGGATAATATCTCTATTAAAACAGGGGACATGTGAATAATATGTGTAAATGTCAACCACTAAACATCATATGAATACATTAGGTGTTCTAATATGTTTTTAATCAACATATCTAGTTCATTGTACACCACAGGTTATTTCCACCATGGGATGTTAGGATTGTAACAAGAATGGTTTTTGCTTCTTTCAATGCCGAGAATGGCACTAATAAGGTTTCTGCCTCTCTCTGTAGCAAATGTGAAGAGATATCTCAATGAAACCTACTGAATAATAAAAGGCCTAGATAGAATGGATGTGGAGAGGATGTTTCCACTGGTGGAAGAGTGTAGGATCAGCGGGCGCAGCCTCAGTGTAAAGGACATACCTTTAGAATGGAGATGAGGAGGAATTTGTTTAGCCAGAGGGTGGTGAATCTGTGGAATTCATTGCCATAAACAGCAGTGGAGGCCAAGTCATTGGGTATTTTGAAAGTGGAGTTTGATAGGTTCTTGATTTGTAAGGGCGTCAAAGGTTACAAAAAGAAGGCAGGAGGACGGGGTTGATAGGGAAAAATAGATCAGCCAAGATCGAATGGCGGAGAAACTTCATGGCCGAACAGCCTAATTCTGCTCCTGTCTCTTATGGTCTTATGCTTTTATAGTCTTATATAAAATTAAACCACAGCCTGTGTCAAACATAGTCTGATCACTTTCTTAAATTCCTACCTGTGGTTTATTAAAAAAAAGATATAGATTACCAATTGGGATATATCTACATTTAGCCTGCTACAGCCACATACGACTTGACAGAATACTTCCTTTAGAACCACTCAATTTTTATATCCCTGAGAAAAGTAAAAGAAGATTTTTTAAATATTACACACTACTGAGAAATTCTTGACACAATTGAAAAGTCTTCTCAACTACTTTTCAAAGGTCGGCATGGTGGTGCAATGGTAGAGTTGCTGCCATACAGCAGCAGAGGCCCGGGTTCAATCCTGTCTACGGGTGCTGTCTGTACGGAGTTTGTACATTCTCTCCGTGATCACGCTGGTTTTCATCGGGTGCTCTGGTTTCCTCCCACAGTCCAAAGACGTACTGGTTTGTAGTTTAATTGGCTCCGGGAAAGATTGTAAATTGTCCCTTGGGTGTAGGATAGTGCTAGTGTACAGGGTTGACGTGGACTCAGTTGGCCGAATGGCCTGTTTCCATACTGTATCTCGAAACTAAACTAAACTAAACTAAAACTAAATGTGACTGAGATGGGTGAGATGAGAGTTTCAGTGAGTGTAAAAGCAGAACCTATTTCTGATTTAGTGGAAAAGGCCTCAATTGAAGAACATAGCTATGCCAGCACAGAACTATCTGTTAAGCTTTTTCAGCCACTTACAGGCAAACACAGGCAGATTTCTATAATATACTTGAGTGAAGGAAGAAGCCAGGATTGAACACCACAGCTGAGTAACTTCAAATATAAATAGCCCCTTCATTAAAGCGGTTGTCCTTTAATTTATAATTGAACTTAAATAAAGAGTGACTTTAAGGCAGCTGTTTCTAATATTGGTTCCTCCTGCACATGAAAGGAACATTATTCTTACAGCAGTCTCACTACCCTTGGGTGTTATCCGGAGAACATGTTTTGTACCCACCTAATGCATTTGAGGTAGCTTTCATTTATTATTATTCCAATAAAATAAATGGTTTTGTAATTAAATTTCTCCACTGACTTTGTTTAATGGCCGCACTGACAAGTGCAAATGCGGAATGAGTTGGAGAGCGGGGAACAAATCTCACTGTTTCTCAATCTGCAAGCAATTTTGCAAGAAGGAGCAATCAAATCTTATGCAAGTGAAGCATTTTCATTAATCTGTTAATTCAATGCATACTGCCCACTCAGCAGTAGACATTTTTTCCATTAAAAATAACAAGAACTTCATGAAATGAACCGTTGTTCGAAACCATCTTGTGGTCTCTGGCAGTATGGCTTGTAGAAATTCACTGACATGACGCCATGAAACATTGCAGCTGTCTGAAGGGGCTGGCTGCCCTGTACGTTTCCTCACTTTGGAAAGCTGTCAGATTCAAAGTCTACCTCCCCCCCCCTCATGCAACCACCCCCCTCCCCCTCCCACTACCCCACACCCCAACATCAACCCCCCCCCCTCCCCCCCGCCCTTTGCCTCCCAGGTTACATTTACTCCGAAAAAAAAGAATTTGGGGAAGAAAATCGACCAGCTATTACCTGTTTTGATCCCCTCTTTGCAGTGAACAAACCCACTTGAAATGATAAAAATTGTGTTCAATTTCACTGTCATGTTTATAGCCCTTAGTTCAAAAGGAAAGCTAAACAGTGTTTGATTTTTTACCAATGATTCTTCCCGGGTACTGTGGAAGAATTCAGGTATAAACCTTGTCAAATTAAGTAACCTGGCAGAAGAATTATGACAAAAAAGGAAATGCAAAATGATAAAGTGAACTCAAAGCAATGCTTTCAGCCTCAATGTCAAAGGCAATGTTGAAAGAAACATTTCGCTCAGCCCTGCATTGCCCAGACTGACCACTAGAGGGTTGATGCTACCCACTGCAGGGATTAAATGCACATTAAATAAACTGGGCCATGTGTGCATACCTCCCTTGATAGCAGGTTGATTATCATTAAATAGGCTGTCGTCCAAATTTTAAGGTGTTCTGTTTTGCATCAGTTACTTGTTTTAATAAACCCAAATTCTTAAAAAACATTCACATTTAAAATTACTAACCATAACAAGAACTACTTTGAGACTAATTGTCAATGTTTCCTGATACTTCATGTTATTTAAATAAACCAGCTAAGCACCCCCGTAATTACTCTTGATTGCTGCTCGCCATGTTTAGCTATGGGATACAAATCAAATTCAAAAACATTTTTCAACTTTCAGTTTATCCGAAAACCACTCTTTGAGGTTTTGCTCGCTTCTAACATCTGAACAGAGTTCTCATTTCTCAGAGAAAACAGGCCAAATGGAATCTCTGTAAATGCACTCTTGCACTCTGCTGCAATACTGGCAGAAATCCAGGCAACCATTTTGTGCTATATATATTATCGCTGTGTGGTGGCCAGACAACTAATTAACCAAATAAACAGGACATGTTTAGTTCCATTTTAGTTGATACTAAATTCCATTGTCTTTGTATCAAAGAGAGTAAATTGAACATTTAAATATAATCTTTTTCCACAGTAGTCACTGTTAAATTATGAGGTTGCATTCATCTCAGAAGCATGTTAATCAGTATCATATTGATTAATATTGATACGTTTTTCAATATTTCAAAATTGTATGATAGAATACATAAAATGCTAATAAACACATTTATTTTTATTTTTACAATACACATGGAATACAAAAATGTGTTTGGAGTGATTGCTAATCACAAATAATAAGTAAAGATCTTTGTTGTAGTCCAGAAAAGTAGCACTATGGTGAAACGATTGCTTATTTAGCAGTTAAGGTGATATAACCTCCAACATTGCCAATCTTTCACCGTATTTACTCGCTGAGATTGAATTGTAAGCAAAGACAACAGAACCCAGAAATGTTTTGAAGACCGGGCGGTGCCTGCGGGGAGAGAAACTGTGCAACATTTCAGGTCAAGGACTCGGGATCTGTAAATGTCAGAATGTTTTAAAGCATTTTAAAGTTGTGGGGAAGAGAGGGAGAAGGGTACAAAAGGCACAGTACAAATTGTCAAATTAACTTTAATTATTTTAAAACAGGCATATAGAGGAAAAGAAAGGAACAACAGCAGAAGAAAAGCACAGCCACTTCTTTAAAGGGAGAGAGAGAAAATAAGTGGTTGCCTGAGATTGTTAAATTCCTCAGTAAGTGCTGAGGGACTGCACTGTACCCAGATGGACAATAAGCCTCTGTTTCTCCAGCTTACCTTGATGCTGTTGGAAGTCAGAAGAAAGAGGCTGAAGACAAAGAGGTCTGTGGAATAGAGAATTAAAATGACAAGGAACAGAAAGTTCAGGGTCATCTTGAGGACTGATTGGAGATGTTGTACAGAGCAGTCAGCCAATCCGCATTTGGTTTCTCCGCTGTGGAGGGGACCACAATCTCAGCACTGAACGCAACGCACTCAAATGGAAGAAGTGCAGGTGAATTGCTCTTCACCAGGCAGGGCTGTTCGGGTCCTAGGATGGTGGGAAGCAAGGAGGTAAAAGGACAGCAGCTGCATCACCCAGGGGGTTTCATGGGACAATGGTGCGAAAAGGGGAATAGTTGCTGAAGATGGATAAGCAAATCATGGATAATGGAGCAAATGGTGAAAGGGGTGGGATGGGAAAACGAAAACAATGCAGAATTTTATTAGGGATCGCAGAAAATCTGGAGGATGATCCACTGAACGTGGTGGAAGGTGAAGGAAAAAGGAAACCCTATCCTTGTTCCAGGTATGAGGAAAGGGATTGAGAGCAGCAGCAGGAAGTATAAGAGACAACTATGTTGGAGGGGAAGCCACAATTTTTAAAAATGGATGGCACCGCAAAGGCATTGATGTGGAAAGTCTCATCATGGCAGGCAATATGACAGAGTTAGAGACATTAGGAGAAGGGAATGGAGACCTTTTAGGAAATATGGTGGAGAGGAAGATTATGGAGAGCTGTAGAAATGGGTGGGTTTATCATGTAAAACACAAGGTGCTGGAGTACCTCAGCAGGGTCAGGCAGCATCAAATGAGGGAATGGATAGGCAACATTTAATGTTATCATGTATATTGAGCATTTAGCACTAGTAGAGCTGCTGCCTCACAGCGCCAGAGACCTATGTTCGATCCTGACCTCTGGTGCTGTCTGAGTGGAGTTTGCACGTTCTCTCTGTGACCGTGTGGCTTTTCTCGTGGTTCACCGGTTTCCTCGCACATCCCAAAGACGTCCGGGTTTATGGGTTAATTGACCTCTGTAAAAAATTGCCCCTAATGTGAAGGGAGCGGATGAGAAAGTGGGATAACATAGAACTGGTATGAACGGGTAATCGATGATTGGCATGGTCTTGGTGGGCCGAATGACTAGTTTCCGTGCAGTATTCCTAAACTAAACTAAACCTTAGATGGACATAAACATGTGAAAAAGTAGTCAAGCCAGAAAGGGACCACATGAAATGGAGATAAGGGTGGAAATTGACAGTAAAGGTAATGAGACAGTAAAGTAATGGTACAGTATGGGTAATGATATTGACTGCAAAGGCCGCTAAGGGGAAGCATGGAAGCTGCCGAACTCGGCCCCAAAGAACAGCCAGTCGAGGAGGATGGAGTTGCTGGCGACAAGGGACATGAGGAGTGGAACGGTAGGAGAAGGACCAGGGTATTGCCCCCCAGCACCTTCAAAGTCGGCCCCAGGACACAACGTCTGTTGGGCTACGAGAGGTACATTGCCTCATGGGCTGTGTTGGTCGAGGGTGACGGAGGAGGCCCTGCAGCAGTCTGGGACTTAGCTGGGCTTATCTGCATCAGGGCGCTCCATACTTCCTGCATGTGGACCAGAATTTGACTAATTCTTTGGAGTAGCTGTGGAAAAGGAATTTCACTGGGCAGTGCACACATGACTATAAAGAACCATTGAACCATTGAGACCCACAAGATCTGTGTGTGTGAAGGAATCTGTGTCTATTTGGGGAGAAGGCAGGAACAGGGTACTGGTTGGGGATGATCAGCCATGATCACATTGAATCATGGCTGAATCAAAGGGCTGAATGGCCTACTCCTGCACCTATTATCTATTGTCTATTGTCTATTGTCTATTGAAGCACTACAAACAGTCATGAATGAAACAGACAAGAGATGGATGGGGGAGCACTGCTTTATATGGAAGAATTGTGTATGTCCCATGGATGTATGTTGTCATATCATGTGATCTTGTTCCTTATTGATCTGTCTGGGTTGCAGATAACCTCTGTGATCCCTTGTTGTCGACAAATCTCATGAAGAGAGGACTTCTTGAATTCTCGCGGTAAGTACTTATGTTGCAGAGTAAAGTTAATTGTTCACTTGTAACATGAGGAGTCAGGGTCTGTCCCAAAATTCATTCTGTTAGTTTATCAGCAGCTGCTGAACAAACATCATAAGAACCAAAGCAACAGAAATTTATTGCCTTAATAATGGATGGTTGAAGCAATTCTAAAACAATAATTTAGGCAAAGATATCGAAAGGATTATACTTAGGATAATGGATTTGGGATTTGATCCCAAGGTGCCAATGAATCAAGGCCTTTAGGTGCGTGCAACTGCTAAGTTCCATTAGTTTATGCTATCTATGATCTCTGTGCTTAGCCAATAACATAGCAATCATTCCAGTCCAGCTGTCACTTTTTGAATTACTGGTCTCGTTGGATTTGTTTCATTCACTTTTCAATTTTCTTTGAGCTACCATTGAACACAAGGAAGAAGATAATCGCAAAGAAAGGTTAGTCAATGTTGTATTTTTTTTTGGAAGTATTATTTAATGTCCTACTTTTATAAACTGGAAACGACGATAGGGAATGGAGCAATGAAACATTGTTAACAAACTTATCTTATAGTTTAAAAGCAAAATAGGTAAACTAAGTTTTTGCTGAAATGTTTACAAATTTGCTAATGGATTTGAAATATTGATTTTGGGCCTAATTGTATAGACAAGAAAAGAAAGAAAGAAATGATTGCAGTGAAATTTCTATGTTAACCTGGTGCTGAAAAGGTTAAAAGAAAGTCCTTTTCAAAAGTCTGGAAGCCTTGATGCACAGCTATTTCATTCTGATCTCTGGTGTAGCAGGTCAACGTTACTGGAGACAGAGTAATAGAAAACATTTCCAGAATTCGCATTTTAAGAGAGTTTTGTACTGCCTGTTCCTTACTTAATCTTCCATTAGGCCTTTTAACGAGGGTACATCACATCTCATTAAACTAAATTAAATAGGATCATTTGCGGCAGGATTTAATGTGTTCCACGCTTAATATCATAGTTTGCCTCATTCCGACATTGTAAAGTGTTTTGTAATGAAACTCGCTAGTATCTATCAAAAAGCATTTTCAAATAAAATACCCTTTGTAGTTGACACATATTTAAGTTATCTTCTTTTTTAAGGCAAACAAAACAGCAATGATTCCTAATTCAACTGAAAGTAAGCATTCTTTCCCAGCTGTGTGGATTTTGGAATCAATATTTTTCCCCAATCCAGGGGTAATTCAAATGTTGCTTCTTAGGTGAGCAGGGAATTCACATATATTGCCTTCGTTCATACTCGCCACAGATGCTGCTCAGCACTTGTGCCTGTTGACGCGCCAACCACTGCAGACCACCAGCGCAGTTCTAAACAGCTGCAGATGGATGCCAGTTCATGAAAGCAACACAAACAGTGGGCAGCAAGTGCAGGCCTAAAGCTCTGTGTCAGCATGACACTGAGCCTTTCTCAGAATGTGGATGAAGTAGAAGATAGGGAGCAGAGCCCTAAGTTACACCAGCACTGATTAACATTTGCTGGCACAATTCAGAAGTGCAGAACAAAAAATTTCTCTGGTTTGTGAAACCCAGTTCTGTGTCACCTAATCACTGTTGCTGTTTACTTAGTTTTCTCTTTGCTCCAGTTAGCCTTGGTACTGACCTGGACTTTTGCCCCTTCAATTTGGTTTCTTCATAAAGGCACAGTGGCGCATCCTGAGTATGGGTGCTGTCTGTACGGAGTTTGCACATTCTCCCTGAGACATTGTGGGTTTTCTCTGGGTGCTCTGGTTTCCTCCCACATTACAAAAATGTGCAGGCTTGTAGGTTAATTAGCTTCTCAAAATTGCCCCTAATGTGTAGGATAGAACTAGTGTACAGGTGATCGCTGGTCGGCTTGGAGTTGGTGGGCTGAAGAGTCTGTTCCAACACTGTATCTCCAAACTAACCTAAACTAAACTAAACTAAACTATACTAAAGATAGACACAAAAAGCTGGAGTAACTCAGCGGGACAGGCAGCATCTCTGAAGAGAAGGAATGGGTGACGTTTTGGGTCAAGACCCTTCTTCAGACTGGTTTGGGATAAGGGAAACGAGAGATATAGACGGTGATGTGGAGAGATAGAACAATGAATGAAAGATATGCAAAAAAATAACGATCATAAAGGAAACAGGCCAATGTCAACTGTTTGTAGGGTGAAAATGACAAGCTAGTGCGACTTGGGTGGGGGAGGGATAGAGAGAGAGGGAATGCCGGGGCTACCTGAAGTGAGAGAAATCAATATTCATACCACTGGGTTGTAAACTGCCTAAACCAACAACCTCCAGCAATGAGACCCTAGTTACTTCTCAGTTGGCTAGGACTGGCAGTTCTTGATGCTTACATGCACAATGCAGGTGTTTTGCAAAAGACTCTATTTTGAGCTGTGTAGTATGAGGAGATTATCAGGCAGAGAGAAAAATAGACTCAAGGATCCAAGTGTTTTTATAACAGTGTAACATCCTTGTGAACCTTTGGGAGTCCACGTAACGATCGCCCAGTCTGCGTTTGGTCTTGCCAATGTATAAGAGTCCAGATCTTTAACAACGGATACAGTAGATGAGGTTGGAGGAGGTGCAAGTGAACCTCTGCCTAATGTGAAAGGACTGTCGGGGTCCCTGGACAGAGTCAAGGGAGGAGGTATAGCTACAGGTGTTTCATCTTCTGCGGTTGCAGGGAAAGGTACCCGGGGAGGGGGTGGTTTGGGGGGGAAGGGATGAGTTAACTAGGAAGTTGCGGAGGGAACGGTCTCTGTGGAAGGCGGAAAGGGGTGGAGATGGGAAAATGTGGCTAGTGGTGGGATCCCGTTGGAAGTGGCGGATATTTTGGAGGATTATGTGTTGTACGCGACGGCTGATGGGGTGGAAGGTAAGGACTGGGGGAGGGGGAGCGAGGAGGCATGAGTGAGGGCCTCATCTATGATGGGAGAAGAGAACCCCCATTCATTAAAGAATTAAGACATCTCGGATGTTCTAGTATGGAACACCTTATCTTGAGCGTAGATGCGGCGTAGACGGAGGAATTGGGAGGAGGGGATAGAGTCTTTGTAGGATGGGAAGAAGTATAGTTGTGGGAGTCAATAGTCTATTTCTTGTGTTGGAGAATGTGAGATCAAGAAAGGGGAGGGAGGCATAGCTAGGGTCCATGCGGGTGCCCGTAGCTACATCTTGGACTTGGCGGAAGTGGGAGGAGTCAAAAGAGTTGTTGAGGGTGAGGACCAGCTCCGCTAGGCGGAGTAGAGTGTTAATAGAGGGAAATTGGATGGTTTTGCGGTCGAGGAAGAAACGGAGGGCTTTAAGGCCTTCCTGGTGGGGGATGGAGGTGTAGATTGACTGAATGTCCATAGTAAAGATGAGGGAGTGGGGGCTTGGAAAGCAGAAGTCATTAGACAAAAGGCATGTGAGGTATCTTGGACATAGGTCGGGAGAGATTGGACCAGGGGGGATAGGATGGAGTTGAGGTACGTGGAAATCATTTCCGTGGGACAGGAGCAAGCAGAAACAATGGGTCTGCCAGGGCAGTTGTGTTCGTGGATTTTGGGGAGAAGGTAAAAACGGGCTGTGGGGGGCTGGGGTACAATAACATTGGAGGATGTAGAAGGCAGACAGCCCGAAGTGATGAAACCAGTAATGGTGTTTGAGATTATGGCCTGGTCTTCATCTAAACTAAACTAAACTAAACTAAACTAAACAGTCAGGTAAAATAGAGTTTCTATGAGCAGAATATTAAAGTATATTTTATTGACTATGCTCAAGAAAAATACATGTGAATTATTTTCACTGCTTTGTAACATGTTCCCAATAATGGGCAACAACAGACACAAGAGAGTTTGGATTATGTAGATCATGGGGAGTGCTTACACAAGAGTGCTTCCCATGGCTAATATTTTAGGCCATCTTTTCCGGTCAATATTTATCTCTCCATTAGCACTGTGAAAACAGATTATCATGTTGCTGCTTGCAGGACTCTGCAGTGTGCAAATTTTCTAAAGGGCCTGTCCCACTTACGCGTTTTTTTCGGTGACTGCCGGCACCCGTCATAGTCGCAGCAGGTCACCGAAAATTTTCAAAATGTTGAAAATGGAGCGGCGACCAGAAAAAGGTACGACTCTTTGGGCGACTACTCACAACCTTACAGGCGTCACATGTCGATCTGTAGTTCCTTCCTACATATCTACATATCTACAGTGCCCTCCATAATGTTTGGGACAAAAACCCATCATTTATTTATTTGCCTCCACAATTTGAGATTTGTAACAGAAAAAATCACATGTGGTTAAGTGCACATTGTCAGTTTTTATTAAAGGGTATTTTTATACATTATGGTTTCATCAAGTAGCAATTACAGCAGTGTTTGTACATAGTCCCCCCATTTCAGGGCACCATAATGTTTGGGACACATGGCTTCACAGGCGTCTGTAATTGCTCAGGTGTATTTAAATGCCTCCTTAATGCAGGTATAAAGGTCTGGACATCCGGTGGCGCTGTTGCTAGCTGCCTCCGCCTTCAGTCCGGTATCTTTTTGTTTTTTTTGTTATGTTTGAAGAACGTTTTTTGTGGGTTTTTTGTCTTTATGTGGGGGGGAAGAGGGTACGGTAAGGGGGATACCTTCAGTCGCTTCCTGGAGAGGACGCGACAATTTTTCGAGTCACGTCCTCGCTCCCCCCCCCCGCCTACCTACTGGATTGGCGCGGCCTTTCCTGCTGGGACCGACCAAAGCTCCAGCAGCAGCGGCGCAGCATTGGATACATCGCGGGGTGGGCAATGCCCTACCGGGGATCGCCGTTCGGAGCTCCGGAGTGCTGGGCCTGCTGCACCGACATCGCGGCGCTGACCAACATCGCGGAGTCCTGCGACTCCGCCCGGCTCGGCCGGTGGACTTCGGGAGCCGTGGACTCCGGTGGGAGGTGGCTGATTTGGAGGTTCGGGCCGCTGAGGATGTTCTCCGTCGGGGTTCCACCGTTCCCGGCGAGAGGTCCTGAGCATCGGGCCGCCCGTGGCGGCGACTGCGGGTGCTCGGGAGGCCCCGACTACGGGTGAACATCTGGGAAGATCGGCGGGGAGGTTGGCTGGACTATGGTACCTTCCTTAACTTTGGTGCTGCTGTGGGGTTATGTTGTGTCGTGGACTTCTGTGTTTGTACTTTTTTATTTTTTATTTTTTTATTGATTTATTATTTATTTTTATGATACATGACTGTAAGGAAAATCCATTTCGTTGTCTCTTATGAGATAATGACAATAAATTGAATACAATACAATAAGAGAGCTCTCAGCAACTAGTCTTTCCTCCAGTCTTTCCATCACCTTTGGAAACTTTTATTGCTGTTTATCAACAAAGGACCAAGGTTGTGCCAATGAAAGTCAAAGAAGCCATTATGAGACTGAGAAACAAGAATAAAACTGTTAGAGACATCAGCCAAACCTTAGGCTTACCAAAATCAATTGTTTGGCACATCATTAAGAAGAAAGAGGGCACTGGTGAGCTTACTAATCGCAAAGGGACTGGCAGGCCAAGGAAGACCTCCACAACTGACGACAGAAGAATTCTCTCTATAATAAAGAAAAAAAACCAAACACCTGTCCGACAGATCAAAAACACTCTACAGGAGTCAGGTGTGGATTTGTCAATGACCACTGTCCGCAGAAGACTTCATGAACGGAAATACAGAGGCTGCATTGCAAGATGCAAACCACTGGTTAGTCACAAAAATAGGATGGCCAGGTTACAGTTTGCCAAGAAGTACTTAAAAGAGCAACCACAGTTCTGGAAAAAGGTCTTGTGGACAGATGAGATGAAGGTTAACTTATATCAGAGTGATGACAAGAGCAAAGTATGGAGGAGAGAAGGAACTGCCCAAGATCCATAGCATACCACCTCATCTGAGAAACACGGTGGTGGGGGTGTTATGGCCTGGGCATGTATGGCTGCTGAAGGTACTGGCTCATTATCTTTATTGATGATACAACTGCTGATGGTAGTAGCATAATGAATTCTAAAGTGTATGGATACAACCTATCTGCTCAAGTATAAACAAATGCCTCAAAACTCATTGGCCGACGGTTCATTCTACAGCAAAACAATGATCCCAAACATACTGCTAAAGCAACAAAGGAGTTTTTCAAAGCTAAAAATGGTAAATTCTTGAGTGGCCAAGTCAATCACCCGATCTGAACCCAATTGAGCATGCCTTTTATTTGCCGAAGAGAAAACTGAAGGAGACTAGCCCCCAAAATAACATAAGCTAAAGATGGTTGCAATACAGGCCTGGCAGAGCATGATCAGAGAAGACACCCAGCAACTGGTGATGTCCATGAATCGCAGACTTCAAGCAGTCATTCCATGCAAATGATATGCAACAAAATACTAAACATGACTACTTTCATTTACATGACATTGCTGTGTCCCAAACATTATGGTGCCCTGAAATGGGGGGACTATGTATAAACACTGCTGTAATTTCTACATGGTGAAACCAAAATGTATAAAAATTGCCTTTATTAAAATCTGACAATGTGTACGTTAACCACATGTGATTTTTTCTATTACAAATCTCAAATTATGGAGTACAGAGGCAAATAAATAAATGATGGGTCTTTGTCCCAAACATTATGGAAGGCACTGTATTACTGAGTACACCTCCAATATAATTTATTGCCTTTAAAGTAGCTTTGGACGTCCTGAGATGATGATTATGATAAGTGCTCTTGAAAAGCTATTACTTGGGTGGCCTGTTCAGGGACATGAACATTGTCATGACGGAGATGCATTTGTCTGCATGTGTGTGCATGTGGGCAAGGTAGTTCAGGTGGTGTTGAAGAGACCTATGAACAAATAATTCTCTGGTGTTCAATCACAAAGGACAGCAGATGCTGGAATCTAGAGCAACCATCAATCTGCTAGATTAACTCAATGGGTTGACCGTAGGGTTGCCAACTTTCTCACTCCCAAATAAGGGACAAAAGATCAAAATAAGGGACAAATTCCCGACAGCAATTCATTGATCGACTCGGCCGTGGCTAGGTGAATGATGAGAAGGCCCGGGTGCTGGACTGCACACAAAGCCCATCCGTGGACCAGCTGAGGAGTTTTGGCCCGGGCGCCGGGGGTACACGACGTCGCGCGCAAAGTTCAGCACCCCATCGAACTCATGAACCAATGATCGGCCATGAGAAGGAGGGGTGGTGGTGTCGGCGGTAACCGAAGGTCTGAAGGTCGGACAGCTGGCCAGGCTGCCGACCGACGGGGCCACAGGCGAGGCACTGCCGCTGCACTCCATGGACTACACTACGTCGGAACGGGTGAGGTGGGGTCAGACGCGGTGCTCCGACCCGACAGTCCCCTCGACCCGAGTAGTAGCAGTCAAATACGGGACAAGGGCGGTCCAGATTACTTTGTGTGGCTGAATCAAATGGGGAGTTTCTTGAGGAAAAGGTTTATTCAAAGCAGGATAATTATTGGCAAATTAGCTACAAAACTGGAACTGGAGAGTAAGGTCAGAAGTACTTACTCAAATTTAGGAAAGGTGGAATTCTGTGTTCCACAAGGATTAGTGGTGGGACAATTGTTACATCTATGGCTGAGGAATCCAGCAGTTTTAAAACTGAGGGCCAAACTGGAAGCATGGTTAATAAAGTGGATTAATGCCTCAGATTACAGCTTGACATATATGAACACACGGAATGTGTGTATAATGAACAAATTAACCAGTGTGAGATGTTTCATATTGGTAGGAAGAGTGATGCAGATAATCAAAGGATGTATCTATGTTGTGGGGTCACGGAGAAGCAAAATGGTTTATTTAACCTGTTCTTCTCTTCTACTATGATGGCAAATGAAACTATTCCCACCTGCCAGCAAGTAGTCCATATCCCTCTATGTGTCTGTCTAAATGCTTATGCCCTTCTGTCCTGGGCCTCCTCCACTGTCAGCACGAGATCAAATTGGAGGAACAGCACCTCATAAGTCACTTGGGCATCTTACAACCCAGCAGTATGAATATTGATTTCTCTAATTTCAAGTAACCCTTGACAATACATGATTAAAATCAATCCATTTACAGTGTATAGATACATGATAAATCTCACCTATTCCTTTTCTCCAGAGATGCTGCCTGACCCGCTGAGTTACCCCAGCATTTTGTGTCTAACTTTGGTGTAAACCAACATCTGCACTTCCTTCTGACACATTAAATGTTGCTATCATATCTTCTTCTGCCATCTCCCTGGCAGCACATTCCAGGAAACTACCACTTTCCTTCTAATGTGCCTTGCACATCTCCTTTAAACTTTCCTCCCTCACCTTAAACCTATGCCCATTAATATTTGAGATTTCCTCCCTGAGAGAATTACTGACTCTCTACCCTATCGTTACCCCTTATAATTTTACATACTTCTATTCACTCCAGAGAAAACAACCCAAGTTTGATCAACCTCTCCTTATAGTTTACAGATTTGAATTCAAGTAAACTCTTTTCCATCCCTTCCAAGTGTGATGACCAGGACTGAAAACAATACTCCAAAGGTGGCCAAAGCAAATTTGTATACAGCTGCAACATGTCTTCCCAACATTTACAATCAATACCCTGTCTGACGAAGGCTAGCATGTCGCGCACCTTATTTACCACCCTAACCAACCATGTGGCCACTTCCAGGGAGCTATGTTCTTGCACCCCAAGATCCCACTATACATCAATACTCCTAAGGGTCCTGCTATTTATTGTAGTTTTATCTTACATTTGCACCCCCCCCCCTCCCCGGACCCCAAATGGATCACCTGACACTTGTCTAAATTAAAGTGTAGGCCTGATCCTTCAGTTCATTTTCTTGCCTATCTGATCCCCACATTGTTTCAATCACTCAGTGGTAAAAAGTATATTAATCTGCATATAGTATATGCACAATATCGGATTGTTAAGAATCCTGTGGGGTAGAGATTTCCCAAGTTCAACCACTGAAAGAATACATTTCTTCTCAGCTTAGTCTTAAATATCTGACCCTTTTTCCAGATTACATACCTCCAATTTCTCAACTCTCCAGATAGAAACTTATAGAAACTCCCCAGATAGAAGCTTCCACCAAGTTTAGTGCAATCCAAATATCAATGAGATCAAATCATGGTTCTAAAGTAAGTAAAGATCATAGAACATAGAACATGAAACAGTACAGGACAGGAACAGGCACAATGGTCCACATTGTCTGTTCCGAACATAATTCCAAGATAAACTAATCTCATCAGCCTGCGCATGATCCATATCCCTTCATTACCTGCACATCTATGTGTTTATCTAAAAGCCTCTTAAATGCCACCATCCTATCTGCCTCCACCATCACCCCTGGCAACCCAGGCAGTGCATTTCTGGCACCCACCACTCTCAACCCACACATCTCCTTTAAACATTGCCACTCTCACCGTAAAGCTATGCCCTCTGGTCATTTGACATTTCCATCCTGATTGTTTACTCTTTCTTTGCCACACAATTTTAGATACATCTACCAGGTCTCCTCTCAGCCTCTACTGTATTGGGTCATCTGGGTCAATCTCTCCTCACGGGAAACCCCTTTAGTATGAATCTGCACCGTGCCACCTTTAAACGGCTGGGAATAAACTATAGTCCATACCAATGCCTATAATTGCCTCTGAAGTCTGAAGAAGGGTCTCGACTCCTAACGTCACTTATCCCTTTTCTCCAGAGATGCTGCCTGACCCGTTGAGCTACTCCAGCTTTTTGTGTCTGTCTTTGGTTTAAACCAGCATCTGCAGTTCCTTCTTACACCTATTATTGTCTCAACAACCTATGCAATAAGCACCCACATATCATTTGCCTTCCTGGTTGTCTGTGGTACTTCAATATTAGGTGAATACTTTGTTACTTCGATACTGGATTGGAGAGAGCCATGTTTTTATGCTTAACGCAATCCAATTTCGGGAGGAGAAGAAGAAGAATTTGATGTATTTGGGGTGGGGGTTGGCAAATGCAATAGGAGAAGAAGAATAAACATAATTGAGAAGTGCCCTAGCACGATGTCCACCTTTTCAATCCTGTTGGAGACACATTAATGCATGAAGTACCTTAAATATTCCTCCTGGTGCCTAATGACATATAACAAACACTTGGACACTTCTTCCATAATTTCTATCCTATGCACAGTAATGGTCTGAATGCTCTTCAGTCTTAAGAAGGGTCTCAACCCAAAACATCACCTATTCAGGGATCTCAAGGGATGCTGCTTGACCACTTGAGTTACTCCAGCACTTAGTTTAGTTGAGTTTAGTTGAGTTGAGTTGAGTTGAGTTGAGTTTATTGTCATGTGTACCGAGGTACAGTGAAAAGCTTTTGTTGTGTGCTAACCAGTCAGCGGACTGACAATACATGATTACAATTGAGCCATCCACAGTGTACAGATACATGATCAAGGGAAAAATGTGAATAATGTTTAGTGCAAGATTACGTACAGTGAAGTCCGATTAAAGATAGTTCAATGGTATTCAATGTGTCTTTTATTGTAAACCAGCATCTGCGGTTCCTTGTTTCTGCCCAATAGTGATATATGGGTCGCCCAGAGACGCAGATTTGCACCATACGTGTAGCCTGCATGATTTAAAGGGATATTCCCAAGCAGGTGTCGGGAAACCTAACAAGAAAGTCTCTTTATGATGGTTACTCACTGATCTCTCATTCAAGACCGTCACCCTGAAGTAAGGTCTTATTCTGCATTGTAACCTCCTTTACATCCATGCGAGAGAGCAGGGATGCTTTATAGTCATAGATTCATACAACGTGGAAACAGGCCCTTCGGCCCAACTTGCCTATGCCGACCACCATGCCCCATCTATACTAGTCCCACCTGCCTGTGTTTGGGCCATATGCCTCTAAACCAGCCCTATCCATGCACTTGTCCAAATATCTTTTAATTGTTGTAATAGTACCGGCCTCAACTACCTCCGCTGGCAGCTCATGCCATACACCCACTACCCTTTGTGTGAAAATGTTGCCCCTCAGGAACCTATTAAATCATTCCCCCCTCACTTTAAACCTATGTCCCCTGGCACCCCTCGTCTTCCTGCGCTCCAAGGAATAAAACCAAGGAATGAACCCTTGCTTCAAAGCATGATATCTCGGAAAGTGTAGCTCTCCATCACTGAAACATTGGCCAAAATTATTTTGTGCCTGAACTTTAAGAATTGAATATGATCCCAGGAATGAGTGGGTTAACCTATGATGAGCGTTTGATGGCCCTTGGCCTATATTCGCTGGAGTTTAGAAGAATGAGGAGGGAACCTCATTGAACTGTACCGAATAATGAAAGGCTTGGATAGAGTAGATACATAGATACATAGAAAATAGGTGCAGGAGTAGGCCATTCGGCCCTTCGAGCCTGCACCGCCATTCAATATGATCATGGCTGATCATCCAACTCAGTATCCCGTACCTGCCTTCTCTCCATACCCCCTGATCCCTTTAGCCACAAGGGCCACATCTAACTCCCTCTTAAATATAGCCAATGAACTGGCCTCAACTACCCTCTGTGGCAGAGAGTTCCAGAGATTCACCACTCTCTGTGTGAAAAAGTTTTTCCTCATCTCGGTCTTAAAGGATTTCCCCCTTATCCTTAAGCTGTGACCCCTTGTCCTGGACTTCCCCAACATCGGGTGGATGTGGAATGGGTATTTCCACTAGTGGGAGAGTCTAGGACGAGAGGTCATAGCCTCAGAATTAAAGAATGTTCCTTTAGAAAGGATATGAGAAGGAATTTCTTCAGTCAGAAGATGGTGAATCTGTGGAATTCTTTGCCATATAAGGCTGTGGAGGTCGTCAATGGATATTTTACAAAGCAGAGTTAGATAGATTCTTGATTAGTACAGGTGTCAGGAGTTATGGGGAGAAGGCACGGGAATGGGGTTAGGAGGGAGAGATAGATCAGCCATGATTGAATTGCGGAGTACACTTGATAGACCAAATGGCCTAATTCTGCTCGTATTACTTATGACCTTATGACCCTATAACTCTAACCTTGAAATGGTGAGGCATGAGGGGAGCACAGAAAGCCACCGTTAGCATAACTGAGAAACAGCAACTCTTGAGGACCTGCTTACGGTTTTAATATTAGAAAAGGTTTGAATAAATAAACATTAAGAAAATGTTTCCATTTTGGGGAGAAAACAGGTATGCTGTCCCAAGTATAACATAATAAATACAGCAAGAATTTCAGGAGAAATGTATCTATTCAGACAGCTTTAGATTTTACTTTAGACTTTAAAGATACAGTGCAGAAACCAGCCCATCTGCCCACCGAGTCCACGCTGACCAACGATCATCCTGTACACTAACACTATCCCACACATTAGGGACAATTTACCATTCTTTACCGACGCCAATTATTCTACAAACCTGTACATCTTTGGAATGTGAGAGGGAAACCGGATCACCTGGAGAAAGCCCACATGGTCATAAATTGATAGTATAAATTGATAGATGTTTAGTTTAGTTTAGTTTGGTATAGTTTAGATTAGTTTAGTTTGATTTGGTTTAGTTTAGTTTAGAGATACAGCGTGGAAACAGGACTTTCGCGCCATCGTCCGCACTGACCAGCGATCCCCACACGCTAGGGACAATTTACACTTATACAAAGCCAATTAACCTACAAATCTGCTTGTCTTTGGAGTGTGGGAGGAAACCGAAGATCTCGGAGAAACCCCACGTTGTCACGGGGAGAACGTACAATCTCTGTACAGACAAGCACCCGTAGTCGGGATCGAACCCAGGTCTCTGGTGCTGCTAGCGCTGTAAGGCAACAACTCTACTACTGCACCACCGTGCCGCCCTGAAAGTAAGATTAAAGTAATTCCCACAGATCTGTTGACCCAAAAGCCAGTAGCCAAGTAACGGCAGGATTTTCATGCATAATTTTTAATCCAATTTTTAAGCAGAAATAAATTATGATAAATGGTCTTCTGTGTTTTAAGTTTCTATAATGATATAAATCATGCTGCAATTTCTTGTATGGTTTGCTTGAGGCAATGGCAAAACAAAATACCATGTGTACCTTCTTTCTCTTGAAAAAAAAACCTTGCCATAAACAAAACAGTGAGGACTGCTGAACACTAGCTCCATGGAAACCTAAGGGTATGAAAGTTTGAAGAAGGGTCCTGACCCGAAATGTTGCCTATCCATTCTCTCCCCAGATGCTGCTTGACCCTCTGAGCTCCTCCAACACTTTATGTTTTGTGAAGAGAATGAAAGTTTGTGAAGATACAATGACATTGTCCTCTAACAGTCAGCATTGAATTAATACACATCTTTTAATTTTAAAGTAAATTCGGTTGAAAATGTTGAAAATACTCAGCGGGTCAGACAGCCAGAGGCAGTTTCAATTCTGCTAGTTCTGCTTTACTCTCCACATCCCAGCCGTAGTCAGTTATGGGTAGGTTGTGTAGCCTTAAGGAACACACGTCAGACGAAGATCACTGTACGCGTGGGTTGCCGAGTATTAGCTATGACTGTCGGAACCTGATAGACACATGACTTGTATTAGTCATTGTACTCCTTAAATAAGGCCCAACTGCATTGGGTCACTGTGCACACTCCGAATACCTAGCCAATAACCAAGCTTATCAACAGACTTCTATCCTCAAAGACATGGATCTTAGAAGCCTGTTAGACATCAATTTGCCTTCAAACATATGAGGTTTGAAGATTCTTACCCAATCACCTATGATGAAGGCCAATTGAAACTACCATAAATAAATGACATGGGAAAGAAGGAATTGAGTGAATGAATTGCAAAGGATGAAATGAAGCAGAGAAATTATGTTTTAAATATTTGTCACATTTCAGATAGGTTGGCCGAAGTATTTTGACAAAGTTAAAACGTGAAAGGAATTAAGTCAGACAGTTGAAGGCTCATTGGTACAAACTTTTTTTTTAATGTTTTATTTTTTTTTAGTATGGTTGTATAATAAATCGAATTTCATTGTACCTTAATTGGTACATGTGACAATAAACTGACCTTGAAACCTTGACCTTGAAATCTATTGTCCTAATTATAGTTATCTCTGGCTACATTTCTACAAGACTATATTTGCAGAGGTGCTCATTATTAGGTATAAAAGGACATAATGACAAGCACCATTCTTAAATCCCTAATCTCCAACTGGACCATATGGCTAAAAATAGACCAATAAATACAATGCTTTTTCAAAGCTCATTTTGATTCTGTTTAATGCCCAAACATCACTAAAGATGGTTAAATAGGTAAAACAAAATTCTGCAGAAAATGTTAACCCTCTAATTATTTAGAGTTTTGAGTTCAGAGATACAGTGTGGAAACATTGCCAGTGGTCTGATTGGGTTCGGTCACCTTTTAACTTGCTTTCTGAGTGGACACTGATACTGAGGGGCTGTTAGACTACCGAGGTGGTGCATTTTGAGTAAGGTGTTGAACTCAGGATCATTATCATTGCTAAAGTAGATGTGAGTCTGTTATCTAAAAAAACAGTAATATTTCAATGTTTATACTTAATTAGGTCCAACATTTAGCATTTTCATAGAAGATCCAAGCATTTCTGTGCTTTGACTCCAATACCCCATACTCATCCACTTCGGATTAGAATTGACAACAATGAGATCCAATTATCAGCAGCAGGGCTGATTTTGCTGCTGGTCCCCCACCCCCACCCCCACCCCAAAATGATATTTAGCGGATATAAGGCTGGGGAACTAAGACATTTTCTAAATTATTCAGTCATCACTTGATCCAAAACTGGAGGGTTTACGAAGTCTGAATTTGACTGTCAATAAAGTACAAGAACACTGAAAAAAAAATCCCACCTCACCTTTAACACACTAAACCTCGATACATCAAACCCACCGGTGGACCACACAGGAGTATAGCATGGTCTCGCCTTTCTCCCACCCCCCAACCCCCACACATACACCCAGACTGCCAGAGATTGGATACACGCAGACTGCAAAACCAACAGGATTCATAGGATTTTCTCCACTGAATGTTAGTCCATCAGTTATTATGTCTAAAAGAAAAACATAGATATTCTCCTTTGAATGCATCTAGTCCATTCACTGCAGTGAAACAATAAAATCTATATTATTCTAAATGGAATATTCTCTATCTGCACGTGGTTTGCAATTTTCTTTTCAATGGACATTCTTCACCTGTGTCCTGTACTCAAAGCTGACCAAACTCAAATTTTAACCATAAATTGACTATAAGCCAGACAAAATTAATTTGGTTGGCACGCAACAAAAGCTTTTCACTGTACCTATTACACGTGACAATAAACTAAACTAAAATAAATTAATTTGTAAACTCCGTTTGATTTCAACTTTTTTGCAGTGACAGAAACCTTGAAATTGTTTCAGCTTTTGATCAGATGCCACATTTAACGTTGGTTCAAAAAAATACTTCTGAAGATGAAAAAATGGTGTATTACCCCAGTTTGAGCTTCCGACTGACAATGAGAGAAGAGGCTAGGGCGAGGTGCAAAACAGTCAATTTCATATCAGGCTTGGAAGTGGATTGTAGTGCATAATTACAATTAAAAGAATAGCAGGAATAAGTTGTTAAAGATGTACTCAGAAGCTATAAATTTGTTGCATTTATACATCAGAGGGAACTTTTAAGGGGATGGTTATTCCTAGCTCCATTATTAACTTCGCAAGTTTGTCCAATGTGCAGCTGAGCCACCCAGACTAGTCGCAGAGGAAGCTCCCAAACACGAATCCTCTGTCTGTGTTGAGTTAACTGATCGCAACCTGGGTGGCAGTTAAGTGCTGTAATTGGCTTAAATACCCCTGGGGTTATGAAGGGGTAAATCAGCCAGGTCATCAGTCCTGTTTATTACCCAGCAACGCCTGCTGTGGCTGATGTACAGACCTAGGTGAAGATAACTTCTGCTGTGCCGCCTCGTATGATTGATGAGTTTGTGATAATGATGATCAAGGCCCATGCATGCACACTAGTCACCTGGGAGAGGATGCCTGTGGAATTGTACCCAGCCCGCCGAAAATCACCATGGGGAAAAATTGGCACCAAAAAACGAGAACGAAAAGAGAATTTTCTATTTTCTTGGCAGAAGACAAAAGGTTTCAGGGAAAAATTGATAGAGCTTGTTAATAAATTAGTGCAACTAACGTGTCTGATTATTTTTCATTATGTGCCATGTGTGTGCTTGCAGGCAAGTTTGTGTGCATGTTTGTGTTTATGTTCCCTGTTAGGCTGTAATTAATCTGAAAACCCTTTAAAGAATTTTAGGCAGTTGGTAAAACTCCGGCATATCAGGATATGTAAAATGAGGCCTGTTCTGTGTCACCTTAATTGCTGAATCATGTTCACAATTACTTATCCTCTAAATAAAATGTCAACACCGTGAAGAATATTAGTTACCTCCTGCTTGTGGAAGAACTGTTGGTCAACTAACCTTCTTACGCCAACTCTAGAAGTGGACACAGACATTACTGCAGAGTCCAATGATTACGTTTAACTCCAAATAGCTGTCCAACTTAATGAAAACCAAAAGGCAAAATTCATAGTTCACCTCATGAATAATTTCAAATCTCTCATGTAATGACCTAATTTGCTCCATATATTGATGCTATTAAATCACACTGACTAAAAAATGATGATGGTTGCCATAACTTTCCCAGTGTGGTGCTAAACAAATCAAACGCATATAGAATATCCCACAGGTGAGAGTCAGTAACACCGCAGTAATTTAATTGAAGGGTCCAGCTGATGCCATAAATTATGAGAATGGAGCTCAGCTCCGAGATCAAATTGCAGGCTTTTATATCAGGCAACATGACCACACTGCAGATGAGAGCCAGGCCTTCATGACCTGCCATTGCATCTGTGATTTTCTTCATGGTGAGTTTTGTGGTCTTGACTTACACTTCGAGAACATCTTTCACACCACAGCATCTCCCAAACTTCACATGAGGAGACCAAAGAGCAGGAAACGGGGCAGGAATTAGATGCGAGGAAGACATGTTCACAACTAAGGTTTTAGGTGGCCTTTGGAAGTTGTGACAATAGATAGTTACGTGAAAGGTTTTGGGAGCATTCCTAAAAGGTCCTGGCTTCAGAGGTGAAAAACAGTGAGGTAGGATATACACAAGATTACCGAGGTTAAAAGTCTTCATGCTCATTGTCGGTTCTTGTGCTATAAATTTATAACTAAATTCTTGTTTGTGACCCGCAAGCCCGCAAGCCTGCTTGTTGAGATAAAATGCAAAACATTGGCAATAGTGGAACAGGTATGTAACATGAAATGGGTAGGGATCAGGGTGAGGGGAAGTGGGTGTGAAGGGTGTGCAGTACATACAGCAGCCATGCTGTGCCAGTGGGGTAGGGGAAGCATGATTAGGATGGTGTTTAAGATACCACCTTACCTAGGCTTAGACCTAGAGGTATTCTCTGACACAGAGTGGAATTCTTTGCCACAGAAGGCAGTGGAGGCCAATGCATTGGGTGTATTCAAGAGAGTTAGATATAGCACTTAGGGCTAATGGAATCAAGGGATATGGGAAGAAAGCAGGAACGAGGTACTGATTTTGGATGATCAGCCATGATCATATTGAATGGCGGTGCTGGCTCGAAGAGCCGAAAGGCCTACTCCTGCACCTGTTTTCTGTGTTTCTATGTTTCTGTGTATTCAGTCATACTCTAAAAGATGATAGTTTCACTCAATGGCTCTTGATGGCCCAAACACAGTTTACATGCCCTATCCAAGTTAATGTGACATCTTTGACTGGTGTTGGAGCTGAACACATCCAGGTTAATAAAGAATATTCCATCGTGTCTTATGCCTGACGTGTGCCTGATGGTGAAGAGACTTTGGGGTATCAGAAGGTTCAGGATACCCAGTCTCTGAAATAAAACTGAAAGTGTTGGATATTAAGTAGGACAGACTGCATATGTGCAGGAAGGAACAGAGTTAATGTTTCCAGTAAATGACGTTGTATCAGAAGATTCTGACCTTACGCTTATAACCTTGGTTATTTGTGTGGAAGGCTTTTTTCTACATCTTGCTTCATGCAGGAATAAGCTGATTCATTTGCTGAGGAGTTGTGAATGTTATTGATAATTGGGCAATCAATGGCAAACATCCCCATCTCTGACTTGAAGATAGACAAACTGTTTTAAGTCTGATGACTGATGTTTTGGGTTGAGATATTTAAACTTTGCTGTGGTGCAAAAGAGAAGTTAATTTTGGCCTTCATGTCCATATGGAAGTAAAAAAATAAATAGGACTTTCTTCTCGAAACCTGCTAGAAAAGTGCATGAGTGTTGGGTCATGTTGGCAGGAACACTCTCTCCCTTCTAGTTCAGAATTCAGAGATACAACATGGAAACAGGCCCTTCAGTCCACCGAGTCCGTGATGACCATCAATCACCCGTTTTTACTTGTTCTATGTTATCCCACTTTCTCATCCACTTCCTACACACTTGGGCAATTTATAGGGGGCAATTAATCTACAAATCTGCATGTTGGAGGAAACCAGAGCACCTGGAAGAAACCCATACAGTCACAGGGAGAATGGTCAAACTCCAGAGGACAGGATCGAACCTGGGTCAGCGTTGTGAGGCAGCAGCTCTACCAGCTGCATCAATGTGCCTCCCTAGCTTATAACGTCATTCTCTACATAGAAACTGAGAAAATACTGGATGATAAAAGACCATGGTACATTGAACCATGGTACATTGAATTAATCTTCTTTCATCTCATATGATACAATGGTGGTTGGTCACTAATTGCAGCAATCAATCTTGATCAATCAGCCCCAGTTACTCGGTGAGGCAAACCAGAGTAATAGAAAACTTTTGGACCCACAGCTTCAAATTCAACTGTTTCCCCAAGTAAACAATAGTTATTATACAAGCAACTCTGTGTATGTATACCACATTACAAAATGTGATTTTCTGAATGGAATCTTATTTGTATTTGAATTAATTATCAGTATCTGTTTCTATTGTCTTCCTGAGGGGTCAGCCATTTTTAGTTTAGTTTAGTTTTAGTTTCATTTATTATTGTCACATGTGCCGAGATACAATGAAAAGCTTTTTTGTTGTCGGCTATCCAGTCTGTGGAAAGACTATACATGGTTACAATCAAGCCGTCCACAACGCACAGATACAGGATAAAAGGTATATTTAGTGCAAGATAAAGTTCAATAACATCTGATTAAAGATAGTTCAAAGGTCTCCAATGAGGTAGATGGGAGGTTAGGACTGCTCTCTAGTTGGTGATAGGATGGTTCAGTTGCCTGATAACAGCTGGAAAGAAACTGTCCCTGAATCTGGAGGTGTGCGTTTTCATACATCTGTACCTCTTGCCTGAAGGTAGCCTGAAGTGTAGAAGGAGTCAATGGAAGAGAGATTGGTTTGTGTGATGATCTGGGCTGTGTCCAGATTTTCTGCAATTCCTTGCGGTCTTGGGCAGAGGTGTTCTCAAACCATGCTGTGAAGCATCCCCATAAAATCCTTTCTTTAGCACATCTGTAGAAGTTGGTGAGAGTTTTTGGAGACATGCCGAACCACCGAAGCTAAGGAAGTAGAGGCATGTGCTTTCATGGCCATTGCTTTGAAGTGGGTGGGAAAATCTAGATCTCGGGGAGATCAATAAATTTAAGGTGAAAAGGTCAGCCAGTTATGTCTGAAATGAGGAAGAATTTTCTTCCTGAAGTCATAGAGTTAGAGTCATACAGCGTGGAAACAGGCTCTTCGGTACAATTTGCCCACACCGACCAATATGCCCCATCTACACTAGTTCCAGCTGCCTGCATTTGGCCCATATTCCAGTAAACATATCCTGTTTAAATGTTTTGTAAATATTGCAATGGCACCTGCCTCAACTACCTCATATGTCAGCTCCTTCCACACACCCACCACCCTTTGTGTGAAAATGTTACTAGTAAATCTTTAAAAATCTTTAAACTTTGTGTTTACCCGATTTATTCCTCTCAGAAGATCACCGCTCATCCTCCTGCGCTCCAAGGAATAATGTCCTAGCCTGTTGAACCTCTCCCTGTAGCTCAGGCCCTCGAGTCCTGGCAAACTCTTAAATCTTCTCTGCACCTTTTCCAGCTTGACAACATCTTTCCTATAACATAGTGACCAAAACTGAACAAAAATTCCAAAAGTGGCCTCACCAACGTCTTGTCTATCTGCAGCATGACCTCCCAAATTCTTTACTCAATACTCTGACTGATGAAGGCCAATGTACCAAAAGACTTTTTGTCAACCTTCTTGTGATGCCATATTCAAGGAACCATGTACCTACACTCCTAGATCCCTCTGCTCTACAGTACTCCCCAGAGCCCAACAGTTCACTGTGTAGGCCCTGCCTATGTTAGATTTTCCAAAATGCAACACCTCACATAACTCTGTATTAAAATTCATCAACCAATCCTCAGTCCACCTGCTCATCTGATCAAGATGCAGCTGCAATTCTTTACAACCATCTTCACTATCTACAATATCACCCACTTTTGTGTCATCTGCAAACTTGCTAATCATGATCAAATAATTGATTTTTTTAGTTTAGTTTAGAGATACAGCGCGGAAACAGGCCCTTAGGCCCACAGGTCCGCGCCGACCAGTGATCCCCACACATTAACACTATCCTACACCCACTAGGGACAATTTTTACATTTACCAAACCAATTAACCTACAAACCTGTACGTCTTTGGAGTGTGGGAGGAAACTGAAGATCTCGGAGAAAACCCAGGCAGGTCACGGGGAGAACATACCAACTCCGTACAGACAGCACCCGGGTCTCCAGCGCTGCATTCGCTATAGGGCAGCAGCTCTACCGCTGCGCCATCGTGACCGTGATGTAGATGATAAACAGCAATGGGCCAAGCACCGTACTCAAAGATTGTGATTCTTTGGAATTTGCTATCACAGAGACCTAAAGAATTTAAATATATTCTAAGTTGAGATAATTAGAATTTAGGACGGTATTGAGAATGATTAAGGGCGTCGGATAGGCAGTGGAGTTCAAGTCAACTATCAAATTAATGGTAATCTTCTTAAATGGCAGCGCTGGCTCATGGGGCTAAATAGCTATTATTGGTTCTATTCATAATGTTCTGAACACCCTACAGCCTGTTTGATACGATACGATGGAAAAAACATAAAATACTCTATTTGAATGACAATCAAAGAACTGCAGATGCTGGTAATCCAAAATAAAAAAAGAAAATGCTGGATACACTCAGCAAAGCAGGTAGCATCTGTGGAAAGAGAAACAGAGATTATGTTGTGGTCAAAAAGCCTTTGTCGGATTCAAATACTCCATTGAATGGAGGAACCATTACTTGAATCAATGTTAGTTATGCTTGAAATGAATCTGTACACATAGGTCCATCCAGTTTATTCAAGCCACAGAGCTCCATGATGTTTATTTTAACTGAAAAATAAAATAGACACTGAGAGAACATACCTTTAATTAGAATTAGGACTTCAACATACCCCATCAAAAAAAAATTAAAGGATTATTTACAATGGTGCATCATTTGGTTTTTTTTCCCCCTCTGAAACTCACATTCCCAGTCCTGCTTGTTTGTTAAATGAATATAGATCCAAACCCTACACAGTGACTCATAATTAAACCACAACCTAATTGCCATCTAAATCTCAGTCTTCTTACACACATTAGAAACCTGTTTTATTTCAACAACTCTCAAGTAAAATCAGACTTTCAGTCATCCATATAGAGTTTTCCTCTTTGACATCTCTTAAGCTACCGACTGATTAAACAAAAGCATTGAAATGTTCCAGCTATAACAGAAAGATCCCCTAAGAAACAAAAGGCAAGGAAATTGTGTAGATGAAAGAATCGGTAAAACAATTCCACTGTTTTGAGATGGGATGGAGATTGAAGGAGGATAGGAGAAACTATAGGTATTATTGCTATCCAATTCTATATTTCTATAATGCAATACTTTCACTTCTATTGATGTAATTGCAACTGCCTCAACTTATTCACATTGCATTAATGATCAAGACAAAGTGAATTCTACCACACAGAGTCAAAGGCTTCTGCTACTGGAAAAAAAAATAACAAAACCTTTTCTGACATGATCCTGGTGCATTGAAATGATGTTCTTGAAAAGTGGATTAGATCTTTTTGTTTATGGAATTTGGCAGACAGTGTTTGGACACTCTGCTTGCACTAAATTACACACACACACTGGTTTCAATGGTTAAATTGTGACATGATATTGAAAGCTGAAGGCAAATTCACAGTCAAAATCAGACAACCATAAATTAGGATTAGATTAGGAAAATTTTAAGAGATTAAACATTTCTTCACTAACGATGCATAATTAGCAGGAATTCAAGTCTAAATATTTACAATGAAACAAGATGAAGTTGGAAACAAGATGAATATTTTGTGTGCTTCCAGAATATGGTTTTAGAAGATTTATTAACAACGTAAAGAATAAAACCTACCAATAATATTGTAGAAAGTTTAATTTAGCCATCTCTTTCTACTCATCTGAAATTAATTAACTCCATAGGGTTGTGTTGACAAAGACAAAGTTTACCGCAAGGCAGCAGCACAAGGTCCAGATAATCAAAAGGGCACATGTTGAATGAATACAATTTAGTTAAGGTTAATCCAGTGAAGATGATCCCTTACTGTTCTTAATTAGGTGATAGATTGAGGAATGGGAGAATAGGAAGTAAAAGAAAATGCTGTCCTGTCGGCTGAACAGGAATTTCTGATTCAATTTAACATAGTCTGTTTTCACACAAGCACATGGTTGCCATGGCTGAGAGATCTGCATCCTCCCAGTCTTTAAAAAAAACTTGTTTATTGCAGAGCTTCCTGTTGAAGTAAATCAAAAATCTTGTCAAATAACTTGCCCTTATTATCGGTTTAGTGACATATTTCTGCTCAACTGTGGTATCTATTTCTGATTTATTAACACATGATCCCTGGTTTCCTGCCATTGATCAACCCTGACTAATACTGTGCTCAGCTGATGGCTTTAAAAGAAATTTGATCTCACAGGAAAAAGGAAAAACAAGTCCCATTTCTAGTATTTTGTTCAGAACAACGGAGAACCTGACATAAATATAAGATGTACATCTAGTTTAAAGAAAACTAGATATATATCTTTGTTACTATTCTTCGGATTCTTACATTTTTCATCTTGGAACCGCTACAGATAAAACCCAGTGCAAATGGTAATACTTCAGATTCATCACTTAAGCCATTGTTTGTTCAATGTCAGTCACTTTCTGTAAATTGTATATAAATTTACACCCCACTGGTATAACATGGTTTCACCCCACTACTGACCAGCTGTCTGCCATTCAATATGTAGCTAAGTCATGGTCAAGGAGGTCACTGCTCGCCAACATCTGGATTTGATCACTCTATACGTAACAGGGGCCTTCCGCATGCTTGACTGAACTGTGAAGTTTAATGCCCCAAGCCACCCTCAACCCAGTTGTTGCACCATCCTTTATATTTCACTGAAAGGAATCACCTCATAGACTTTATGTGCTTGCTTATGTTAGATTAAACTTTTCCATCAACTTAGGGACATCTATTGAGGGATTCCAGGAAGAGCAGGCCCAATTGCAGTTACAATTCTGTTCCTCAGGGGCATTCATAATTGATATAAGTACCAGCGATTGGATAAGAAATAAAAAAAATCAATGTAATAGTGAACTGAAAATGAAATCTGGTCTGTTGAATGCTCCAAATTCATTGTTTATATTGCCTGCGTTAATTTATCTGTATTTAAAGTTGGATACAACAGATAGTTCTATAATATTAATGCTACATCACACATTTGTAATGTGGTTAAAGCTTTTTTTTAATACAAAACAAAATCAGCTTTGTATCTAATTCACTGAAAGGATGAATTGAGCTATTAACATCACTCAGCAACTTCAGATTAGCTCTGGTCATCAACAAAATAGGTACCACATAATGGAATGCAGGATTTTGTATTAATGTCAGTAGATGTATCTTGTCAAATGATGGTGAAAGGAATTTTGCTGAAAAAAATTAATAAAGGGATATTTAAATTTGTGTCGTTTTTTTGTTCTGATCTTAATGATATCTAAAAAGTAACCCTCGGCCCTACTGAAAGGGAAGTTATTTATGCTTACCTAGTCCTCTGGGTCACGGACTGGGTCTGAAGGGGCAGATGAAGCAGCCAGGTCTTTGTGCATCCAAATGTCAGGATGTGTGACTGGCCAGAGGGGGTTTCCTTCCCTACTTCCTACCCACTCGCATCTTCCCCTCTCCTCCGGAAAGCACCTGATTTCCACTTGGCATTTCCTCGCAGCAGGGCAGCTAGATTGGGAATTTGTTAAGTGGAATCCTGAATCCACTGCTTCCACACAGCATATTCTGTTCACTGTAACAGCTGGTTCGACTACTTCTTTACTGATATAAAACCCTGAAGCATCTCAGTTACCCATTAACAGAATGCGTTCTTTTTCAACTAAATACCCTGGAATTTCCAATTTGAGACAGATGATTCACATTTAAGGAGCCTGAAGAATTAAAAGGTAATAAATATGGTTCAGGATGATGAAAGGGATCCAATTGCTTTAATTTTAAGCAAAAATCAAGATGCTTATTTCACCATAACTCTTGTGTCCCTTGATGAGTTATTTAGCATTTAAAAGCTTGGTTTCAATAAATTACAATCCCCATGATCTGGTTGTTTCTCTTGTTTAATCTCTGGGGAGCAATAGACCACCCTTTCGGGTTTGAGATCAAAAGACATCCAAAATGCCACCTATTTAAATGCTCCTAGTTGAAAGCATTTGAGGGGAAAAAAGTATAATGCTAAAGACAATGAAATAAAACACACATATCACCACAGGGGACAGCAATTCATCACATAAGATGCAACATGATTGCACTGCAGAGTGTTTCACACCACATGGGACATAATTTTGCAGGGAGCATCATATCACATCGACAGCTGGAACATCATCCCCAGTCATGAACAGTAAGGCGCATTAAGGGCCTGTCCCACTTACGCGACCTTTACAGGCGACTGCCGGCACCCGTGATAGGTCGCCGACATTTTCAGCATGTTGAAAATTCAGCGGCGACCAGAAAGACGCTACGACTCTTTGGAGACCTCTCACGACCATAGGAGACCTCTCACGACCATACAGCCTGAATGGTAGTGAGAGGTCTATGGTAGTGAGAGGTCTCCAAAGAGTCGTAGCGACTTTCTGGTCACCGCTGAATTTTTAACATGTTGAAAATTTTGGCGACCTATCACGGGTGCCGGCAATCACCTGTAAAGGTCGCGTAAGTGGGACAGGCCCTATAGAGTAACAGCAGTCCTAAAATATAGCGTCACAGAGTTTGGTTCTGTTAGTTTCAAAGTACAAAGGCCTCTAATCAGAATGACTGTGGACTTCTTAAATATGAACATTTATGCTATTATAATTGAAAATAAAAAATTATCATGCATTTTGAATGGTTATTTTTTTGTCAATATTGACTTTTTCACACAGAGTGTTGTGAGTCTGTGGAATTCTCTGCCTCAGATGGTGGTGGAGGCCGGTTCTCTGGATACTTTCAAGAGAGAGCTTGATAGGGCTCTTAAAGACAGCGGAGTCTGGGGATATGGGGAGAAGGCAGGAACTTGGTACTGATTGTGGATGATCAGCCATGATCACATTGAATGGCGGTGCTGCCTCGAAGGGCCGAATGGCCTACTCCTGCACCTATTGTCTATTGTCTATTGTCTATTGTCTATAGAGTAAAATAAATCCAGGACCATTAAATAAAACTACTATTGATTCAGGGACTGGGTCTTATTAAAAGTAATCTAAGCGAAATAATACAATAAAGGGACCAATGTAAGTAAGAAACAGAAAATCTTTGGAAATGATTGGTTAATTTCTTAAAATTGTTTCAAAGGATGCAGGCAAGAACATTGTAGATGTCCTAGCTAGACATATAAAGCTGGAGTAACTCAATGGGTCAGACAGCATCTCTGACGAAAAGGAATAGGTGATGTTTTGGGTCGAGACCCTTCTTTGGCTATAATATTCCAAAGATCTATCATTGAGTAACTGTTTCTTTAACTAGAAATGTTGTCCATCTCAATCTTTTTGATCATGGAAATATAGTTTGCATCCATTGTTGGGAACTTACTAAATGACTTGAGAACAGATTGAGTGAATATGTTGAATGTTTTAGTTGGTCAGAGAAGCAACATGGATTTGTAAAGTAGAGTCCATTGCAGAGGTGACTATCATCATGGCAGGGAGGATGTTTATGCTTTAGTTAACTTTTAAGGCAGGTATCTAATTATTAAAAGATTGACTGAGCATCAAACATATAGCAGTGAAAAACGGCAAAAGAATGCTTCTGAAAGGATTTGACCAGTGAATTATGTAAGCGGCAGTGAATTTGAACCTTGTATCTGTGATTAATTATACAGACACAATGCTGAACATATTGTAAACAATGGCATCTTTCTCAGCTGTCACACCAAGGATATTTGCCTGCTTCAGGTCTTAAGAAGAAATGTAATGTCCCTCAAAGCAAAAACATCAATAATATAATACATCATAATAATAAATACCTCCATGGCTTAATTAAAATTAATTATTTTTTAAATCTATCTATCTATCTATCTATCTATCTATCTATCTATCTATCTATCTATCTATCTATCTATCTATCTATCTATCTATCTATCTCACAAAATGCTGGAGTAACTCAGCGGGACAGGCAGCATCTCTGGCGGGAAGGAATGGGTGACGTTTCGTGTTGAGATTCTTCTGAAGAAAGGGTCTTTCTTACATAAAACCAGCAAACTAACCTGGTTCTTCACATTGATGTGGTGATCAGAAAGTGCATCAGCGTAGTTACTTTCTTAGGCATCTGAGAAGATTTGGCATATCCATAGGATTCTGCTGAACTTCCACAGATGTACTATAAAAACATTCTGATGGGATGTATCTCAGCCTGATATGGCAACTTCACTGTTCTTGGCCTGCTGCTCTGCAGCGAGAGGTGAACACAGCCCAGTTCATCACTAGCTAATCACTTCCTTCGATCCTCTGTCTTCACAGTGCCTTGCATCAGGAAGGCTAGAGGTATTGTTGGGGATGCCTGCCACCCTCGGGTGAAGTCACAGAAGCATGAAAGCTCAGATGTTCAGACATAAGAAAAACTTCTTCCCACTGCTATCTGATGGGGCAACATAGTGGCATAACTGGAGGAGCTGTTGCCTCGTAGCAGCAGAGATCGGGGTTCGAATCTGACCTCGGGTGCTGTTTTCCCTGTGACTGCATGCACGTTTTCCCTGTGACTGCATGGGCTTCCTTCCAACAGCATCACAAATACACTCGGGAATGTAGGTTAATTGGCCTCTGTAAATTGCCCCTAATGTGTAGGGAGTGGATGAGAAAGTGGGATAACATAAAACTCGTGTGAATGGGTGATTGATGGTCGGTGCGGACTCGATGGGCCGAAGGGCTTGTTTCCATGCTGTATCACTCAACTAAACTAATCTAAACTAAACTAAACTGAACTAAACAAAAACATGGTTTTTGTATTGATTATTGTAGGTTTGACATTGTGGCTGTACATTTATTGTTTTAGTGCTTAAATAAGGGGCGGCACATTGGCAAAATGGTAGAGTTACTGCCTTACAGAGCTCGAGACCCGGACTATGGGTTCTGTCTGTATGGAGTTTGCACATTCTCTTGTGACCACGTGGGTTTTCTCCTGGTGATCCAGTTTCCTCCCACATACCAAAGGCTTGGACTCGATGGGGCGAAGGGCCTGTTTCCACGCTGTATCTCTAAATAGCTAAACAATATATTCCTGGGAACCTTGACTTTCACTGAGCAATTGCTTAGTGTCTATGACCCTTTGGTCATCCTTGTGAGTAACTACAATATTCTAGATGTATTCCATCAGGTATGTTAAAATAACAGTGTCATTACCTTATTACACAAGATCAGAGGTAGGTGCAATTGTGAGTTTGTAGAGAATTTTGTGAAAGTCTTGTAGTACATTACATTATTATGAGAAGATGTTGTTCTCATGATGTGTTCCCATTTTAGTGCCCCACTTCAATGGCGTGCACAATAAGGTCATAAGGTCATAAGGAATAGGAGTAGAATTAGGCCATTCGGCCCATCAAGTCTACTCCGTCATTCAATCGTGGCTGATCTATCTCTTCCTCCTAACCCCATTCTCCTGCCTTCTCCCCATAACATCTGACACCTGTACTAATCAAGAATCTATCTATCTCTGCCTTAAAAATTTCTACTGACGGCCTCCACAGCCTTCTGTGGCAAAGAATTCCATAGATTCACCACCCTCTGACTAAATAAATTTCTCCTCATCTCCTTCCTAAAAGAAGGTCCTTTAATTATGAGGCTATGACCTCTAGTCCTAGACTCTCCCACTAGTGGAAACATCCTCTCCACATCCACTCTATCCAAGCCTTGTACTATTCTGTATGTTTCAATGTGGTCCCCCCTCAATCTTCTAAACTCCAGCGAGTACAAGCCCAGTGCCGACAAATGCTCATCATAGGCTGACCTACTCATTTCTGGGATCATTCTTGTAAACCTCCTCTGGACCCTCTCCAGATCCAGCACATCCTTCCTCAGATATGGTGCCAAAAATTGCTCACAACATTCCAAATGCAGCCTTACCAGCACCTTGTAGAGCCTCAACATTACATCCCTGTTTTTTTATACAAGCCCTCTTGAAATAAATGCTAGCATTGAGTTTGCATTCTTTACTACTGATTCGACTTTCAGATTAATTTTTTGGGAATCCTGCACCAGCACTCCCAAGTCCCTTTGCACCTCCAATTTCAGGATTCTCACAATGTTAAATCAACTTCTCACTTCATTGCTCTTCACATATTATGCTTTTTGTCCCACATTCCAGCATCTGCAGTCTTTTTGAGCTCATAAATGTTGAGGTTGTTATTGCTTAGCTTGACAGAATAGATGCTGAGATATTTTCACCAGTGGGGGAGTCATGTACGAGGAACATAATTACAAAACAATTTAGTTTAGTTCAGGTTAGTTTAGTTTATTGTCACGTGCACAGTGAAAAGCTTTTTGTTGCGTGCTATCCAATCAGTGGAAAGACTATACATGGTTAGAATCAAGCCTTCCACTGTGTACAGATACATGATAACGGGAATAACATTTAGTGCAAGATAAAGTCCAGTAAAGTCTGTTTAAAGATAGTCCGAGGGTTTCCAAAAAGGTAGATAGTAGATCAGGACCACACTCAAGTTGTTGAGTTCTGTTGACTGATAACAGCTGGGAAGAAACTGTCCCTGAATCTGGAGGTGTGCGTTTTCACAATTCTATACCTCTTGCCTGATGAGAGAGGGGAGAAGAGGGTGACTGGGGTGAGATGCGTCCGTGATTATGCTGGTGGCCTTGCTGAGGCGGCATGCATTTCTTCTTTCAGAGGGCAGTGAATCTCTGGAAATCTCTGCCCCCAAGAGTGACGAAGGCCAGATCCTCATTCATATTTTAGGTGGTGATAGTTAAATATTTGATAGAAGAATTGAGGGTTGTGTGGAACTGACCCCAAAGTGGAGATGAGGCCAACACAGATTATGAACATACTGAATAGCAGGGGAAGACTTGAGGGGCTTGGTGGCATACTCCTGCTCCTATTTTCTCCTGTTCTTGTGTGTTCTTGCGTTCTGCTTTTCAATTGCTCTTGGTTTAATGAGATTAGGTGTGAGAATTTATTGTATCCTCAGCAGCTGCAGAATTAAACAACAGGGTAGCTCATTTACAGATACAGCTGCAAGAAATCCTCTTTACTCGATCAAAAATTAACAGTAAAAGTCCATTTTAGGTGACACGCACATACAGAATGTTCAAACTAACAACTGCATTCCAGGACCTTCATCCTAATCGGCAGAGTAAATTACTACATTTTAACTGGTATCTGTGATTAATTATACCAACTCTTGGCTGTGCACAATGCAAAACAATGTTTTCTTTCTTGGCATTCCCAAAATACTGGGCAAGCTCAGAACTGTAGAGTGTAAAGAAGGAATACACAGAGTGTATTAAGAAAGTAAATGCACTTACACAGCATGATGATAATACAACATAAAGATTGTTGTTGGAGTTGTAACCATTCATTAAGTCTGTAAATGTTTTAAATCATGGAAAGGAAAGCCATGGATACAAATTTATTGGTGTCACATAAATAGGTGGACGTCTAAGCAGTGTGGATGGAAGCATTAAAGTCCAACAAGGCACCAACAGATTTAAGTGAATGGACAAAACTGTGCTAATTGCATTTCAAGGAAGGCAACTATTACCTGAACAATTTTGATTTAAAGCGGAAAGAAAGGAGCACTTCCTCAATATAAAATGCTCGGAGCATTAGAGATCCTAAGAAACTTGGCGGCCATGTGCATTTATTAAGAAAATGTCATTGACGTATATGGAGAATAACCAAAAAATGTTACTGGAATGCTTCTTGTTATATCTAGGGGACTGGATTCAAGGGAATAGAGGGTACGCTGCAGTTCTACGCACCAATTACCTATTCCCGTTCCTGCAGTTCTATTGCCGAATAGTGAAAGGCTTGGATAGAGTGGATGTAGAGAGGATGTTTTGACTAGTTGGAGAGTCCAGGACCAGAGGCCATAGCCTCATAATTAAAGGACGTACCTTTAGAAAGGAGATGAGGAGGATATTTCTTCAGTCAGAGTATGGTGAATCTGTGGAATTCATTGCCACAGACGGCTGTGGAGGCCAAGTCGATGGATATTTTTAAGGCGGCGATTGATAGATTCTTGATTAGTGTGGGTGTCAGGGGTTATGGGGAGAAGGTAGGAGATTGGGGTTGAGAGGGAAAGATAGATCAGCCATGATTGAAGGGCGGATCAGCCATTTCGGTGGGCGGCGCGACTTTCGTCTGCAGCGGCCTCTGCAGTCCGTCTGTCTTTTTATTATTTTTGTCTCGTTTTTATGTAGTTTTTTATTATTTTTTTTGTCGGGGTATGTGTGTGGGGGGGGTGGGGGGGGGAAACTTTGAAATCTTTCCGCTGCACGGGAGACCCGACCTTTTCTTTGTCGGGTCTCCGTTGTCGTTGGGGCTGGGCAACGTGGAGCGGCCTCCAGCAGGAACGACCAGGGGCTCCCGTGGAGCTGCGGACTACTCACCGTCGCGGGGCTGGCCGAGTCCGGAGCGGGTGGAGCTGTGGTGGAACGCTGCTGCGACCCGACCGCCGGAGATTCGGAGGCTACAACCGCGGGTCTGGCGGACGGCAACACCGGAAGCCCGCGGGCCCCTGGTGGGAGACCGCTTTTCGGGGCTTCCGCAGCGGCGACTTCTCCCGCCCGAGTTGCGGGGTTGAAGCGCACCTGGAGCGGGGCTTTATCCCCCCGCGCGGCTTGGAATGGCCACCGGACTTTGCGGGCGCGCGCCGGGGCTCTAACACCAAGACCCGGTGCGCGACCTTGCATCACCCGGCGTGGCTTTAATGGCCGCGGGATAATCACCATCACCCGCCGGGGGCTTTGACTTTGACTCTGACATCGGGGGGGGGGGGAGTGCAGTGGAGAGATACGTTTTTTTGCCTTCCATCACAGCGCTGTGATGGATGTATGTGTAAATTGTGTTGTGTCTCGGGTCTTCTTTGTTTTGTATTGTATGGCTGCAGAAACGACATTTCGTTTGGACCTCAAGGGGTCCAAATGACAAATTTGTCCAAAAGACAAATAAATTGAATTGAATTGAGTAGACCTGATGGGGCCAAGGGCCAAATTCTGTTCCTATAACTTATGAACTAATGAATTTATGAACCTTGCTGATGTGAACAATTATAAGCACCACACTTTAGAAGGACATATTATCAAGTCAAGTCAAGTCAAGTTTATTTGTCACATACGCATACGAGATGTGCAGTGAAATGAAAAGTGGCAATGCCTGCGGAATGTGCAAAAAGCTACAAAACAGAATAGAACAGAATCAGTAATTACATACTGGTGAGAAAACCCCCCAGCAAATTTAAAAAGACACACAACAGTAGTTTGGTACAGTAAGTTAGTCCCTGGTGAGATAAGAGTTTACAGTCCTAATGGCCTCTGGGAAGAAACTCCGTCTCATCCTCTCTGTTTTCACAGCATGACAGCGGAGGCGTTTGCCTGACCGTAGCAGCTGGAACAGTCCGTTGCTGGGGTGGAAGGGGTCCCCCGTAATGTTGCTGGCTCTGGATCTGCACCTTCTGATGTATAGTTTCTGCAGAGGGGAGAGTGTAGTTCCCATAGTGCGTTCGGCCGAACGCACTATGCTCTGCAGAGCCTTCTTGTCCCGGGCAGAGCAGTTCCCAAACCAGATTGTGATGTTTCCGGACAAGATGCTTTCTACAGCTGCTGAGTATAAGCACTGGAAGATCCTCAGAGAGACTCTGAATTTCCTCAGCTGCCTGAGGTTGGAAAGGCGCTGCCTTGCCATACTCACCAGTGCGGCAGCATGTGTTGTCCATGTCAGATCCTCAGTGATGTGGACTCCCAGGTATTTAAAGCAGCTCACCCTATCCACAGTATCCCCATTTATCTTCAGTGGCGTGTATGTCCTCAGATGTTATGCCTTCCTAAAGTCCACGACCAGCTCCTTGGTTTTTTTGACATTCAAGAGGAGGCAGTTGTCCTGACACCAGAGTGCCAGATCAGCCACCTCTTCCAGGTAGGCCTTCTCATTATTTTCAGTGATCAGGCCCACCACCACAGTGTCATCAGCAAACTTGATTATAGAGCTGGAGCTGAACCTATCCACACAGTCATGTGTGTACATGGAGTACAGTAGGGGGCTGAGGACGCAACCCTGGGGGGATCCTGTGCTCAGGGTGAGGGTCTTTGATGTATTTCCTCCCATTTGACTACCTGGGGCCTGGCGGTGAATCTATCAGTGGAGCGATTGGATCTCTGTTACATTATGAGGAGAAATTGTTGAAACCAGACCCTGATATTTATAAAGGATTGAATTGATTTTATAGAAGATTTGAAAAAAATCAGGGAAAACAGATAAGATCAATACAGAGAAACTGGGCTGATTGTTGGGTCTAAGACAGTGAAGAAGCTGCTAGAGCTGCTGCTTCACATTGCTAGAGACCCAGGTTCAATCCTGATCTTGGGTGCTGTCTGTGTGGAGTTTGTACATTCTCACTGTGTCCACGTGGGTTTCCTCTGGGTTGCTCCTGTATCCTCCCACATCCCAAACCCGTGCAGGTTTATGTTGATTGGCTTCCGTAAAACAAAAAAAATCTCCAAAACATGTAGGGAGTTGAAGAGAAAGTAGGATAACATAGAACGAGTGTGAAAGGGTCATCGATGGTCAGCGTGGATTATGTTTCCATGCTGCATTTCTAAACTGAAGATGATGATGTCTAAACATTAGAATTAGGCTTTTTCATGATTGAAGTTAGAATGTAATTTGGCTTACAAAGGATGTAAGAAATTAAGAATTCTTTGACCTTTTCCAAGCAATGATAGATAATTTAAAAACATAGATTGTTTTTTTTTAGTTATCAAAAGTATTAAGAATATGATGCAGAGTTGCTGGATGTTACAGGCACCACTGCTGGGAAGTCAACCTTGTACAATTTAAGGTTGTACAAATATGCCTTTTTTCAAACATACTTGAATAAAGGCATCAAAGGTAATGCTAAGTTTGCTGAAGATACAAAGACGTGTAGAAAAATTATGGAGAGTCCATAAGAAGGCTACAAAGGAATAGGTTTGGACGAGCAAAGATCTCAGACATTTAGCCTTACAGAGGAAAATGTTAAATTGTCTCTTTTGACAAGAAAGCATTAAAAATGACATATTATTCCAAGTGAAAGGACATCTCTGAGGAGAGAAATGTGGGCATTCTAGTGCATGACTCACAGAAGTCTTGTATGCAAATATAACAAATAATTAGGAGAGCTAACGGAATGATCCTGTTTATTTCTCGGGAAATTTAATAAGAAAATCGGGAGGTTGGGCTTTATTTATATTGATGAGACCACACCTGGAGTACTTGTCTGCTCTGGATCTTTGGCTAGTTTGCCATAGAAACACAGAAAATAAGTGCACGAGTAGGCCATTCGGCCCTTCGAGCCAGCACTGCTATTCAATATCATCTCAGTCTTAAATGGTCTACCTCTTATTTTTAAACTGTGACCCCTGGTTCTGGACTCCCCCAAATACACCATTTGCAGGATGGTTCTTCATTTCTACTGTCCTTTGTGTTACTTCCTGACCTCAGCCATGAAAGGCCTGTTACGCAAATTGATTATTTTAAATCTGTGAACAACATAACTGAGTGAAGGGATGTGCCAGAGCAAGCCTTGCCCCTGATCAGCCTCTCAAAGCCATTAACAGAGGGCAAAGCCCCATTCCCAGATTTGCCATCTGTCAGATCTGCCAATGTTCGTTTATAACTCTGAATGTCTCTGACAGAAATGTTTAAGTGCAATTAGAACTGATACAAAAAAAAAATCTTAAGAATACTATGTTTTTTATAAATAATAAATAAAAAAGAATGCAACAAATTAAAAATGCATCAAATAATTAAAAATATGATAAAGAATTAGGGCGAGAAAGTTGCATAGCGGTAGAGCTGCTGCCAGAGCCTCAGGTTTGATCCTGACATGGGTGCTGTCTGTACATAGTGTGTATGATTTCCCTATGACCATGTGGGTTTTCTCCGGGTGTTCCAGTTTCGGTAAAATTATAAATTGTCCCTAGTGTGTAGGATCGTGCTAGTGTATGGGGGTGATCGCTGGTTGGCGTGGACTCGGAAGGCCGACGGGCTCGTTTCCATGCTGCATCTCTAAAGTCTAAAGACTGAAGTCTAAATGATTAAAAGAGGTAACCTTGTTTTCATTTACCTCTAACCCACAGAATAAAATTGCTATTGAACTTAAGATAGACACAAATTGCTGGAATAACTCAGCGGGTCAGGCAGCATCTCTGGAGAAAAGGTGCAGGTGGTGCTTTGGATCAGAACCCTTCCTGAGACTTGCTATTGAACGTAATAGGCATGTGGCTCCTGCACTGATTGTAATCTGGTGAAGGAACTGAGAGCATTCCCAAGTACAGTATATGAGTTGGGAAATCTCAACAAGATCCAACACTGCTGCTTATTTATGTGGCCTAATACTGCCACGGAATTGCCGGTGGATATCAGCCGGTAACTAAATGCCTGGACAGCCGGCATTTATTGTCAAAATCTATGCCATTATGTAGCGGCTTCCATCTCTCAGATAAAAAGCAGCTCACGGACAGGTGTCAATTCTCCTCTTGAGTCAAGTGCTTAGAAGTGTGAAAGAATGCCTTGCAATTTGATTCTCTAACCAACCCGCGACTCCAACCTAGGTCAAAGGCCCTGGGGTCCATGAGACATCTAACCTGACAGTCAAAGAAGACATCAGAATGTCAGCACATTGGGAGTGATGCACGGGGGTGGGGAACTTGTTCACCAGCTTTAACTCCAAAGAATTAAAGATTTAGAGCCATCACCGTGCTGCCCATTTCAACACATAACAAGATGTTAGAATTTACACAATAACAAAATCTCTTTTCGTATTCTCATTGTGAAAACTTCTCAGCTTTTAGCAGAATGCGAACAGTTCACCTTCCACCCGGATGAAGACCAAGGTGAAACAAAAAAAAATTAGACCGCAACAGGGAACATTTTTTTTCATTTCTTTATTGAATAATTCCTGAACAAAAGTACTTATGTTTCTGATGGGGGTGCTAAGTTTGTCCAGGACTCTCCCAATGATGAAGCTATTTGACTAAGTCCATTCAACAGTCAATCAACAAAGTGAAATAGAGCCGGTGTCATCTTCCACACACAGGGCAAGAGGGACTCAGGCTGAGGCATGCAAGGCTAAAATGAAACTTGAGACAGGTCTTTACCAATCCTCTTATGTCTTTGCGCATGGGCTGTTTTGTCACTCAGGGACTGACAAATAATTCATCTCAGCAACACATAACAAGATGGTTGTCAATCAGAGCAGAGTCTATTTTTGATGAGATTACACAAGCCAGGCAGATGCATTACTCAAAAGGTAGTTCCACTGATGTGTGAATATGACTCCGATTTCTACCACAGCCTTGCCAGATGGTTTTCAGTCTGTGAAATTTCAAGTTAAAAGAGAACGCTCGTCTTTTGAAAAAAACAAAATCTACGAATGTGAATCGCTCAGAATTTACAATTCCTTCTTTTTTTTAAATCCTGCTCAATTAGCACCAGTCCATCAATCTCCTTTTTAATATTATGAAGCTGCTTCACTGGAAACAGTTCTGTGAAGCAATGTAAATATGCTAACGTTAAATGACAAATTATTATACGAAGACTTCAAGAAACTGATGATCTTGTCTTTTCACTTCAAATGAAATTGTAACATTATCAGCGCTTTTTTTGTGACAGTCCGTGTCGGTACAGCGTACCGGCACCTCTATAAAGGTAAAAACTATATTAATGTACAGCAGCCAACTGTGAACTGTTAGGTGCATGCTGGCACCTTTTTGTCTACTAAGAAAAACACTGAACTTTATAATGTAATTTTGTTAACACTAATGAGATGTGTCCACTGTTTTAAAGATGCACTGTGAATGCCATTTGTTGCGGTTGATATCTGTGCTCTACCACTTTTGAAAATGGTAACCAGATTGGAGTATATAATGTTCAACCAATCCAGCCTCGGTGAGGAGAGCCTGGCTGGATAACACAGCGTGTGATTGAGTGTCGGCTATTGCATTTCATTTCAGTGACAGATCTGTGCTACTCTTGTAGCCAGGCAAGCAACTGTCAAATGCTGCAAGAACAGTAAAAGTACAAAGAAGAGGATCAAATTGCAGCCAAAACTCTGAATGAATATTGATAATGAGCTTGGCTGTAACTAAACTAAGCAAAGCTGGCTAGTCGGAAGACAGAAACGGCAGTATGTTCGGGGTAGCTTTTACAGTAATTGTTCTCACCTCCATTTCTGATGTACAAAGTGGAGAATTCTGCATGCCTTTAACAGAAACCGAGTGTAAGTGATATTTTTTCCTTTGAGAATGGATGTACAGTAATTACACCAAATGTATTTTCTCAGTTGATTCACTCTTGGAGAATGATAAGAGCAAAGTAGCTGATAATTAATCTACAAATTAATTTAAATAAATAATTTTATGTTTAGATGAACTGTTAGCAGGTGTGATAGTAGTTTGACAAAGTACAACATGCAGGCACCAAAGTCAGGCAAGGGAACAGCTACTTTTCTAATAGGATCATTTGTCCTGCATAATACATACAGAGCAATATATTGTTATTGTTATAAAGGTAGCAATAGTTATCTACATATATTGTCAATGTTATCAATCAACTATTTGCATGCAGTGTAAAATTATATAGGTCGTTCATTATTTATAAAATACATATATACATGGTGAACAGCTATAAATCTGTTTGAACACCAACTTACTTTTCTAATCTTCGCCAAAATACCACCACAAAATAAACTAGACTTAACAGCTCAACAGTATGTGCCCCTGACACCAATAAACTTAATAAATGGCTTCTACAGCACCCTTTGTTTATAATGAACCTCACATCATGAAGTTCAATTATATATATCCATGAATAAACACATACATTACTCAACCAATTATAATCTAAGGCTTAAAATATAGATCAATATCCTATTAACTTTTGGAATAATTGCAATTATGTTTTTAAAAATTGTCCCCAGATCATAAACTCAACATTAGCAATCCCTATTTATTTTTTTCCTTAATGCTTCCCATCTTCTTATCCTTACACACGATTTAACACATTACAGCTCACACTGTGGCTCCCTCTGAACACTGGACTTATCCCTTTCTCCTCTTACCCTGTCAACACAAGGGAGTCATTGCCTATGACCTTCCCTCTCTGCATAGTTAGCAGTGTTCACTGCTCAGCCAACATGGCTCTCAGCCTGTCGTGCTGAACATAGGCCATGTGTACTGATCAGGCATCAGTACGTGCAAACCTGAGATGACATTGTGTCTAGGATGTTCATACTCTTTAAATGGCTTGCCCACAGCTACACTGCCCTCCCTCTAGACACCCAGCTCAAAATGTGCCAGATTCAGGCCACTTAGCAACTCTTTGCACAGTTAACATTTTGAAGACACAACACCCCTTTCAAGGGCATCGGAGATGTCCTCATTCTTCAGGAAACGGGGGTTCCCCTCTTCTACCATAGATGAGGATCTCACCAGGGTCTCTTCTGTACCCTGTGATTCTACTCGCTCTCCCCATCGCGCCACTCGTAACAAGGGCAGAGTCCCCCTTGTCCTCACCTTCCACCCTACCAGCCGTCACGTACAACAAATAATCCTCCGTCATTTTCGCCACCTCCAACGTGACCCCACCACTTGCCACATCTTCCCATCTCCTCCCCTGTCTGCTTTCCGCAGAGACCGCTCCCTCCGTAACTCCCTGGTCAATTTGTACCTTCCCACCCGTACTACCCCCTCTCCTGGCACTTTCCCTTGCAACCGCAAGAAATGCTACACTTGTCGCTTTACCTGCCCATTGACTCCATTCAAGGACCCAAGCAGTCCTTCCAGGTGCGGCAGAGGTTCACCTGCACCTCCTCCAACCTCATCTATTGCGTCCGCTGCTCTCGATGTCAGCTGCTCTAGATCGGTGACACCAAGCGTAGGCTTGGCGATCGCTTCGCCGAACACCTCCGCTCTTAGGAGTCTGTGGATATATCGTAGCGGCTCATTATGCCAGCCGTAGGTACTCGGGGCATCAGGTAAGTCGGGGGGGGGGGGGTTTCTAGCCTGATGAAAAATGCCCACGAGTAAAGAAATAGCCCCGAGTATCTACGGCTGGCATAACGAACCGCTACGATATATCCACGGACTCCTACGGCCTCCTACGGACTCGTTACGAACATTCTGCGAGTTTGAAAACTCAGGAGAATTCGTGAATAACTCAGGAGAATTCGTGAATAACTCGGGAAAGTGGGATAGGCCCTTTACTAGACTGATCAAAACACAAAGTGCTAGAGAAATTGAATTGATCAGGCACCATCTGGAGAGGGAATGGACAGGTGAGTTGAGTTGGGAACTTTCTTTGGATATTTGCAATGGGTGGATTATCTCATGGGGAAAGTTGGGCATGCTAAGCTTACATCCACTGGTGGTGAAAGGATTGAGGGAGACTTGATTGATACAAGAACCTGAGGGGTCTTAACTGGGTGGATGTTTACTCATGGCAGAATCTAGAACTAGATTTTTCCTCTAAATTAAGGGATTGTCCATTTAAAGCAGACTTGATAGACACTGAATGCTGGAGTAACTCAGCAGGACAGGCAGCATCTCTGGAGAGAAGGAATGGGTGATGTTTCGGGTCGAGACCCTGCTTCAGACCCAACCCCACTTGAAAAGTCATCCATTGCTTCTATCCAGAGATGCTGCCTGTCCCGCTGAGTTACTCTGGTATTTGGTGTCTATCTTCAGCATAAACCAGCGTAAACCAGCATCTGCAGGCCCTTCCTACATAAAGCAGAATTGAGGCAGACATGATACTTGATAAGGAGGGTGAAATGTTACCAGGGTTAGATGGTTATGTGGAATTTAGATTACAATCAAATTAATCATGAGCTTATGATTAATCATGATTTCATATGTATATTTGCCTGTACCGATCTCTGTCTTGAATATATTCAGTGGCTGAACCTGCTTAGCCCTCTTGGGTAGGGAAGTCCAAAGATTTACTCTGCTCTGAGTAGATACATTTCTTCTCAACTCAGTTGATCTCTCATATTGATACTGTGACCCCCTGATTCTGGACAGCCCAACTAATAAAAGCACCCTCCTTGCATTTACAAGACTTTTAAGAATTCACCTCAACATCCTACTTCCCATTCCACGACAGCCATTGGATGTCCATTATTGAATTGTTTAGTAACCTCTTGTGAGTACAGCCTTCACATACTTGGACTGAACCTCTGATTCTCCTCCTCTCTGGACTCTAGTTGAAAGGCTAAAGCCATGCACTTAGCTTAAGATGGCTCTCCACTGGGACTTTGTCCCCATACACTCAAGGTCAACAAGGATGAGCAACTTTACCATGAGTCACCTTTTGAGGGACATGTTGGTGAGAAGACGGTTCAGTTGCCCAATAGCAGTTGGGAAGAACCTGTCCCTGTATCTGGAGGTATGCATTTTCACACTTCTGTAACTCTTGCCTGAATGGAGAGGGGAGAAGAGGGAGTGACTGGGGTGAGACTCGTCTGTGATTATGCTGGTGGCCTTGCCGAGGTAGCGTGGTGAAAATGAAGTCAATGAAAAGTTTGGGTGATGGTCTGGGCTGCCTCCACAATCCTCTGCAATGTCTTGCGGTCTTGGATTCAAACTGATCCCTAATGGCAGATTTGATTGTGCACCTCACAAAAATCTCTGGACACATTGAATTAAAATGTTACATCAAAATCTGAACAATCCACAAGCTATGTTTGTTAGTACCTCATATGGGTCCAGACCTATTCTTGCCAATGCCTGTCCCACTGAGTTACTCCAGCATTTTGTGTCTATCTTCAGTGTATACCAGCATCTGCAGTTCCCTTCCTCTCTTCAATTCCAATTCCAATTCAATTTATTTGTCTTTTGAGGGACAAATTTGTCATTTGGACCCCTTGAGGTCCAAACGAAATGTCGTTTCTGCAGCCATACAATACAACAAAGAAGACCCGAGACACAACACAATTTACACATACATCCATCACAACGCTGTGATGGAAGGCAAAAATAACGTATCTTTCACATTTGGCTATGTTGCTCTGTCCTCTCTTCACATTTGGCTATGTTGCTCTGTCCTCTCTCTGAACCTTGCAATATTAATTTGATCTCAGAAATATCTCTACCGGTTGCATGGGCAGAGCAAATGGCAAGGATCTCTCATTCCTTTCCAGCTCACCAACATGTGCAGTGCAACCACCACTTGCCATCATTACAGTTCTATTTAGATAATCCCATTTTCTTTTCTCTTGAACACTTGGGAGATTAGTGCAGGGATTCCCAACCTTTTTCATCCTGTTTACCCCTAGCAACTTTAATAGCACACAACAATGTTATTTCACTTATTTATGAACAACTAATGATGAACAGACACTGGTTTACCAGAACCAAACACAGTCAGTCAATGAGGAAAAAATATGTACAAATCCAGAATCAACAAATTTACCCCCTGGGTAGGCAAAATGTACCCCATGGGGGTAAATTTACCCTGGGTTGGGAACCCTTGGATTAGTGCATTACTTGCTCAGCAATAATATCTCAAACCCTAATGCCTGTGTGGCACATATTAAAGACTGGAAAAATATGCAAACAGATTAGACCTTCCAGCCAAGCATCTAGAATTGATGGCCAACAGCATCCAATAAACTGCAGTGGATGATGTAACAATATATCCAGGGTCATACCATACGGTACATCCAGATCTCAAGCCCACACATAAAACACAATCCACATTAAACTCACATGGCACAATGTGATCGCAATTGGCATTCAACCTCGTTGTTTATCTGAACAAGATTCCAGGGTAGCAAGGATCCTCCTGACTTGAAGGAATATGGGCCATTCAGCACCTCTGCTCTCATCTGCTCACCTCATCTGCCATCTCTTGGTCTGTGTTATTCCCCTGTCTCTTTCCCCACCCGTCCCTCTCTCCTTAGCCACGGCTCCATGGTGTCGATCACAGGATCACATGGATGGTGGGGAGGGGATTGCAATTCGCGAGGTCCCTGCTATTGTGCATGTGCTACTTTTTGTGGAGTCACATACCCTGGACTCCAGCAACACAGGCATTTTGACAAAAAGGTCCCTCTTGCCATGCAATAATAAATTGATGAAATTGCTTGCTGTGTAAAGAACTCATCAACTCCCTTTGGGCGTGTAAAGTGATTGATACAGTTGATGCCTCTCCAGGGAGCCTGAAATGAGACTGAGGCCGACCTGTGCAATGATTGGACCTACCATGCCTATCTCAAGAGACTGGCTAGAACATACAGCATAAATCTTTTGCTGCTTCCCTGGTGAATTGAAATGCCAACTTGCTCTGACAAGTCCATGAATGTTCACCATTACTGTACATTTGGTTGGCTGGGTACTCTTTCCTGTACAAACAGCTATGCAAGAGACTGTCTTCAGGATTTAGGAAGCTGCAACCAGCCAGTTGGAAGCAGTTCCAGGAAATTCAAAGACTGTTATTAAAAAAAACTCAAGGATACAAATTAATCTACAACAATAACAGGAGATTGGAGGCAAGATCCATGGTTTTCCTATAAATATCAAGCTACTTTCAGCATCTAGGGCTCTACTTGTCGATTGATGATAAAGTACATCTTTTCCCAGTGAAAGCAATGAGTTCTCAGAGAGGTCTAGGCATAAACCATAAGATATAGGATCAGAATTAGGGAATTTGGTCCATCGAGTCTATTCCATCACTCGATCATGGCTGATCTATGGCTCATATTTTGAAGAGGAAAATAGAGGGATGGGAAATTGGGCAACAAGTATGTTTTAGTTTTAGTTTTAGAAATACAGGCCCTTCAGCCCATCGAGACCACGCTGACCAGCGATCATCCTCACACTAGTTCCATTCTACACATTATGGACAATTTATACAAGCCAATTAACCAACAAGTGTGCATGTCTTTGGAACGTGGAAGGAAACAGGAGCACCTAGAGGAAACCTATGCGGTCACATGGAGAACCTGTAATCATGATTGAACACGGGTCTCTAGCGCTGTAAAACTGCAACTCTACCACTGCGCCACTGTGCCGCCCTTCTTCATATGATGGATGCGTTGTACTCTACTTGCTGGGAAATGAACTGCCAGTCCTCAGAGATGAAAATACACCTGCCAGATGGTTTTGGTGGAATTCTCGGCATCAGACACAGAGCTGAGAAAAGGATGAAAAAGTAGGTGAAGGTCAATTCCACGCAACTTACTGGTCTCTAAAGTGAGCTTCAAACAGTGGAGCTCTCGGATGTGACTGTCCTTCCGAAAATAAACAGAGCTCCGGAATAGTCTTTCACACAATGGAGGTGACATAGTTTATCTGTCCAACATATTTGCCAATCTTAAAATAGAAGCAGATGTCTTAATATCATTTAATTAGACAGGGGGTTCCAAGGATGAAATATCTCATTTTTTAATATAAGATTCTTAATGGGAAAATCAACATTGTAACAGATGTGACTTTAAGTTTATTTTGACGTAAATAAAATCTTGGCATATCTGATCATGACAAGAATTAGCAAACAGGCCCTGCTGCAGGAGTTGCTGAATCCAGTTGATTTAAGTGGCTTCTTTGGATAAAGACTAGGAGGAGAAAGAACCTAACAAACCAATACTAGAAAGGCAGAATGTTAATACAAAGAACTGCAGGTACTGGATTACAACAGAAGATACAAAGGCTGGAGTAACTCAACGGATCAGGAAGCATCCCTGGGGAAAGTGGATAGGTGATTTTTGGGTCGGGACCCTTCTTCAGACTCTTCTTCTGCTGCAAGAAAGGCAAACTTGGGTTTACACAGAGCTATTAACACCCTGTTCAGAGTATCCCAAAGTGCTTTTTGAACAATGAAGTCAAGAGAGGTAAGAGAGTTTTATTGTGCCTGAAATTGAACAGGAACAATGAAATTATTACTTGCAGCAGCACAACAGATATGTAAACATCATAGTCTGTAAACACCATAGTAAACAACAAAAAATACTAAATATATAACATATTTCTATTTGAAATCAAAGTATCTTTGAGGAAAAATGTTGTCCAATTTGTTCATTGTAAGTAGGAATGAAACAAGAGCTGAATAATCTCTTTAAGTGACGTTAACTGAGAGGTAGTCATTGGCCAAGGCTACCACAAGTCCTTCTTCAAAATAGTGCCTTGGAATCTTGAGGTCCCATCAAAATGATGGTATCGTAAATAATGTAGCACTCCCTCAGTAGAGCATTGAGCCCCATCTGTGTTTGAGTGGTTTTGAATGCACAAACATCTGACCCAAAGACAAGTTTGTTACCAAATGAGCAATGTCAGCCACTCCTGTCATGTTTCTCTAATCCGCAGCCGTTTTGCCTGAGGCCCCAACAATACCCAACTGGGTTAAAGAGAAACATTACCTTTGTTTAGTGCTTGGTTTCAGGAATGATTGATCCTACTGACAATGTAATCAACTCCCTCAGGTATCAATCATCTTCATTTAGTACTGAAGGTTCGAGGCCTGCAAAAGGTTCAGACATATTCCCTGAAGACGCAGGTTCCACTGAGACATAACACAGATAAAAAAGGGCAGAATTCCCCATGGAAAAGAAGGAACCTCCTCGACATATCCTTTAGTTATATTTGAGTGGCTGGAGGAAGATCATCAGAAATCAAAAGCCTGGGATAAAATCCCTGCAAAATCACAATATGTACCAAGAAGAATTAGGGCGTCTTTTTCTTCAGCATTAGGAATGTAGCAGCCTGGAAACATCAGGGAGACCTCACGCAATTTAGGCTATGAAACCTAGAACTTGCTTTGTACTTTGAAAAGCATGCTGTAATGGCAACATGAGTGGTTTGTGTAAGTTTGGCTTGTAGACCCGGTACATGAAGTTCAGAGCATCATATGCATTAAATATGCCATTGCACAGAAAATGCATAGAAGGAGGTTACCTCAACTGCCCTGATACATTGCCGGCAGAGGGAGAGGAACAGAGTGGCAGGCATTATGGATGGCAAGCCAAGTGTGACTAAAAATACTGAGGGTTGTATGATATATAGGCCTGGAGTCTGACCGTAAATGCCTAGTCAAGGAGCAGAGGCACGCTATGGTTCTCCAGCATTATTGCAGCCACTGCCTTGGATATTGGACTAGTTTAGACTGAGACAGGAGTCATGAGCTCCCTCAGCTGAATGGTGATTGTTGGCCTAAGAAAGGTCAAATAAGGTAGAGTGCATTCGGCACACCGAGTCCATGGCAACCAGCGATCCTCGCACACTAACACTATCCTACACACATTAGGGACTATTTACAATTTTATCACGCTAATTAGCCTACAAACCCGTACGTCTTTGGAGTGTAGGAGAAAACAGGAGCATCCGGAGAAAACCAACACAGGTCACGGGGAGAACGTACCAACTTCATACAGACAGCACTCATGGCAGAATCAAACCCAGGTCTCTGGCACTGTAAGGCAGCAATTCTACTGCTGTGCCTTGCCACCTTACAGCATGGAAACAGGCCTTTTGACCCAACTTGTCCATGCCAACAAAAATGCACCATCTGAATCCATCATACCTGCCCACGTTTAAGCCATATAACCATATGACAATTACAGCACGGAAACAGGCCATCTCGGCCCTTCTAGTCTGTGCCGAACGCTTACTCTCACCTAGTCCCATCTACCTGCACTCAGACCATAACCCTCCATTCATTTCCAGTCCATATACCTATCCAATTTATTTTTAAATGATAAAATCGATCCTGCCTCCACCACTTCCACTGGGAGCTCATTCCACACAGCTACCACTCTCTGAGTAAAGAAGTTCCCCCTCATGTTACCCCTAAACCTTTGTCCCTTAATTCTCAAATCATGTGCTCTTGTTTGAATCTTCCCTACTCTCAATGGAAAAAGCTTATCCACGTCAACTCTGTCTATCCCTCTCATAATTTTAAAGACCTCTATCAAGTCCCCCCTTAACCTTCTGCGCTCCAAAGAATAAAGACCTATCTTGTTCAACCTTTCTCTATAACTTAGGTGCTGAAACCCAGGCAACATTCTAGTAAATCTCCTCTGTACTCTCTCTATTTTGTTGACATCTTTCCTATAATTTGGCGACCAAAATTGTACACCATACTCCAGAATTGGCCTCACTAATGCCTTGTACAATTTAAACATTACATCCCAACTTCTATACTCAATGCTCTGATTTATAAAGGCCAGCACACCAAAAGCTTTCTTTACCACCCTATGTACATGAGATTACACCTTCAGGGAACTATGCAGTTATTCCTAGATCCCTCTGTTCAACTGCATTCCTCAATTCGCTACCATTTACCATGTACGTCCTATTTTGATTTGTCCTGCCAAGATGTAGCACCTCACACTTATCAGCATTAAACTCCATCTGCCTTCTTTCAGCCCACTCTTCCAAATGGCCCAAATCTCTCTGTAGACGTTGAAAATCTACTTCATTATCCACAACACCACCTATCTTAGTATCATCCGCATACTTACTACTCCAATTTACCACACATCATTGATGTATATGACAAACAACAGTGGACCCAACACAGATCCCCGATGCACCCCACTAGTCACCGGCCTCCAACCTGACAAACAGTTATCCACCATTACTCTCTGGTATCTCCCATTCAGCCACTGTTGAATCCATCTTGCTACTCCATTATTAAAACCCAACAATTGAACCTTCTTAACCAACCTTCCACGTGGAACCTTGTCAAAGGCCTTACTGAAGTCCATGTAGACAACATCTACTTCTTTACCCTCATCAATTTCCCTGGTAACCTCTTCAAAAAATTCAAGAAGATTAGTCAAACATGACCTTCCAGGCACAAATCCATGTTGACTGTTCCTAATCAGACCCTGTTTATCCAGATGATTATATATATTATCACTAAGTATCCTTTCCATTAATTTGCCCACCACTGACGTCAAACTAACAGGTCTATAATTGCTAGGTTTACTCTTAGAACCCTTTTAAAACAATGGAACAACATGCGCAGTATGCCAATCCTCCGGCACCATTCCCGTTTCTAATGACATTTGAAATATTTCTGTCATAGCCCCTGTTATTTCTACACTAACTTCCCTGTCAGGACCTGGAGACTTATCCACTTTTATATTTTTCAAAAGTGTCAATACTTCCTCTTCTTTGATCCTCATAGTTTCCATAGCTACCCTATTTGTTCCCTTACCTCACATAATTCAATATCCTTCTCCTTGGTGAATACCGAAGAAAATAAATTGTTCAAAATCTCCCCCATCTCTTTTGGCTCTGCACATAGCTGTCCACTCTGACTCTGTAATGGACCAATTTTATCCCTCGTTATCCTTTTGCTATTAATATAGCTGTAGAAACCCTTTGGATTTACTTTCATCTTACTTGCCAAAGCAACCTCATATCTTCTTTTAGCTTTTCTAATTTCTTTCTTAAGATTCTTTTTACATTCTTTATACTCCCCAAGCACCTCATTTACTCCATGCTGCCTATATTTATTGTAGATCTCTCTCTTTTTCCAAACCAAGTGTCCAATTTCCCTTGAAAACCATGGCTCTTTCCAATTATTACTCTTTCCTTTCAACCGAACAGGGACATAAAGATTCTGTACTCTTAAAATGTCACCTTTAAATGTCCTCCAATTCTCTACTACATCCTTCCCATAAAACAAAATGTCACAATTCACTCCTTTTAAATCCTTTTGCATCTAATCAAAGTTAGCCTTTCTCCAATCAAAAATCTCAACCCTTGGTCCAGTTCTGACCTTCTCCATAATTATATTGAAACTAATGGTATTTTGATTACTGGACCCGAAGTGCTCCCCAACACATACCTCCGCCACCTGACCTGTCTCATTTCCTAACAGGAGGTCCAGCTAAAATATGATTGATACAACTTAACAGTGGTTTGTACTTTCATTTGACTATTTTTAATTTTTAATTATTGAATTTTTTTCTTTCACTGTAAAATGTTTTTGAACATCAGAGACATTGAGAAAGATTGAGTAAATAAAGAACTGCTGATGCTGGTTTCCAAAAAAGCACTGCCACTTCTTTTCCCTCTATCCTGTGTAACCACCGGGATGTACACCGATTTCCCACTGCCCTTCCACCTTTATTCCTTCCTCTGGCTTCACAATTCACACTTCTATCCTTATCTCGCATGTTTTGTATTTTCTTCTCTGGCCTTTGTCTAACCATCTGCCTATCAAAATACCCCATGACCTGTATCCACCTATAACTCACCAGGGTTTGTCCTGCCTCTCCTCTCTCTCAGCTTTCACTTCCAAACCCCACCCCCACAATCAGTCTGAAGAAGGGTCCAACCCGAGACGTCACCTCGTCACCTATCCAGTTTCTCCAGTGATGCTGCCTGACCCACAGTTACTCCACCACTTTGTGTTGCTTTTTTTCAGAAAAAGTTTGACAAATGACAAAACTGAAGATAGAGTTTTGCAATCTATCAAAGCTTCACGGGCCACCCACGTCACTTGATTGCGTATGTTTAGGGTGTGCAGGTCCCAAGGGTCTGGGAAGAATCATCTTGGACAGTAACATCGGCTTTATAAATCCGGAGAATGTAGGTTCGTAACAATTGGAAACGCAAGCAGTGAGGATGGCAGCAGGCCATGCAGAACTATATCAGGGCCAATCCTTCTCTATTTCCCTATTCTTGGCCAATGCAGATATGCTAAATGACACAAAATATGGTCTGGCAGCTTATCGGCACAAGCTGTTCCAAAACATCAGCCACCAATATTTTCCTCAAACAAAGTTTCTACTAGAGCCCACAAAAAGATGGAAGATGTGCCTATTGTAATCATACACGTGCTCTTTTGTAGGAGAATCAAGAACCAGAGGACATGGGTTTCATGCGAGAGGGGTAAGAATGAATAGGAACCTGAAGGACAACACTTTCACTCAGAGGGTGGTGGGTATATGGAATGAATTGCCATAGGAGGAGGTTGAGGCAGGTACTAACAGTGTTTAGATGACACTTGGACTGATACATGGATTGGAAAGGCTTAGAGGGATAGGGGCCAAACAGAGTCAAATGGAACTAGCTTAGATGGGGCATCTTGGTCAGCATGGACGAGTTAGGCAGAAGGGCCTATTTCCATGCTGTGTGACTCTATGACACAATGCGTATTTTTACCTCAAAGGTTGAATGGGTTCAAGAAGGCTGACTATGACTGCTTTCAGAGGTGACAAGGGATGAGCAGTAAATGCCAACCTTGATACCCACATGCTGTGAATAAATTAAATCAATATAAATCCCTTTGCATGACAGACTTTAAATGGTAGACTGTTCTGAAGAAGAATTAATCGCACTGAAGAATCTAAAGTGCAATGTTGCCACTAAATTAAACCTGCTGTTTGAAGAATTGCTCTTAAGTAGTTTTTCCTATACTTAGGTATTTTAGAAAATGTTTTAGACCATTAATTTTGGAGCCATTTCAGCTTGGAAATAACATTTTGTGTCTATCCTATAATTAACAGGAATTGTAGTAATTTTGAATTTTTTAAATTCCTTTGCAGATCTGAACTCCAGAATCATGTCTTCGACTTAATTTGATCATCCAAGTCCATTTCATTGTGATTCAATTGGTGTACATGTGTAATTTAAAAATATTCCCATCATATTGATCTTATTTTCCCAGTGCATTTATAATAATAATAATCATAGATTTTATTTATATAGCGCTTTTCAGGACTCAAAGTCGCTTTACAATTGAGAGTCAGGAATAAACAAAACAAAATAGAGCAGTAAGACAGAGGGGGGGGGACATGGGACTAAGGGTATGCAGAGGTGAAGAGATGGGTCTTGAGGCGGGACTGGAAGATGGTGAGGGACTCAGAATTTCAGACCGGTTGTGGGAGGGAATTCCAGAGCCTGGGAGCTGCCCTGGAGAAGGCTTGCCTCCAAAAGTGCAGAGGTTTGATTTCGGAGTGGAGAGGAGACCAGCTGATGTGGATCTGAGGGACCGTGAGGGTTGGTAGGGGGAGAGGAGGTCAATGAGATAAGGGGGGGGGCAGGTTGTTGAGGGCTTTGTAGGTGAGGACCAGGATTTTGTAGGTGATCCGGTGGGAAATGGGAAGCCAGTGAAGTTCTTTGAGAACTGGGGTGATGTGGTGCCAGGATTTGGTGTGGGTAATGAGTCGAGTGGCTGCATTTTGGACCAGTTGGAGTCGGTTGCTGCTGCTGGAATTGATTCCGAAAAGAAGAGAGTTACAGTAGTCCAGTCGGGAGGAGATGAAGGCATGGATGAGTCTTTCAGCAGCGGGCGGTGTGAGAGAGGATCTGATTTTTGCAATGTTGCGGAGGTGAAAAAATGATGTTTTGACAACATGGCGGATGTGAGGCTCAAGGGAGAGGGTTGAGTCAAGGATCACGCCAAGGTTGCGTGCCTGAGGAGATGGGGAGACAGTGGTGCCGTCGATAGTGATGGTGGGGTTGTTAATTTTAGTGAGTGTTGATTTGGAGCCAATGAGGAGAAATTCTGTTTTGCTACTGTTTAAATGAATATGTCTTCTAGGCAACTCATTACACTTCTACCTAAATCAAGCTTAGTTTAGAGATATAGCAAGGAAACAGGATCATTGGCCCACTGAGTCCATGCCGACCATCAATCACCTGCTCACGTTAGCTCTTGATTTCACATCCTACACACTGGGGGCAATTTACAGAAGCTAATTCACTTACAGACTTGTATGTCTTTGGACTGTGGGAGAAAACATGAGCATCCAGAGATAACCCACAGGGAGAATGTACAAACTCAACACAGACAGCACCCAAGGTCAGGATCAAACCCAGGTCTGGCACTGGGAGGCAGCAGTTCTACTGCTGTGCCACCCTAAATGTTGTTTTCCCTTTGTACACAATTATGAACAGTGAACATTTCAAACTCCACTACCATGTGGAATGTGACAGTAAAGCCCCACGCTATACTCACCCCACTCCCGCACATGGATATTTTCCGCAGATGTCACTGAGGATCAGAGACAGCAACCTCGTCTTGTTTTCCACTCCTTAGCCTAGTGCAGCTGGAACTTATTACCTCAATCCCACTGCTGTCCTCCATGAGATAGCTAATGAAGCACAAATCAAGAACAGAACTGATCCATGTGGTTGGGGTGGAAGATTGCAACCATCACGTGGTCCGCCCTGTTTCGACGAATGCAATCAACCCAGCGTGCACGATCAAATAAGATCAAATAGAGCAAGTTGCCCTACAACTTTAGGCTGTGCATGCCATACACAAGAAGAAGATCCATGTAGTCCAGTTTTGTGGTTCCTTCCTTGCCATTGGATGAACAATGGGCCAAAAGCTTTCACTCTCGGGTTAAAAGCATATATATTTTCCTTTGACCTCATAGCAGGGAATTTTATAACAATTTGCATCAAAAAATCTTCTTGTTAGTTGGCAGCCACTGAGGATTCCTCAGCAGAGCATGCCTGGCACCTGTTGTTCACTGCTGGACAATTAGTGTGAGGGAATTGAAAGCAGGCACTTGGCTTTAAAAGTAGCCTGACCCAATTAAGGGTTTGAAGTTTTTCAGAAATTCTTGGAATGAAAGGCTTTGGTCCCCAAAATTTGGCACTGATGTACCTAATGATTAAAATTTGAAAATGCCATCTCAAAATTTTGTAATTGATCCAAATATGCTCAATATGTTCAAAGTTCCACTTGAAACGATGTTAAAATCTCAAACAAGTAGGAAAGCAGGGTTGCAGTGAGATTTGTGCTTTGGCTGGTAATTACTCAAAATCCTACTTTATCTGGAGTAAATCATGCAATCAATCACTTCTCCCAAACTCACACCAGTTGCAAGATTGCTTCAGCCACATGTGTGATCCAAGTTGGGGAATTTGACATTTTCCATGCCAAAGACATCACTAATCGTGCATCCCGCCCGCATGGACATAACTTGGAGTAAAACACGCCAAGCTAGAACTGCAGAGAAACTGGAGAGAATCGAATACTTTTATATAAAACAATAATAAAACCAAAGATAGACACGAAATGCTGGGGTAACTCAGCATCGTTGGAGAAAATGGATAGGTAATGTTCCGGGTCAGGATGTCTTCCTCAGACATCAAATATCTGAAAATATACTAAAATATATTATACAATATATAACAATATATAAAAGGACATTAGAATCATACAGTTTGCTGTTTTTGCTATCTCATATCTAAAGGGATTTGATATTGGTAGATGTATCTGGGTAACTCCAGAACTGACTGAAGGCAGCTCGCACATCTTCCAAAGTCTTCAGAGGCCGCTGTAATTAACTGGACATGTTTCCTTTGCATTTAGCTGCTAATCAGTGGTTACTCTGCTGGAAGAACTTCTTAATTGTTCAGCCACTCAGGGTAGCTTGGAGACTTTGGGGCAGGAGGCAAGGACACACCTATTGGCACATGGCCTGTTAGAGTCATGTTGGCCCTTCAGCCCAACTCAAGTCAAGAGAGTTTTATTGTCATGTGTCCCAGATAGGACAATGAAATTCTTGCTTGCTACAGCAGAACAGAATATGTAAACATAATACAGAACAAGAGATAAAAGTTCAGTGTGTCTATATACCATAGACCATATATATACACATAAATAAACAGATAAAGTGCAACAGGCTGTTATTGTTCAGAGTTTGTTCGATGTCGTGTTTAATAGCCAGATGGCTGTGGGGAAGTAGCTGTTTCTGAACCTGAATGTTCGAGATTTCAAGCTCCTGTACCTTCTTCCCGATGGCAATGGAGAGATAGTGTGTCGCCAGGATGGTGTGGGTCTTTGATGATGTTGGCAGCCTTTTTGAGGTAGCGACTGCGATAGATTCCTTCGATGGTGGGGAGGTCAGAGCCGATGATGGACTGGGCAGTGGTCACAACTTTCTACATTTTCCGCTCCTGGATGTTCAAGTTGCTGAACCAAGCCATGATGCAACCAGTCAGTATGCTCTCTACTGTGCACCTGTAGAAGTTCGAGAGAGTCCTCCTTGACATACCGACTCCGTAATCCATGCTGACCAAGTTGTCTGCCTGAGCTAGCGCTGTTGCCTGTGCCTGGACCATATCCCTCCAAATCTTTCCTATCCATGTACTAGTTTAACTGTCTTTTAATGTCATAACTAGACTAAGTGGGACCCGTTGGGTACCTGTCACAAGGTAGGCCTGGTCCCCCAACGCAACCCGTTCCCCAACGCATTATTCCACCACTCACCTGTTCCCCCAATGCAACCCGTTCCCCCAACGCAATATTGTACCACATAGCCCCCCAACTGCGCACTCGGCTCATTTCCCCTCATCCCCCAACACTCCCTCCACCTCCTCTTTCCCCTCCCTCTTCTTTCCCCTCTCCTCCTCCCCTCCCCAATCCCTCACCTCTCTCTCCCTCTCCTTTCCCCTTCACTCAGTCACCCCCTCCATAACTCCTCTCCCCTCCCTACCCCTCCTCTCCCTCTATTCCCCACTCCCTCCCTCCATTCCCCTTCCTCCCCCACTCTCCTCACTTCCCCCACTTTCCCCCTTTCTCTCCCTACAATTTCCTCTCCCTCAATCCCCCCACACTCCCTCCTCACCTCCCCAGGATCTTTCCCCTCTCCTCCTCCTCCACTCCCCCAATCCCTCCCTCACCTCTCCATTCGCTCTCCTTTCCCCTACCCTCAGTCCCTCCTTCCCTCCTTCCATAAAAAGCAGCATCTGCAGTTCCTTCCTCCACAGGTCATTCATTGATAGCTGTGGTTTAGATCCCATTACATAGGGGGCGCTGTCCTGTGTGGTATGGCTGCCCAGCCTGCAGCTGTCCATTTTCATCTTTTTTAAATTTTTTAGTTAGTTAGTTGTTTTGTTTTTAGGAGTTCTATTCTTTTTTATGTGGGGGGTGGGGGGGGGGGGGGGAAGGGGGAACCTACTTTCTAGCGTCCATACCTGGTCGGAGAGGCAGCTTTTCTCCGGGCTGCACTTTCGACCTGTCCTCGCGGCCTACCAGCGGGCCTGTAGTGGCATTTCCTGAGGGGACCGCCCAGAACCTCGGCTTCGGCGGCGGCACAGCGCTGGAGCGCTATCGCGGAGCGGAGCGGGCGATGCCTTGCCCGGGTCGCCGCGCTGTAACTCCGGTGAGCTGGGAACGCCGGTGAACATAGTGGAGCTGCAAGTCTGTGGAGCGGTCAGCTGCGGGCGGCAGTGCTGTACTTTACATCGGGAGCCTGGGATCTCGCGACGAGATCGCCAGTGGTGGAGCTCCATCGACCGCGGCCTGTCGGCTTCGGAAGCCGCGGACTCCGGCAGGGAGACGGCCGTTCCAGGTGTCCCAAGCTGCTGAGAGGGTTCTCCCGACGCCGGAGCACCATCACCCGGCGAAGAAGGGCCTGTAACATCGGCCCCCGTAGCGGCGACTGTGGAGGCCTATATAGGCCAGACTATGGGTGGACAAGGGGATATGGACTGGACTTTGTGCCTTCCCCCACAGTGGGATCCATTGTGGGGGGATGTTTTTATGTTTTATGTTAAATTTCTTTAATGTTGTGTCTATTTATGCTGCATGGCAAGAACAAATTTCACTACACCATTTGTTGTATGTGACAATAAATGTCCTTTGTCCTTGTCCTTGTCCTTAACTTGATGGTTGGACCAGTTAGCATTGTGTGTGTGTGTGTGTGTTACACAAACTCCGCACAAACTGATCGGCCACCCAGCAACCCGACTCTCCATCCCTCCCTCTGCCCACTCCGGCTCAGCCGCCGCTTGGCCCATCCCCATCCTGTCCCACCGCCCGCTGCTGCCACTCGGCCCGTCCCCGCCCTGCCCACCCGCCTACCTGCCCGCTTGCTGCCACCGCCGGGCCGCAGGGGGGGAGGGATGTAGTCGGTGTTCGTCACGGTGGGTACCATGAGTTTCGATGAGCTGGTGGAGAAGATCTCCTCCGAGAGGACCGTGAGGATGAGTTACCGCAACGACGGCGGCGGAGGAGACAGACCCGAGGGGACGGGTAGACGGGATCGCCATTGCCGCAGAGGACGGGCGGGGGAGAAGGGCTGCCGCCGGTGGTGGGGGAGACGATAGACAAGTTACTGTGAGGAGGGGAGCGAGGAGTTTGTAAGTGAGGCGGGACAGGCCGCCGCTGGTGGGGCAGGAAGGGGCGTCGCCATCCCAGTCGTTGCATTGACTGACAGGAGAAGAGACAAATCTGCGTAGCGCTGACTGAAGGAACCTGCGCACGCGCGGTTTTTAAGATTTTTAAACCTCGATGACATTTACAATATACCACCGATCGGAACAAAACGTGTTGCACTCGCAGCAGAGGAGAACGGTTAGTAACCTGGCGACAAATCGTAGCACTATTGCGTACTGTTTTTGCGCAAATAGAAAAACTGCGCAAACTAGAAGAGCACACGATCAGAGTTTTAGTTATGTATAGATAGATAGATGTATAGATAGATAGTTAGATAGATATAAGATATATAAATAGATAGATAGATAGACTGAAGATTGTACCTGCCTCTACCACTTCCTCTGGTTGCTTGCTCTATGTATGTATGACCTTTGTATGAAAAAGTTACCCCTCAGGTCCCTTTTAAATCTTTCCCCCCTCGCCTGAAATCTGTACTCTCTAGTTTTAAACTCCTCAACTTGGGGAATAGAGTGCTGCTATTCACTTAATCCATGCCACTAATAATTTATATACACTGTAGGGTCACCGCACAGCCTCCTGCACTCCAAGAAAAAAGCTTCAGCCTATCCAGCCTCCCCTTATAACACAAACCCTCCAGACTCAGTCACATCCTCGTAAATATATTTTAGTTTCTAATTTAATAACATCCTTCGGAACAATTTGGCCCAAGGACCTGTTGCCATGCAATATAATTCTATGAATCTATGAATTCATGATGCTAGGAGAGCAGATTGTATTCAATGAAGAACAATTATAATCAAAATGGGTTTTTCAAACAATCTGATGTTTTTGAGTATAGGAGCAAAGAGGTCCTGCTGCAGTTGTGTAGGGCCATAGTGAGACCACACCTGGAGTATTGTGTATAGTTTTGGTACCCTAATTTGAGGAAGGACATTCTTGCTATTGACAGAGTGCAGTGTAGGTTTACAAGGTTAAATCCCGGGATGGCAGGACTGTAATATGCTGAGAGAATGGAGCGGCTGGGCTTGTATACTTTATTTGGTGTAGAGTTTAGGATGAGAGGGTATCTTATTGAAATATATATAAGAAATATATATAAATATAAGATTATCAAGGGTTTGACACGCTAGAGGCAGGAAACATGTTCCCGATGGTACACAAAAATGCTGGAGAAACTCAGCGGGTGCAGCAGCGGAGCGAAGGAAATAGGTAACGTTTCAGGCTGAAACCCTTCTTCAAAAGTTGGGGGTCCAGAATGTTGGGGGTCCCGATGTTGGGGGTCCAGAACCAGGGGCCACAGTTTAAGAATAAGGGGTAAGCCATTTAGAACGGAGATGAGGAAACACTTTTTCACACAGAGAGTTGTGAATTTGTGGAATTCTTTGCCTCAGAGGGCGATGGAGGCCGGTTCTCTGGATACTTTCAAGAGAGAGCTAGATAGGGCTCTTAAAGATAGCAGTCAGGGGATATGGGGAGAAGGCAGGAACGGGGTACTGATTGGGGATGATCAGCCATGATCACATTGAATGGCGGTGCTGGCACGAAGGGCCGAATGGATTACTCCTGCACCTATTATCTATTGTCTATTATGGCTATCATTATTAATAACTAGTTTTTAAAATTCTAGATTATTAATTGAATTTACATTGATCAGGTTTTAATGATACAGGTTTCTGCATAATTAGTGTGGACCTCTGGTTTAGGTCTAGGTTTATTATTGTCTCATGTACCGAGGTACAGTGAAAAGCTTTGTTTTGCAAGCTAGTCAACCAAATCTGATAATACTACACATAAATACAATCAAGCCAAACTCAAATACAAGTACACAAAGTGCTGGAGTAACTTAATGCGTCTAGCAGCATCTCTACAGAACATTTAGTTTAGTTTAGTTTATTAAAGACACGTGTACCAAGGTACAGTGAAGCGCTTTTGTTTGCTTGCTATCCTGTCAAAGAAAAGCATGCACTGATAAAGGATAATGGATACAACATTTAATGCAAGATAAAGTCTGATAAAGGTCTGATTAAAGATAGTTCGGGTCTCCAATGAATGGAAGATCTGGGCTGCACTGAAGCTGATGAGAGGACCATTCAGTTGCCTAATGACAGCTAGGAAGAAACTGTCCCTGAATCTGGAAATAAGCATTTTCAAACTTCTGTACCTCTATCCTGATGGGAGAGGAGAGAAGAGGGAGTGACCGGGGTGAGGCTGATCTCCAAAGTCCAATGACTGCAATGGGGCAGAAGTAAATCCTCTGGATGCCTGGTCTAGTAAGATAACTTCTGTAAATGGCCCCAAAGCAGAAGCGTCCATGTTGCGGGGCTGGAAACTGGAAGTATCCTGAGCTAATTCTGCTACCACCATCATCTATTGCGACAAATGATGGCTTCCACTGATTGTTGCCGGAAGCTTGCGTCCATTTCAGAACGGACGATGACAGCGAGGTCAACATTTGTAACAAGATGGACACGAAAAGAAGAAGGCCTCTGTAAATCAACATAACCAGTCCACTACTAAACATTGTTAGCAGCAAAACTGGTGGTAAGATTGGATTGTGGAGAACAAGGCCTACTATTCACTTCTCTGGCTTCTCACACTGATTGCAGCTGAGTGCAGTACAATGAAAGCCCAAAACACCAACATTGCTGTGAGAATGCATCTTTAAAAAACAGACTCTGTTGCCTGCACCAATTTGCTGGCACCATCTATGTACGTCAGTGAGGTGAGGAGACTTGGTCATTGGGTGCAATATGCTGCATAACCTACCTGACCAAAGCCAAAATCCAGTATTGGTGATGAAGCAGCAAGTAGATCACGACCCTGAAGGATACGAGACAGAGCCTAGAGAGCAGGTGCAAATGGGAGGCTCTCAGGGGCAATCCTTAGTGAATGGCATCTCCCATCTCCCACCAGAACAAAAGGCCATCTGCTTGGCCTATAATGGACTCCCTCATAAGTTGATGATTTCAGTCAGGAGTTGGTTGAACCATAGACCCCTAAAGCTACCTAAGTGGCCATCTGCAAACTAATATCCTTAAAACCAGCACAATGCATATGTAACCTACCTTGTGACACATATGATAACATATATCATAGGACACCATGTCATGCAGAAAATTCCCTCACATTATAGATTCATAGTCATAGCGTGGAACCAGGCACTTTGGCCCAACATGGCCACACCGACCAACATGTCCCATCTACACTAGACCCACTTCCCTGCGTTTGGCCCATATCCCTCTAAACCTGTTCTTTCCACGTACCTGTTTAAATGTTTCTTAAAGTTGTGATGGTTCCTGCCTCAGCTACCTCCTACAGCAGCTTGTTCCATACACCCACCACCCTTTGAGCTAGAAGGTTACCCCTCAGGTTCCTATTAAATCTATCCTTCCTCACCTTAAACCTATGTCCTCTGGTTCTCAATTCCCCTACTTTGGGCAAGAGACTTTATTCCTCTCATTATTTTGTGCACCTCTATCAGATCACCCCCTCATCATCCTGCGGTCCAAAGAATAGAGTCCAAGCCTGCTCAACCTCTCCCTATAGCTCAGGACTCTCAAGTCTTGGTAACATCCTCGTAAATCTTCTCTGCAACCTTTCCAGCTTGACTACATCTTTCCTATAACATGGTGCCCAAAACATGGTGCCACAATACTCTAAACTGTGGTCTTATATAACTGCAACATGACCTTCCCAAACTCTATACATTATAGTATTATTGTTTACCTGCCCTAAATTCAGCCATCAATGGATGATTCCTAAATCCTACAACTTTAATACGTTAATATAAAATGTCTCTGTCTTCCCTGATCTGTGCAACCTAGTTTAAGAACACTGATCTCCACCCAAAATGTACTTTCCTTGGATCACTCCATGTTGAAAATATAAACATTGATGGAGATCAAGACTGATGTTCAACATTGCAGCGTGCAGGAAGATGCATTGCAGGGCTAACATTTCAAAACCAATGACGTTCAGATCATTCAACAATGAGAAATATTTTACAAGATTTTATTGGGCTTCACTTTCGGACTATTCCAAGGTCCATTATGGGACACAACATAATTGCATCTGATCATTCTAGTGTCACACTTGCCTGCACAAACCATCACTTCTCACCAATGATTCTTTACCTACTCCTCGTACTTTCAATCCCCTGCAACGAACTAATGCCTTATATCAATCACCATGCAATCTCACTGATGTTTCTTTGAACATTTCCAAGCTAATAATTCACAATCTTCTGACAGAAAAATCAAATTCTCCTAATCTCAGAGATAAATTACAAACTATTTTCCTGAGATTATATTTTGCAATTGTGGAATCTGTTATGTTGTCTATAATAATAATAATAATAATAGATTTTATTTATATAGCGCTTTTCAGGACTCAAAGTCGCTTTACAATTGAGAGTCAGGAATAAACAAAACAAAATAGAGCAGTAAGACAGAGGGGAGGGGAACATGGGACTAAGGGTATGCAGAGGTGAAGAGATGGGTCTTGAGGCGGGACTGGAAGATGGTGAGGGACTCAGAATTTCGGACCGGTTGTGGGAGGGAATTCCAGAGCCTGGGAGCTGCCCTGGAGAAGGCTCTGCCTCCAAAGGTGCAGAGGTTTGATTTCGGAGTGGAGAGGAGACCAGCTGATGTGGATCTGAGGGACCGTGAGGGTTGGTAGGGGGAGAGGAGGTCAATGAGATAAGGGGGGGGGCAGGTTGTTGAGGGCTTTGTAGGTGAGGACCAGGATTTTGTAGGTGATCCGGTGGGAAATGGGAAGCCAGTGAAGTTCTTTGAGAACTGGGGTGATGTGGTGCCAGGATTTGGTGTGGGTAATGAGTCGAGCGGCTGCATTTTGGACCAGTTGGAGTCGTTTGATGCTGCTGGAATTGATTCCGAAAAGAAGAGAGTTACAGTAGTCCAGTCGGGAGGAGATGAAGGCATGGATGAGTCTTTCAGCAGCGGGGGGTGTGAGAGACGATCTGATTTTTGCAATGTTGCGGAGGTGAAAAAATGATGTTTTGACAACATGGCGGATGTGAGGCTCAAGGGAGAGGGTTGAGTCAAGGATCACGCCAAGGTTGCGTGCCTGAGGAGATGGGGAGACAGTGGTGCCGTCGATAGTGAGAGTGGGGTTGTTAATTTTAGTGAGTGTTGATTTGGAGCCAATGAGGAGAAATTCTGTTTTGCTACTGTTTAATTTAAGGAAGTTGAGTTGCATCCAAGATTTGATGGCTGATAGGCAGGAGTTGATATGGGAGAGAGAGGGGTGGTGGGGGGACTTGGTGCTGAGATAGATCTGGGTGTCATCAGCATAGCAGTGGAAGTCCAGTTTGAAGTGACGGAGTATATGACCAAGGGGGAGGATGTAGATGATGAAGAGGAGGGGACCAAGAACGGAGCCTTGGGGAACGCCTTGAGTGACAGTGGCTGTGGCAGAGGTGTGGTTATGGAGAGAGATGAAGTGGGATCGGTTGGAAAGGTAAGAACGGAACCAGCTGAGTGCAGAACCTTCAATGCCAAGGTCCCTAAGTCTGGTGAGCAGGATGTTGTGGTTGACGGTATTGAAGGCTGCACTCAGGTCGAGGAGGATGAGGATATTGAGGGAGCCAGAGTCAGCAGAGGTAAGGAGGTCATTGAGGACTTTGAGGAGAGCAGTTTCTGTGCTATGGAGGGGGCGAAAGCCAGATTGGAGGGGTTCGAATAGGTTATACGCGAGGAGGTGGGAATGAAGTTGTGACGCGACGATGCGCTCCAGGGTTTTTGAAAGAAAGGGGAGGTTTGAGATGGGGCGGTAGTTAATGAGAGAGGAGGGATCAAGACCAGGTTTCTTTAAGATTGGTGTAACAGCAGCAGTTTTGAAAGCAGAGGGGACAATTCCTTGGGACAATGAGGAGTTGAAAAAATTAGTGAGGTAGGGGCAGAGAGCAGGGAGGCAGGACTTCAGCAGGGGAGTGGGGAGAGGGTCAATGGAGCAGGTTTGGAAGAGCTGATGAGTTTGGAGATTTCAGTAGGGGTGACCGGATCAAACTGGGAGAGGAAGCAGTGAGGGGGAGGGGTATGGAGATCAGCGGAGATGTTGAAAGGAGGGGCCTTGGTAGGTGGTGGAGTAGATGCTGGGGAGTCGGGTACAGGGGATAGGGATAGATAGATGGTGCTAATTTTATCAGCAAAAAAGTGGAGGAATGAGTTGCAGAGATCCGGAGTGGAGGTGGGGAGAGTGATGGCTCGAGGCTTGAGGAGGTTGCAGACTGTGGAGAAGAGGGTTCTGTGGTTCAGGCAGGGGTCAGTGAATATGGAGGAGAGGTATGCAGATTTAGCAGCAATGAGGGCATCTTTGTAGGCAGTGAGGTGGAGTTTGTAAGCTTCATGGTGGACTGTGAGAGGTGATTTCTTTATGAGTCGTTCAAGTCGGCGACCAATCTGTTTCAGCTTACGAAGTGCAGGTGTGTACCAGGGTGAAGATTTATTAAAAGTTACGGTTCTTGTTTTGGAGGGAGCCAGAGTGTTAAGGGAGGTAGACAAGGTGGAATTGAGATGGTTTGTGAGATCATCAGGTGAGATGTGGGTTGAGTCCAGGGGGAGAGTGGTGGAGAGCAGGTCAGAGAGATGGTGAGGATCGATAGATTTTAGATTACGGAAGGTGATTTCTCGGAGGAAGCGGGGGCGAGGTGTCGGAGAAGGGATGGTGAACCGTATGAGTTTATGATCCGAGAGGGGGAAGAGGCATGGATGGAGGTCGAGTACCGGTTGATTTGTGGAGCAGACCAGGTCAAGGATGTGACCTTTGTCATGAGTGGGAAAGGTGACGTGCTGAGTGAGAGAGAAGTTGTCAAGTAGAAAAGCGAATTCAGATGCGAGCTTGCAGGTGGGGGAGTCCATATGAATGTTTAAGTCACCAAGTAGCAGCAGACGTGTGGTGAGAGATGAGACAAGTGTGAGGAATTCAGTGAAATCAGATAGGAAGGAGGGGTTTGGTTTAGGTGGCCGGTAAATGAGGATGATTGTCATGGACGAAAGGGCTTTGAAGGCAAGGAATTCAAATGATGCTACTGGGGGGAGGGGGAGTTCAACGATAGGAAAGTTCTGGTTGAAAATAACAGCGAGGCCGCCTCCATGGCGGGAGGGGCGGGGTTTGGAAATATAATTAAACCCAGATGGGGATGCTTGGTTGAGGGAGAAGAAGACATTGGGTTGTTGCCAGGTTTCAGTGAGCAGAAGGAAGTCAAGAGTGTTGTCAAGGATTAGTTCATGGAGGGCAAGGGCTTTGTTGTTAAGCGACCGGGTGTTGAGGAGGGCAAAGTTGGCATTGTGAGAGGGTGGAGGGATGGGGGCAGGCTGGAGAGATCTGAGGTTGTCCCAGTTGACAGTGCATATGGTCAGCTGGGATGGGGGGTGACACAGTTGAGGGGGGGCAGAGCGTGATAGTGAGCAGATGGATGGAATGGGATGTCCAAGGCCGGAGCAGACAAGCTTGCATCGAGAGCCTCTATGGATGTAGCGGGGTCGACGTAGAAGTCCAAATTGTTTAATGATTGTGATGCAGGATGGGGTGTGGTTGTTGGAGAGACCAGTCAGCCGCAGAGCCGAGTATTTGATCATAGATACATAGATACATAGATACATAGAAAATAGGTGCAGGAGTAGGCCATTCGGCCCTTCGAGCCTGCACCGCCATTCAATACGATCATGGCTGATCATCCAACTCAGTATCCCGTACCTGCCTTCTCTCCATACCCCCTGATCCCTTTAGCCACAAGGGCCACATCTAATTCCCTCTTAAATATAGCCAATGAACTGGCCTCAACTACCCTCTGTGGCAGAGAGTTCCAGAGATTCACCACTCTCTGTGTGAAAAAGTTTTTCCTCATCTCGGTCTTAAAGGATTTCCCCCTTATCCTTAAGCTGTGACCCCTTGTCCTGGACTTCCCCAACATCGGGAACAATCTTCCTGCATCTAGCCTGTCCAACCCCATAAGAATTTTGTACGTTTCTATAAGATCCCCTCTCAATCTCCTAAATTCTAGCGAGTATAAGCCAAGTCTATCCAGTCTTTCTTCATATGAAAGTCCTGACATCCCAGGAATCAGTCTGGTGAACCTTCTCTGCACTCCCTCTATGGCTATAATGTCCTTCCTCAGATTTGGAGACCAAAACTGTACGCAATACTCCAGGTGTGGTCTCACCAAGACCCTGTACAACTGCAGTAGAACCTCCCTGCTCCTATACTCAAATCCTCTTGCTATGAAGGCCAACATACCATTCGCTTTCTTCACTGCCTGCTGCACCTGCATGCCTACTTTCAATGACTGGTGTACCATGACACCCAGGTCTCGCTGCATCTCTCCATTTCCTAATCGGCCACCATTTAGATAATAGTCTGCCTTCCCGTTTTTGCTACCAAAGTGGATAACCTCACATTTATCCACATTATACTGCATCTGCCAAACATTTGCCCACTCACCCAGCCTATCCAAGTCACCTTGCAGTCTCCTAGCATCCTCCTCACAGCTAACACTGCCCCCCAGCTTAGTGTCATCCGCAAACTTGGAGATGTTGCTTTCAATTCCCTCGTCCAGATCATTAATATAAATTGTAAATAGCTGGGGTCCCAGCACTGAGCCTTGCGGTACCCCACTAGTCACTGCCTGCCATTGTGAAAAGGACCCGTTTACTCCTACTCTTTGCTTCCTGTTTGCCAGCCAGTTCTCTATCCACATCAATACTGAACCCCCAATACCGTGTGATTTAAGTTTGTATCCTAATCTCTTATGTGGTACCTTGTCGAAAGCCTTCTGAAAGTCCAGATACAACACATCCACTGGTTCTCCCCTATCCACTCTACTAGTTACATCCTCGAAAAATTCTATAAGATTCGTCAGACACGATTTACCTTTCGTAAATCCATGCTGACTTTGTCCAATGATTTCACCACTTTCCAAATGTGCTGCTATCCCATCTTTAATAACTGACTCTAGCAGTTTCCCCACTACCGATGTTAGACTAACTGGTCTGTAATTCCCCGTTTTCTCTCTCCCTCCCTTCTTAAATGAAGCGGCAGAGAGGTTGTCCAGCGGTGAGGGCGCAGAGAGGTGACCAGCAGAGAAGTCGAAGAGAGGTGTCCAGCAGCGATGGGTATCCGGTAGCGAGGGTGCAGAGAGGTCGTCCAGCGGTGCAGGTGCAGAGAGGCATCCAGCGGTGCAGGTGGAGAGAGAAGCCAGCGGTGGGTGAGCAGAGAGGCCGTCCGGTAGAGCGGGTGCAGCGAGGTGTCCAGCAGTGAGGGAGCAAAGAGGCCGTCCAGCAGTGCAGGTGCAGTGAGGCGACCAGCGGTGCAGGTGGAGAGAGAAGCCAGCGGTGGGTGAGCAGAGAGGCCGTCCGGTAGAGCGGGTGCAGCGAGGAGTCCAGCAGTGAGGGAACAAAGAGGCCGTCTAGCAGTGCGGGTGCAGGGGCCGTCCAGCGGCGCAGGTGCAGGGGCCGTCCAGCGGCGCAGGTGCAGAGAGAGGCTGTCCAGGTTGGGGGTGCAGCGTTGTTGGTGCAGGGAGGTGTCCAGGGAGGTGTCCAGCGTCGACGGTGCACAGACAGGTAAGAGGTTACAAGAGGGGGGGGGGGGGGAATGTCGGGCGGAGAAGCGGCGAACAGTCAACGCCTGTTATATTATTACATTGGTTACATATATTACAATATATATTACATTAGTCTGGGCACTCTCGAGAGTTAGGCTTATAGATGATCAGTCACATAGAGATGAATTATCTAGGTATAATCTACACTATATCAGTGTTACATTTTGATTTGAATATACCATTGTGTTCCTTGCTGTGCTCCATCTTTCTTCTCTCAGTAATATTGAGGACATTTAAACACTCTTACTCATGCCAAGTAATCTTCATTCCTCATCCCTGCACTAACTGACCGCATTAATCAATTCTTCCATTTTAACATTTGTGACTTGCTTTGCAGATCATCCAACTCCCAATCTCTGTAATCTCCTCATTCCTGGCAACCCTTTGACATACCAGAGTTTTGAAAATCTGATAAATTGGTCATCCCCAAGTTTGTTTACACTCTTAATAGTAGCCCAAGCTTCGCTTGCCAGGCCATAAGATGCAGAATTGCTCACCTAAATCCTTTTGGATCCTATCTTGTCTTTTGTTCTTTCAGGTGATTGGTCAAACTTTTAATAATTTTTCCTTCTGTGGCTTAGCGACTGGTATTTGTTGATAATACTCCTGTGAAGGCTCAAAAGGTAGTTTGCTATATTTAAAGTTCTCTACATTTTAAATAGAAATTTTACTTTGAACAAAATCAATCATGCATTCTCTGGTGCTATTTTTCATTTTCTGCAATTATCTGATTACAAATATTGAAACTGTTAAAACTATTAATAATTGATTCTGAAAAGGATGCCCAGGAATTAAATTGAGTAATTTGCTATGTGTTTAAATTAGATAAGCATGTAGAATTCAATATCTTACATTTTAAAGAGGTATTATCATATAAATCATCAACCCAATTGATTATCTTCTAAACATATGCTCAATTAATTTAACTCAATAAAACAATTAGGATAGAAGTTCAAATGAAATATTAGTCAGGAAGATTACTATTGTCATATCAAATACCCAAATGAGTTTCTAAATGGCGCTATTTAGTTTGATTTGCATAGGAACCTTTAATTACCAAATAGTACAATGTGTTTAATTGACAAAACAATTAAATAATTGGATGGTAAGGCTCAAAGGAGGGCAAATATTGAGTTTTATACAATCAGGTCCATTGGTTTCTGAAGTAGGAAAGATAGTTTATTGTTCGCTTCCTTTTCCCACCTTGTTATTAATATTTTCGTTCCATCTCAGTTTTTAACATCTTAAACGCTTGAAGGCACCTATAGGATGCACTGCCACAAAAAGTCAGCCAGTGTCTTCAAAGACCCATGCACTCTGGCCATTCTCTCATTTTACTCCTGCCATTGGGAAGATGGTATACAGTAGGAGACTGAAAACCATGACCTACAGATTCAGGAACAGCTTCTTCCCAATAACAATCAGGCTAGTGAATACTACAAATACCAACTAAACTTTGAAATACACCATTCCTTCTCTTCTGGGATGCAGCCTGTCCCGCTGAGTTACTCCAGCATTGGTGCCTATCTTCGAACTACAAGCTGTTTTGGTGGCACTGGGGACTAAGGGCTTTTCTTTTGTTTACACTAATATTATTTTAAAACATTTATTAAACTTACTTTGTTTGTTTTATTATGTTTATCTACTGAGTACTGTGTTTACAGCCCTGGTATGCTGCTGGAAGCACAAATGTAATTGTTCCGTTTCGGTACATATGACAATTAAATACCCCTGACTCTTGATCTTTATTTAAGGTAATTATCAACCACTATCGTTGAAATTTAGCCCAAGAGATGTAAAAAGAATTTCATGAACTACAGGGAAATCGTTAGTGACAGCTTCACACATCAGTGCATTTTCAGTTTGACCACACAATGCCCTGCTAAAACAGCTGTTTAGGAGGCTGATATTTAAGTTTTTAAGTAAATTTCCTATCCAACCACTGAAAGCTCATTCATCAAAATATCAAACTTGAACACTGATTAAAAACACAGGAAATCGTAAAATGGACCGAAGTCACAACTTCTGAGAAAAATTAAAGAAACCAGAGGTACTCTTGAAATCCCAGGTGAAAGTTGCCAGGAAGTAAATAACATGCATTCATCAATGATGATGAGATTTTCAAAGTACGTCAAAGGTACTCAGTTGACGAGAAAAATTCATCCTGTCAAAGATTCATTTTGACTTACTGCAAACCCTGTTACCTGGCTTTTCTGTAACTTTTTTAACAATTCCATCCTGCAGGCCATCAAAGAAAAAAATCAAGATGTTTGCCAAGGAGCAAATATTGAAATGAAAACAGTTTATTATACGTAAGTGATTCAACCTGTGATGACATGTTTCATATCCAGTTTGATTATACAAAAGAGATATTGCAGTTAAAATAATTATACATTGAATCTGTACAACTTGTCTGAATAAATGACTGAGGAACAATTCCTTGTATGGATCGTCTCTAACGAAGTTTTTCTGGTCTTGATGGGAAAGCAATTTACTCCTTTTCATTGCCTTTTTCTGCTTTCTTTAAAGCTGGCTTCTCTTTCCCAGATATGGCTGAAATCTGAAGAAAGGTCTCGACCCGAAATGTCACCTATCCAAGTTCTCCAGAAATGCTGCCTAACCCACTGAGTGATTCCAGCTATTTGTGTGCCTTTGATGGCTGTTATCTTCTTTGGTAATTTTGCATTTTTAAATATGCCAAACAAACTTTTGTTCGTATTTGCCTTCATCATTCTGCGATTAACCATGAACATTTTCGGAGTTATTATTACACTTCCTTACAAAATCATTTGCTACTTGATTATTACATGATTGGTAATTGTTAATTTTAGAAATTTGGCATCTGTCATTCATGACACTGTTATAACAATGCAGCAAAGAAGCTCCTCGTGGGTTCAGTAGTTGATAGAGGGTGTGATCCTGATAAGGTCAGTTAATCAAATCAATAGCATTGTGTCCCAGTGCATCTTCACCAAGACACTGACAACTATTTTAGTGGAGGATGCGCCTAATCTTGGTAGTGCAATGGGTATGCACAGTGACGCAGCGATAGAGTTTCTGCCATACAGCACCAGAGATCCGGGTTCAATCCTAACTACGGGTGCTGTCTGTATGGAGTTTGTACGGAGTTTGTACTATCTCGATGTTAGCGTGTGGATTTTCTCTGGGTGCTCTGCTTTCCTCCCACACTCCAAAGACGTACAGTTTGTAGATTAATTGACTTCTGTAGAATGTAATTTGTCCCTAGTGTGTAGGATACAGCTAGTGTATGGGGTGATCGCTGGTTGCCGTGGATCCGGTGCGCCGAACGGCCTGCTTCAATGCTGTATCTCTAAAGTGAGGATGCAATGAGAAGTCCAATCATGAACCGTGAGAGCAGCTGACCAGGGTAGGATCTCACCTTGCATTGGATGAGATGAGCCTAAAGATTGTAAGGAACAGGCTGAGGAGCAAGCCACGTGGTCCCTTGACGCTCCGCTTTGCTATTTTCCAGATTAACCTGCAATTAATCCACAATTTGCCTGATCCCAACATCCTCTTTATTTTCCTCGATTCTTAAATTCAATCGGTCTCAGCGTTAAATATACTGTATAACTGAACACCCAGAGACCTCTGAAGTACAGAATTCCAAAGAGTTATAGCACTCCGGGTAAAGACATTTCTCTTCTTCTCTTTTAAAATGTTGTTTCCTTAACGTGAGACAATACAACCAGTCCCTCCTCAACATGAGACCCTACACCCTAGTTCCAGACACCAGCTGGAAGAGAATCATAGAATCATAGAATCATACAACACAGAAACCAACCCTTTGGCTCAACAAGTTTATACGATCTGTCAAGAAGTTATCAATATTAACTCTACACTCATCCTATTTTTTTCTTCCCATGTTCCCATCAACTTCCCCCTGGATTATAACACTCACCTACACACTAGGAGCTATTAAGAATAAGAGCCTAAGAATGTAGTAACATGCATAGGCCACTCAGCTCCTCAAGTCTACCTTGCCCTTCATGGCTGATCTGCCCCAGGTCATATCTCTCAGTTCACCATATTCCACAATTTGTTAATCTTTCAAACAAATTATCAATTTTCTCTTTAAATATCCCTAATTGAGCGAATTACAGATTCACCACCCTCAGCGAGAAGAAGTTCCTGGAAGTAGGGCTGCTAACATTGGGTGAGAGTTGAGAGTGAGAAATTGCGAGGGAGCGTAGCGACCGAGGGGGGAGGGTGTTTGAGGGGGGTGTCCCACCTACCACGGTAGGGAGCTTTCGCATTTTTTAGCTTGAAATTGTGCAATCTTGTGCATACTGTAGCGAGTCTTTTAACTTGAATGCAACATTTCTGCTTTAAATTGGATTAGGTATGAATAAGGTTAGGCTAAATTACATTCCTAATTACATTCAACAATAGAGCCAGGCTCTGATCAGCAGGTGCAGCACATAAATGACTATATTCATGTATGGAAATCAGATTATATTCATGCTGTTATGCATATATATATAGAAAAACACAGAGAAACAAGGCAAGTCAGACTTGCATCACTGTTCTGCACAAATCAATCAACCTTACCTTTTGAATATAGAAACAAGATGAAAATAATGCCACATATCCAATCATATATGGTTCAATGAAATTAAGATATATATGTTAAAAATATATGGAAACAGGCCCTTCAGCCCACCAGGTCCACACCGACCAGCAATCTATCATACACCAGTTCCATCCATTACGCAAGAGACAATTTACAGAAGCCAATTAACCTACAAACCGGCACTTCTTTCGGATATGGGAGAAACTGTAATATCCAGAGAAAACCTATGTGGTAATAAGGCAACAACTCTACTGCTGCACCACCGTGCCACCCCATTAAATTATTTTTTCTGTAATATATTTATTATGGTGTCACGTCAATAAAGATGAACACATGATTCTGATTTCTGCCCTTAGTTGGATAACACACATCCCCAATCATTGTGTTTTATGGCTGGTTTTCAACCTCTTCAGTCTGAAGGTCTCGACCCGAAACATCACCCATTCCTTCTCTCCAGAGATGTTGCCTGTCCTGCTGAGTTTTTCTAGTTTTTAGTGTCTATCTTCAGTTTAAACCAGCATCTGCAATTCCTTCCTCCACTATTTGTTAAGCAAAACAGGTCAATAGACAATAGGTGCAGGAGTAGGCCATGCGGCCCTTCGAGCTAGCACCGCCATTCAATGTGATCATGGCTGATCATCCCCAATCAGTACCCCGTTCCTGCCTTCTCCCCATATCCCCTGACTCCACTATTTTTAAGAGCCCTATCTAGCTCTCTCTTGAAAGCATCCAGAGAACCCGTCTCCACCGCCCTCTGAGGCAGAGAATTCCACAGACTCACCACTACCTGTGAGAAAAAGTTTCCTCGTCTCCGTTCTAAATGGCTTACTCCTTATTCTTAAACTGTGGCCCCTGGTTCTGGACTCCCCCAACATCGGGAACATGTTTCCTGCCTCTAGTGTATCCAAACCCTTAACAATCTTATATGTTTCGATGAGATACCCTCTCATCCTTCTAAACTCCAGAGTGTACAAGCCCAGCTGCTCCATTCTCTCAGCATATGACAGTCCCGCCATCCCGGGAATAAACCTTGTAAACCTACACTGCACTCCCTCAATAGCAAGAATGTTCTTCCTCAAATTAGGGGACCAAAACTGCACACAATACTCCAGGTGTGGTCTCACTAGGACTCTGTACAACTGCAGAGGACCTCTTTGCTCCTATATTCAATTCCTCTTGTTATAAAGGCCAACATGCCATTCGCTTTCTTCACTGCCTGCTGTACCTGCATGCTTACTTTCATAGACTGATGTACAAGGACCCCCAGATCCCGTTGTACTTCCCCTTTTCCCAACTTGACGCCATTTAGATAGTAATCTGCCTTCCTGTTTTTGCTACCAAAGTGGATAACCTCACATTTATCCGCATTAAACTTCATCTGCCATGCATCTGCCCACTCCCCCAACCTGTCCAAGTCATCCTGCATTCTCATAGCATCCTCCTCACAGTTCACACTGCCACCCAGCTTTGTGTCATCTGCAAATTTGCAGAGGTCCTATTCGCAAAATATTATTCACCTCAACTAAGTTTTTTCTTCACCTCTGTTGCTGCAGAGAATACAATCCCAATTATCAAATCTTTCTTCAAAATGAAAAAAAAAATCCTGCCCTGCCAACATCTTCATAAATCGCCCCTGGATCCTCTCCAGAGCAATTGCACCCTTTCTACAATGTGTCATAGTCTTACAGCATGGAAACAGGCTTTTCATCCCAACTTGTTCATGCAGATCAAGATGCCCCATCTAAACTAGTCCCATTGATCTGCATATAGCCTATATCCCTTTAAACCTTGTGTGTGCCAGTGTGTGTGTGTGAGAGTGTGTGTCAGTGAAGCGGCGACAACATCCGGAGTGAGCGGAGACTTGGCAATACCTGGGGAGCATTTCCCTCCCGGGAATGCGGGCCGGCCCAGGTGCTCCTTGTCCAGCTGGGGTCTGGGGGAGGTGAGGGTCAGTGACCTGGGGGTCAGGCATCGGGGCGGAGCCTTAGCCCGAGATTCATCCCCGCGGCTTTGGATGCGGCACCGAAGCCCCCACTCACCCCGTCCGCTCCTGGCTCCGGGCCTGGCTTAAAACTCCATGGGGTGTGGACAGAGCGGCCGATGGACCAGCACCAGCATATTTTTCAGCGTGAGAAATTTGTGATCAGCGTGAGAGCGTGAGAATTTTGTGAAATGTGTGAGGCTCACGCTCAATGCATGAGAGTTGCCAGCCCTGCTAATAATGCAAACATTTTATGCAAGTTCCAATTGTTTGGACAAAAATCACTTATTACTGCTTTATACCAGTTAAGTTACTTTAAGACCATTTCAGAAATGATGGCAGTCAACTAACAAATTAAAGCAAACTAAAAAAAGATAACATGTTCCCTTTCCTGACTCTACCTCATAAGTACTTTAACACTGTTAACAGAGCAAAGGGATATTAATCTCAAGAATCAAAATGGGGAAAGTGGGGGCAATTTTGCTTAAATGGTAATTCTAAGCCCATTCAGAGTTATACAACATGTATGTGACTGGCCCACTTTGTCCATAATGATCAAGTTGGCATTCTTCGTGCCCCGGGACTGGCTGCAGTTCCCAGATCAGCTCGCGTCCCAGGGACTGGCTGCAGTTCTCAGGTCGGCTCGCCTGCCCCGACCCCTCGAAACGCGGTGTTTCGGGTCACGGGCCGGATTCGGCCCGTGTGCCGTAGGTTGCCGAACCCTGTCCTAGATGTTTGGCCTCATTGTGGTCCCCCCATGTTTTACAACTGATTCACCTGGTTAGTTCTGTGTCCGGCTGCTTCATGTTGTCACCGGCTGCACATCCAACCAAGAAAGAAGAGAAGAGAAGAAACGCAACGTCACTCACAGCCATCAACCGACGCACAGATCGCTCTGATGTGGTACAAAGAGACAAACTGTGCAGGGACTGAAGACAGCGTGAGAATTCTGTCATCAGCATGAGAGCGTGAGAATTGGCTGAAATGTGTGACTCGTGCTCAAAGCGTGAGAGTTGGCAGCCCTGTCTAAGGCCAGGATGTGACAACACACACGGAGAGAACACACACACACACACACGCACACACACACACACGCACACACACACGCAGGCGCACACGCACGCACGCACGCACGCACGCGCGCACGCCCAGACGCACGCACGCGCGCGCACACACACGCACACACACACAGGGAGGCACACACACACAGAGACACGAATACACACACAGGGAGACACACACAGACACACACACACACAGACACGCACACACACAGACACACACACACACACACACCCAGGGAGACACACAGAGACACGCACACACACAGGGAGACAGACACAGACACACACACACCTTTCCTTCCCCTCTCTCCCTCCTCCCTCTCCCTCCCTCTTTCCTCCCCTCTCCCTCCCTCTTTCCTCCCCTTCCTCCCCCATCCCTCCCTCCTTCCTCCCCATCTCTCCTCCCCCTTCCCCCCCTCCCTTCCTTTTTCCTCCCCCTCCCTCTTTCCTCACACTCCTTCTCCCCTTTCTCCTCCCCCCCCCTTTATCCCCTTTCTACCTTCCCTCCTCTCTCTCTTTGCCTCCCCTCCCTTTTTTTATTTCCCTCTCTCTCTCTCTCTCTCTCTCTCTTTCTCCCCTCCCTCTCTCCTCCCTCTCTCTCCCGGACGCCCAATGGGGAGTCTGGCGGGCACGGTGCAGCGTGGATTGGCGGCGCTGGCGCTGCTGTGTGAGTTGAAGGGCAGGAGAGAGGGAGGGAGGGAGCGAGGCTGCAGCAGTGGCCAGCAGCACAGCGCTCGCACCCGGCACACAGAAGCGCTGACACTCGCTGCCCGGGACCGACGCGCTTCCCCAGACCGTGCAGATCGCTGTCATGTGGCGCAAAGCGATAAACTGTGCTGCAAAAGCAGCAAAGATCCTATAGCTCCGCTATTGGATCTTTGCTGTGCAAGGACTGAAGACAGCGTGAGAATTCTGTCATCAGCGTGAGGCCGTGAGAATTGATTGAAATGCATGATTCTCACGCTCAAAGCGTGAGAGTTGGCAGCCCTGTGGAAGCCTCAATTTTATATGACCATCCTCTTACCTAGTAACTATATCCCCTTTCAAGACTTTCACTAGTGGGATTATTTCACCGTCTAACCCGCCATGCCCCCTCAGAATCTTATATTTAGTTTAGTTTAGTTTAATTTACAGATACAACATGGAAACAGGCCCTTCAGCCCACCGAGTTCGTGCCGACCAACAATCATCTGTACACTACTTCTATCTTATACACCAGGGACAATTTACAGAAGCAAATTAACCGACAAACCTGCACGTCTTTGGAATGTGGGAGGAAATCGGAGCACACAGAGAATATCTACGCGGTCACACAGAGAATGAACAAACTCCATAAAGACATTACCCGTAGTCAGGATCAAACCAACGTCACCTACACTATAAGGCGGCAACTGTACAGCTGTGCCACTGTGCCACCCTGATTCAATAAGATCACACCTCACTCTTCTAATCTCCAAAAACATGGATCCAATTTCTTTAGTCACTTATGATCGGGCAAACCTCTCATTCCATCAATTTTCAAATTAATTTCTTTTGAACCACCTCTCAATGTCAGTATATCCTTTCTTACACAAGAAAACCAAAGCGGTGATGGTATTGCATGTGTGACCAGGTCATCTACCAACCCACATGTCTTTGGGATGTGGGATATCTGTTTCTAACCGGAAGCCTGGCAGTGGTTGAGCAGCCACAAGCTCAGCAGCAGTTGCCCTCTGTGAACACACAGACTAGCTTCTAACACTTTTAAAAGGTATAAAACCATCATAGCGATTTCTTAAAGCAAGGGTGTCCCAATTTCACAATTTGTTTTGTGGACAGCCAATATGGAAGCACCCACTTAAAACATCATAAATGGATGAAATCCATTCTCTAGATGGAAGTCTCATGTTCTCAGGTTAAGTTTGAGAATCAATATTCAGATGAGGAGGTGAAGTGGGAGAAGAAGAAATGGCATTAAGTATAGGCCAGTCTGTGCATGATTGAAGGAAAAATCACATTTAAGGGTGATACTATCCGATTAATTTCTGTCCGTTTTTCTGGTGCGGTGGTGATAGAAATCTTGCAGTAAATAACTTGCCCAAGGTGTGATGTGGAGAATGCTCTGGCTAGGAACATAGAGTCATAGAGCCATAGTGCCATACAGCGTTGAAAACAGGCCCTTCAGCCCAACTTGCCCACACCAACCAACATATCCCATCTACACTAGTCCCATTTGCTTGCATTTGTCCCATATCCCTCTAAACCTATCTTTTCCACTGGTACACAAAAATGCTGGATAAACTCAGCGGGTGCAGCAGCATCTATGGCGCGAAGGAAATAGGCAACGTTTCGGGCCGAAACCCTTCTTCAGACTGATGGGGGGTGGGGAGAAGAAAGGAAAAGAAAAAAGGCGGAGGAGTCGTCCGAGGGCTGAGGGATGGGAGGAGACAGCCCGAGGGCTGAGGAAGGGGAGGAGACAGCAAGGGCTAGCAAAATTGGGAGAATTGAATGTTCATGCCCCCAGGATGCAGACTACCCAAGCGGAATATGAGATGCATTTCCTCCAATTTCCGGTGTTGCTCGCTCTCGCCCAGGACAGAGAGGTCGGATACGGAATGGGAGGGGGAGTTGAAATGCTGAGCCACCGGGAGGTCAGGTTGGTTATTGCGGACCGAACGGAGGTGTTCGGCGAAATGATCGCCAAGCCTCCGCTTGGTCTCACCGATGTAGATCAGCTGACATCTAGAGCAGCAGCTATCTTTTCCACATACCTGTCTACATTTTTCTTAAATGTTGCGCTGCCTCAACTACCTGCTCCAGCAGCTCGTTCCGTCCACCCACCACCCTTGGTGTAAAAAGAATTATGCCTCAGGTACCTATTAAATCATTCCTCCCTCACTTTAAACCTATGCCTTCTGGTTCTCGATTCCCATACTCTGGGCAAGAGATTCTGTGCGCTTACCAGATCTATTCCACTCATGGTTTCGTACACCTCTTTAAGATCACCCTATTTCCCCCTGCACTCCAAGGAATAGAATCCTAGCTAGCTCAACCTTTCCCTACATCTCAGACCTGGCAACATCCTCGCAAATCTTCTCTGCACCCTTTACACCCTTGCAATCCTCAAAATATAGTGGGGGAAGAAAAATTGCAAATTATTTAGTTATTACAAGATAAAGTAACAGATTGTGAGAAAGAAATGGGATTATAGCCTTACGAGGAAATAATACTGCATATTATCTCCTAAAATTTGGAAAAAAATGTTCTGAAATATAATCCTGATACAAATATTCCAATAGAAACAGCTGTTGAAAAATCACAAACCATTATGTTTCTGCAAATCACCTCATATTGAACTAATATTCACTGATACGCATGAATGATCTTGATTATCTACTTATTTTTAAAGAATGGATATGGTTAACAAGTATTTATCAATTATATTCTTGGTGAAATAGATTTCACCACTAAGATTTGCATTGCAACCCTAATTAAGAATAGGATAAGGTTAATGTTTTTGAAATGACCATATTAAAAACATACAACTTTAAAAAAATATGGAGTAGAAAGCATGCTTCAGAAATGCATATATTATTATTGTGGTTACCTGAAGTGCATGGTATCCAATTTACACATGTTAAGCACTCATTACAACTGGAAGAGAAGCCAATGATTATATATCAAAGCATAAAACAATTATAGATTATAATCACAATGCATAGTCAATGTCATGTCATTGGTTCATACTCAAATCTCTAAAGACTTCATCGATCTTTTCATTTTGTTGCTTCATTTTATTAGCCAACAATTGTTGCAAATTTTTAAAAAGCGACATGAAAATTTGATCGGATCACATTGTCATATATTTAAATATAGCATAACTAAAGACTGCAAAGCTTTCAAACTTTTGACCCATTCTCTCATTTTGATCTCGCAACATCTTTTCAGTTTTTTTGTAAATAGTGAAATGTTCATCCCATCCTTGTAAACTTAAGAAGATAGCTGTATATTTTGGTAACCAAAACATTTCCTGATTAATGGCAGCCACTCACCAACCCCTTGACCTGACTGATGACAGCTAGCAAAAATAATGTTGTTATTATTTAAAACAAAGTACTACAAGATTCGCAGGAATCTCCATAGATTGCTTCTTAGGTGTTTTAAAACAACCGGATAAAATGGAATCTCTACCTCAAGGTTTAGACTGGCGAAGGAAATTGTTATTTTTTATCCATCAGGACAGCTTTTAGTGGATAGTTCTAATGCACAAGGTGTTTTCAGGAGTACACTAGCACTTGAAGTTCTTTGGCTGCCTTCATCAGTGTCAACTAATGTTTACACATGTACTCATCACACCATAACCTGCAGAGCAAAGAATCAGTGCAATATACCATATATCCCATTGGAAGTAAAACCACATAATAGTTGGAAAGATAAAGATCAGTGGCACCCATCTCCCAGATACATTTTAGCACTGAGTAATTTCCTGCCTTCTTCACAGTATGACCAAAATGCAATAGGATAAATAAACTTAAACCTACTCATCACCTTAATATCATTCTGTCACATTAATGAACGAGGCTTGAACATTTGTCAGTACAAACAATACATCCGACAAGGAAAGAATTTTACAGAAACTAGTTCCAGGAAGAATGAAATTGAATGAAATCAAGATGTAATGAAAAAAGCATTGTCAAAAATTATTTTTTACTGTGGAAAAATACTGGAAGTAGTTAGGTGAAGTTCTTCTCAGATAATTATCCTAATCAGAAGAGATAAGATGCTATCATTTCTTAAATTATAATTACTTACAGTTGTCCTACCATGGTGATCCCCAGCTATCGAACATAGCAAATAGCTAACATTAAGTTTGTAGCTAAAGTTCTGAACAACAGATTGCTAGAAAAGAATTCCAATATATGTAATTATTTTTCTATCCAATTTCTTGGGAGTTGGAACACCTGAGTTACTGGCTAGATATTAGATATTATCTTTGTACTTACCCTTTGAATCAAATCCCTAAATTATTCATCCATTTAAATTAAGTGACTGTCAACTGCAGTACCACCTAAATTATTGTATTTATGGAACAATTACAGCAGGACTGATTCTAATCAAATTTGACAGTAGGAGTATAGTAACATTTTACAATGTTACTGGATTTTACAATGTAAGTAATATTCTTTATCAGCCCTAACATTGTGTGCTTGGCACTATCAATGACATTTCTTACATTGGCTGCAAGATGTCTCTGATGTGCATTTTTTCTTTAAATAAACAGATCCTTCACTGGATCAATCAGGATATCATAGCTGTGGAGCTAGCTGATCATATCTATGAAGGATCACATGTCTACTGTGCATGAAGTGCTGAATAGAAGAGTGCACCAGGTTAGTAGAGTGCAGACAGGTGTTGGCTGCAACCTTCATTTGGTTGAGGTGGCCTCATTTCCTACACTTCTAATAAAGTCTGATGTTTTACACAATCAGCAGTCTTGGCCATTGACCCAGATGTCTAAGCTATTTGTGTTGGAGGAAGTTGCTAAGTAAAGCGCAACCAAAATTCTATGAAAATGTATTAAATGTTGAGATATATATGACGAGCCAATATCCAAGACCCTCCTTTGCACTGAGTCTCTAAGATTCTAAAAGTCTGATGAGGGGTCTCGGCCCAAAGCATCTCCTATCCATATTCTCCAGAGATGCTGCCTGACCTGCTAAGTTCCTCAAGCACTTTTGTAGATATTCTTAATACAGAAGCATCATGCATAACACAAAACAGACGTGTAAACTGGAATCAGGCCATTGGTATAGAAAGGAAAACATAGAGACAATTGTACACCAGACAGGCAAAAGGTAACAATCATGCATTGACTTCTGAAATTAGGTTCCATTGAGTTCAACAGAAAATGTGCTTGAGAATTAATTGTAACTACTGAATAGCTAGGTCCAGGAGCTTGATGACCCTTACGGGGACAAATGGCAAAGATATTTTGAGTCCCTGACCTCATTTAAATCAAAGCTGAGAGATATGAGCTGAGAAATTATTCTTTTATGTTCCAAAAGCCAATTCAGATAAGGGGAAGGGATAGGGACATGTGAGAAGAGGCAAGCATTCAAATTACTAGTGTTCCAGATATCTGGGTCCAGTGGAGTTCTCCTGCTCAGAGTAACAAAAATAACATAAAACAATGTTTAGCATCGTCCATTGTCAATAAATATCCCAAGGAAAAACCCAAAATGCTGGAGCAACTCAGCAGGCCAGGCAACAATCCTGCAGAATATGGATATGCGATGTTTCAGGTCAGGACCCTTCTTCCTAAAGAAGCCATCTATCGTGTTCTTCAGGGATGCTGCCTGACCCGCTGAGTTACTCCAGCATTTTTGTGTTTTTCCCTGATATTTATTCGTTCATTTACATAGTTCATGCAGGAGACTATCATTTTCAAGATCATTTCATGTATACTCTACTTTAATTTTTTTTTTAATGAGTCCATTACAGGATTGGATAGAAGATTGTCTTACACATGCCTAAGTATTCACCCGTCTTGCTTCAAAGTGGTTGAATAAAATCCTTGTTCCTTGTCCTCTGCCAGAACTACATTGTAAACAGCTAACAAAATACATGCAGGAACGGAAGATGTCTCCTTGGGGAACTATTTGGCATCCCATCAGCATCTCACCTCAATAAATCAGATAAAATTTGGCACCTTAATGTGCTGATGATAGTAACACTTTTGATAAGCTTAGCGAAATTTGAAGTTGTTCCGAGGCTTCATGGCTCATATGCATGGTTTTGAATACATTTTGCCTATGGTGTAGGAAGACAGAGACATTCCACCGCCAGCCCCAGATCAGGTTATGTGCCTTCCCCATTTATGTGACATTCATCATGAGTGGGAGTTTGGCTATATCCTATCTCCAACAGTAAATAGTTAAAGTATTAAAATCCAGTAAAGCATCTCAAGTTACAAATGTGTAAGAAAATAATAAATCATTGTCATAAATCAATGTCTGCAAACATAATAGCCCTGGTGTTAATAGGATTTTCAATAGAATAGCACAGAACACGTGCAAGTCAACACCGAGGGTTTGACACCAGTTGTGCTCCAGGGCACACTGCTGTGCATAAATATAAGCATTACTTGGCCATGTCACATAAAGAACTGAATGATTTATCCTTATCTAGATCTGATGAGTTGTTGGGTGATTAATAATAACCCAGCTGGGATGCCAGAGGTGGAGATGTAAATGAAAAGAGCATGCACAAAGCAGCAAATGAGCTTTATTTCCCTTCTTCACACCTTGTCAACCACTAACCTAGACTTGGTGGTTGGGTAATGGTGCAGGGTTCAAGACAGAATCTCGGTAATGCACCCATACTGTCCAACTGTACCTCATAGTTCAGCCTCCTCATCACAGCAATTAAGCTTGTAAACGCTATTGCATGCAGTCAAGGGTAATTCCGTAATACCTCAGGTAAGGAGATCAAAATGTAAGCAACATTTTTGTAAGGATGGCTAAAGGGCATAAGGCAAGGCTGGCAGGTTTAGGGAACCCTGGTTAATGAGCGATATTCAGATTCCTGTAAAAAAAAAGAAGGGGGCATAGGTCAGATATAGGCAGCTGAGATCAAGTGAATCCCCTGAAGAATGCAAATCATATGGGAATGTTCATAAGTGGGAAATCAGAAGGACAAAAAAAGACGTGAGATAGCTCTGGCAGACAAGATAAAGGAAAATCCTAAGAAATTCTACAGTTATATTAAGAGCAAAAGAAGAACAAGAGAACAGATACCCTTAAGAATGCTATTCAGCATCTATGTGTTGAGCCACAGGAGATGGGCCAGATGGTCAATGAGTACTTATTGAGGGCCATGGTAATGGAATTGAGGGAAATGAGTAGGGATATGTTGCACCATATCCAAATTACAAACGAGGAGGTGCTAGTAGTCTTAAAGAATCTCAAGATGGATAAATTCGCAGGGAACTGAGCGTATCTTTGGACATTATGGGGAGAGAGAGAGAGAGAGAGAGAAAGAGAGGTCATAGGGGAGGTACCAGACTGGAGCATGGCTAATGTTGTACCATTATTTAAGATGGGCTAAATAGACAAGGCAGGGAACTACGGTGAGCCTCTCATCAGTGGAGGGTAAGTTATTGGAGGGAATTCTGATGGACAGGATCTATCACTATTTTGATATGTAAGGGTTGACTAGTCAAGTCAAGTCAAGTCAAGTCAAGTCAATTGTATTTCTATAGCACATTTAAAAACAACTCTCATTGACCAAAGTGCTTTACATTAGTGTAGGCACTAATGTGCTCCAAACAGTGATACATAGATCAACAATACATACATAAATACATACATACAGCGCTCCCTCAGGGGACCTCAAGAAAGGCTTGTGAGTAGAAATAAGTTTTAAGTCTAGACTTAAAAGAGTTGATGGAGGGGGCAGTTCTGATGGGAAGAGGGATGCTGTTTCATAGTCTAGGTGCTGCAACCGCAAAAGCGTGGTAGCCCCTGAGCTTATGCCTAGACTGCGGGATGGTCAGTAACCCCAAGTCAGCCGACCTGAGGGACCTGGAGGTGGTATGGTGGATTATCAGATTTTTGATGTAGGTGGGGGCAAGCCCATTAAGGGCTTTGTATACATAAAGAAGGAGCTTGAAATTGATTCGGAACCGCACTGGGAGCAGTGGAGAGAGGCCAGAATCGGGGTGATGTGGTCCCTTTTTTGGGTGCCCGTCAGGAGTCTCGCTGCGGCGTTTTGGACCAATTGCAGGCGGGACAGGGATGATTGGCTGATGCCAGTGTAAAGGGAGTTGCAGTAATCAAGGCGGGAGGAGATAAATGAGTGGATGATCTTTTCGAGGTCATCAAATTGGAGGAATGGTTTTATTTTAGCTATCGTCCGAAGCTGGAAAAAGCTAGCTTTTACCACGGCATTGAATTGTTTGTCAAATTTTAACGCAGTCAAATATCACGCCAAGGTTTTTGACGTGAGGTTTGAGTAGTGGGGTAAGGCTTCCAAGGCTGCCTGCTATCGTTTTGATGGAGTCTGAGGGGCCGAGTAGGATGACCTCAGACTTGCTTTCGTTTAGTTGGAGGAAGTTCTGGGCCATCCAACACTTTATATCCTCGAGGCAGTGGATAAGGTTAAGTAGATTTGATCGGCTGTTGGGTTTCAGGGGGAGATAGAGTTGTGTATCGTCTGCATAGCAGTGGAAGGAAATGCTGTGCCTTTGAATGATTTGGCCTAAGGGGAGCATATACAGGGAGAAGAGAATGGGGCCTAGGATGCTTTGTGGAATCCCGCAGCAAAGGCTAGCTGGGGAGGAGAAAGAGTTGCCTATGTTTGTAGAGAAACTCCTATCTTTGAGGTAGGAGACGAACCAGCTCAGGGCAGTGCCATCAACACTAACCCCGTACCGGAGACGGTCAATTAGGATGGTGTGGTCGACTGTATCAAATGCTGCGCTGAGGTCGAGAAGGAGCAGGATTGCACAGTCGCCGGAGTCAATGGTGAGAAGTAGGTCGTTATGTACCTTCAACAAGGTAGACTCTGTGCTGGGTGGGCCCTGAAACCTGATTGCAAAGTTTCCATGGTGGTATTTTGGTGTAGGTAAGGCATAAGTTGATTTAAAATTACCTTTTCAAGGACTTTTGAAAGGAAAGGCAGTTTGGAAATAGGTCTGTAGTTGCTAGGCAAGGTGGGGTCTAGGTTAGGTTTTTTCAGGAGGGGCTGGACCACCGCGTGCTTGAAGCAGGTAGGAACAGTGCCAGTTACCAGAGAACTGTTGATGATAGCGAGGATGCTGGGACCGGCAATGACATCCTTCAGAAGGGCCGAGGGGACAACGTCGAGGGGGCAGGTAGCAGGTTTCATAACGGTGACCAGCTTTACAAGGGAGGGTAGAGTAACGGGTTGGAAACAGTCTAATTTAGAAGAACAGACCAATGAGAAAGCTAGGTCACGGATGGGAGGGGAAATATTCGTTCTGAAGTTCTTAACTTTGCTGGTGAAAAAAGGAATAGTAAATTCTTCACACTTAGCAGGGGACCCAGTTAAGCTGGTACTGGGGGCAGGACATATGACAGAGGTAATGGTACTAAAAAGGACCTTGGATTTATGGGCGTTTTTGGAAATAAGGTCGGTAAAATATTGTGTTCTCGCAGACTTTACTGCTTCCTGGTATTTGAGAAGATTGTTTCTCAGAAGTTCAAAGGAAATTTGAAGCATTGGATTTATACTTGCGTTCTGATTTTCTGCACTCTCTTCTTAGGACTCTGGTGGTGTCATTGAGCCAGGGCCAGCCTTTAGGCTTAGGTTTTTTCATTTTAAGAGGAGCAACAGAATCCAGGATGGAAGAGCAAGTGGTATTGAATAAAGAAATGATGTTGTGAGTGCTGAGATGGAGGGGAGACGCCTCGATGGTGCAGATGTCGGGGCGGCTATGAGAGCCTCAGAGAACTTACTGGCAGTCGAAGAGTTTATGTAGCGGGAGAAGCGAACAGGGAGATGGGATTTTGAGGGAGAGAAAGGCAGAGATGCATCGAATATAATTGCACTGTGATCTGACAGAAAGGGATCAATAATTTCTGTATTACAAATTGGGAGACCAGACGATAGCACCAGGTCGAGTGTATGGCCAAGCTTGTGCGTGGGTCCAGTGGTAAGTAGAGTCAGATTGAAGGACTCAACCAGGTTTATAAATTCACTCACAAGAGGCTTAGTGAGACAGCAGACATGAATGTTAAAGTCACCAAGAATCAGGACCCGGTCAAATTTGGGCAACAAGCTAGCGATAAGATCAATTAAAAGTGGACAGATTAGACCAACTATAATTAGTTGATGTTCAAAACTGGAGAAATGATCAGCGTTCAGGAGGCGGCAGTTGAAATGTTTCTTAAACATAGTGGCTAGGCCCCCACCGCGACCGGAGAGCCTAGGCGAGCTGAAAAAGTTACAGTTATCAGGACAGAGTTCCACGAGTGGAGCAAGCTCACCAGGATTAAGCCAGGTTTCTGTGACCAGTAGGAAGTCCAATCCACATGCGGTGAAGAAGTCGTTGAGGATGAAGGTTTTGTTCAGCAAGGATCTTGCGTTGATCAGGGCCACTTTAGCAGGGACTGCAGGTGAGTTGTGGTCCGGTAGCGGCTCCCACGCCAGCGGGCGGAGATTCAGGGAGACCACACTGCTGCGTTTCACACATGGCCTGGCTGGGAGCCTGTGGGCCGACAGACCGGGAAGATTGACTGGCGAGAGGCATACCTGGGCTCGAGGGACCGCCGATGGATGGAGCGGTAGGGCCGACCAGATCCGTCTTCACAGTGCTGGGCGAGGTAAGCGAGGTAAGCTGATGTTGAACGGGCGTGGGCGAGAGTCTTCAACCTTTCCAGGGCGCCCGCGCGTTTACTCCGCCTCCTGGCTCGGTTAGTGCGGTGGCGGCTGCAAGCCCAAGCCCATACACCCACTGGGAGCCAAGCGAGGAGCGAGCAGTAGGGGAAGCTATGTCCGGGGCATTGTCTGGGGCCTCGGATGAAGACCTCGACGACCAAGGCTCGGATGTGCAGGAGTGTTTGGCGTTCGTAGACCAGGATTGACTGCAGGCCATACGGACGGTTGAGGTTGCTTTGTCCGGGGCTTTGTCCAGACGGGAGACGAAGGGCAGCCAAACACAACGGTGCGGCCATCTTGAAAAACCTGAAAAAACTAAGGATAGTCAGCATGGCTTTGAGAATGGGAAATCATGTCTCCTCATCCTGAGAGAGTTTTTGAAGAGGTAACCAAGAGAATTGGCAGGGTTATAGCCGCTGACCAGATGTAGCTAATACAGTTAGTAAATTTGCAGATGTCGCCAAAATTGGTGGTATAGTGGGCAATGAAGTGGACTATCTAAGTTTTTCTGGATCAATTAGGGAAGTGGGCGGATGGAATTTAATTCTAACAATTGAGAGATTAGTGTTTTGATTTTAGAGTTTAGAGATACAGCGCTTTGGAGATACAGCGCTTCAGAAACAGGCTCTTTGGCTTAACGAGTCCGTGCTGACCATCGATCCCTGTACACTAGCGCTATCCTACATACTAGGGACAGTTTCCAATTTTTACCGATGCCAATTATCCTGCAAACCTGTACATCTACGGAATGTGGAAGGAAACTAGAACTCCCGGAGAAAACCCATGTGGACATGAAGAGAACATAGGCTCTGTACGGAGAGCACCCGTGAAGTGGTCCATGTGGTCCATGGTCTGCCCTGAACCTTTATTATCAGAAGGCAGTGTTTAAGGCAGTGGAAATAGAATAGACGGGGACCTTTGCTTTTCGAATGGTGACTGTAAGACCCACCCCTCATATATGCTTTAGTCAATGAGTCAACAGTGGTTTATTGCTTGGACTAGTCATTTGGTTGATATGTGACAACCTTCATGACAGCTGCAATTATTTTTTTCGATATGATCCAAGATATTGTCAACATCAGCAGGTGAGCACATGAAGAAGTCTTTTAAAAAGGAAGCAATATGTCCCCATTCTGTTTGTTACCATGTAAGAGGATCTGTCATGATTCACAGTATTGTCCAACAGTTAACTACTGTTGAATGAGCGAGAGCCACCCACATGTTTTGACATCGGACATTTGATATAGGGATGCCATATATTTGAGGGGACTTAGTCATTTGCTGTTTAATAAGCTCATAGGTCACATTGTTATTTTCTTAGTTTTATGTGGTAAGACTTAATAACACAGGAGCACAATAGTCACTAACAGAAGTAACATTGCACCAGGCGATGCCTGCATGAATTGAACAGCAAGTTTTTGTCGGAGAGAAAATTTGGTCTTGACCTCTGATCTGATGGGTCTTAGTGTATGCAGACGAGGTTTATTGTCTAGGTCAATTGCCACCCATTGTCCATTTAAAAAGATCTTCAGTATTCTTTAATCATTGACATGATTATGAGGGAAATATAACCGGGACATTTTTATTGTATTAAGATGATGTTTTTCAGTACTGTGTGTTTTTATATCAGATTAAATCCTGCTATCAATCATTTCCTGATGAGTTTGCGCCAAATGAGCAAAACTGGATGGGGCTCTTACAGTCACGATCTATGTTTGTGTTGCTGATGTTTTCCAGGTGTCTGGTGTCAAGGGTCATTCACTGCAAATTTAAGCCCATGCAGATGCAACTTGGGAGCACAAATTTCAACATGAAGATCGTCTCAGGAGAAGAAAAAAAGCACATTGAGCTAAGATTAAGATCATGCACAACTCAAGATTTAAAGGTATACTATTCTGATATTGGGAAACTTGACAGGTCAGATCCAGAAATGGCTGAATTTTCAAACAGTTATATGAATTAAATCCCTGCCTGCAGTGGGAGTGTCTAGGACCAGGGGTATAGCTTCAGAATAAAAGGATGGAGATGAGGAAGAATTTATTTAGTCAGATGGTAGTGAATTTCGAATTCATTGCCACAGATGGCTGTGCAGGCCAGGTCAATGGATATTTTTAAGACAGAGATTTACAGATTCTTGATTAGTACAGGTGTTAGGAGTAATGGAGAGAAGACAGGAGAATGGGGTTAAGAGGGAGAGATAGATCAGCCATGATTGAATGGCAGCGTAGACTTGATAAGCCGAATGGCCTAATTCTGCTCCTATAAATTATGAACATGAATTTATAAACGTATGAACTCTGCAGGTGTAGAAACTCTATGGTTATGGCATTTGCAGACTAACAAGTATTTGGATTCAACCCTGATGCACCTGGTCCTTCGTGATTAGCCGGCCGCACCTATTTTGTGCTGTACGCCTCCATGGCTCTGTGAATCTCTATGCTTTGTTGCTTGGAATAAATAGTCAATGGTTATGTGACAATCTCTATGACAACTGCACTGACTTTGACCTTTGACCTTTGACCTTTGACCTAATCTAGGATCTTTGATTTATGACCGATCCCAAGGCCTATGGGTAATAGAGTTCTATCAGCAGAGTTAGTACTGAAGCATTCATTCTATCAGCAGGTCAGCGGTTAAATAACACAACAAAACAAAGTTTGTGGTCTGAAACTAACTTTTTGATTTGGATTGGTTTACTATTATTGTCATGTGTACCAATGCATGCTATCCAAATAAATCAGATTGTACTATACTATACATGATGAATCAAGCCATATACAAGTACAACAGTTGATGCAAAAAAATAGCAGAGTGACAATAACAGAGTGACAATAGCATAGCACAAAATTGTAACTGTACAGCATTGTAGCAGTACAGTTGCAAGGAGAAAAGTCCAGCGTCCGTAATGAGGTAGGTTGGAAGATCGGATTCAACATGATCCCACTATGTTTACATATTCTGTTGTGTAGACGCAAGTAAAAATGTCTTTGTTCTGTCTGGGACATATGTCAATAAAATACTATTGACTCTTGAGTCTTGACTCTTGACTCATCCCTCCTGCTTCCCTTTCTGCATTTGACAGGGACCACTTACTTCATGAGTCTGTGAGCCATTCTTCCATACCAGGCCACCACTCTCTATCCCATGCATCTGGAGGATTTGCAACATTGTCCATTCAATCTTTCCCTTCCCACCATCTAGGGATCCAAGAAATCATTGCCGGGGAAGTAGTGATTCATTCGCAATTCTTCTAGTTGACTCTACTGTGTTCATTTTTCATCACATGGCCTTCTCTGCATCAGAGATAACAAACGCAGACAGGGTAACACATTGCTACACATTGCACCTGTGCTCTGCTGGTAGGAGTGACCCTAAGCTTTGGGTTGTCTGCCATTTGTATTCCTCATCCCCTTTCCTCCCCATCTTCCTGCACTGTTATAACAAGGGCCAAGGTCATGTCAGAAATGTTTCATCTCGGCTTCTCTGCAGGACTCAGTATTGAATTCTTCAAACTTCAGATAACTTGCTTTTTCTTTCTGCTGGTGTCAGGAATGGCCATTTGTGCTTGCCATTCCTTTCTCCCATCTTTTTTTCCTACTACAGTATTTGTATATTCTGGCTTGGTCAGCACATCTGCCCAGGCCCGACTATAAAACATCACTGGACTTCAATACAATACAATTTATTTGTCATTTGGATCCCGTCGAGGTCCAAACGAAATGTCGTTTCTGCAGCCACACATTACAAAACGAAGAAGACCCGAGACACAACACAATTTACACATACATCCATCACAGCGCTGTGATGGAAGGCAAAAAAAACGTATCTCTCCACTGCACTCCCCCCCCCCCCCCCCCCGATGTCAGAGTCAAAGTCAAAGCCCCCGGCGGGCGATGGTGATTGTCCCGCGGCCATTAAAGCCACGGCGGGTAATGCAAGGTCGCGCACCGGGTCTTGGTGTTAGAGCCCCGGCGTGCGCTCGCAAAGTCCCGCGGCCATTCCAAGCCGCGCGGGGCGATGATGTAAAGCCCCGCTCCAGGTGCTCTTCAACCCCGCAACTCGGGCGGGAGAAGTCGCCGCTGCGGAAGCCCCGAAAAGCGGTCTCCTACCAGGGACCCGCGGGCTTCCGGTGTTACCGTCCGCCAGACCCGCGGTTGTAGCCTCCGAATCTCCGGGGGTCGGGTCGCAGCAGCGCTCCACCACAGCTCCACCACATCTCCACCCGCTCCGGACTCGGCCAGCCCCGTGACGGTGAGTAGTCCGCAGCTCCGCAACTGGAGCCCCAGGTCGTTCCTGCTGGAGGCCGCTCCACGTTGCCCAGGTTGTCCACGTTTCACAACATTAGCAATACATTGCGTAGAATGCAAACTTAACTGTCCATTCACCGGTGACATAATTGCACCCTGAATACCCCCCAGCTGCTCCTCACAGCCAGCATTGTTGCTTGAATACTTGTTGCTGTACTGTAACATAATTCTTCACACAATTCATAGTTTGAAGAATTCTGCAGCTCAAACGTGACAAGGTGTGGATTGTCCCTGTTTTTTTTTAATGTAGCTGTTACCCAAGCTTCCTAACATAACTGTGTCAAAGAACATAATGGCTGACAACTGCTCAAATCTGGACTAATCATTATCCCATTTATAGTATTGCGGGAGCAGCACCACGCGTTAGAAGTAGTTAATTACAACATTAGAGGTAGTAAGATATCTGACACACAGATTAGTTATACTGTAAAGATGCTGTTGCAATAAGGGTAACTGATTTTAACTGTATCTCTTGGTGAACTGGAAGTAAAATACATTATTCACTAAAAGACTGATGTACTTCTGCATATTTTTGACTTTCAGAAATTGGATAAAGGCAGAGGAAATGTAAATTGCTTTGTTATGAAGTACATTGGCCGAAGGTTTGAAATGTGAGAGATTTTGTGTGTATGAAAAAGACAGGTGTAAAATGACTATTTGTTGTCCACTTCTATTTAATGGCCAACCATTCGTTCTCCTGCTCCACTTCTTCAAGTTGTGAAATCAGGTTATGAAGTGGCCATGTTCTCAGCCTGTAGACTATAGCGAGAACATGGAAGCAACCATTTCATAACCTCCTTCGTTTCTGAATTCACAATGCAGTCAAAATAATGGGACTGCCATGAGAAATCTAGGTTTAGTGCCCCAGGCAGACTTAATTAAAACATCTCAAAGTATTAAGAAGATCACAAGATGAGCAGGGAAAGGCCGTTCTTTTGCAGGAGCATACAGAATGGTTTCCACAGCATGTATCTGCTACTAGGGATACTTGTTGCCACTCACGTAGTAATTAGGATTGATTTTTTTTGTTGGAAGTAATTGCATTAGACAATAGGTGCAGGAGTAGGCCATTTGGCCCTTCAAGCCAGCACCGCCATTCAATGTGATTATGGCTGATCACCCACAATCAATACCCCGTTCTTGCCCTCTCACCATATCCCCTGACTCCGCTATCTTTAAGAGCTCTATCTAACTCTATCTTGAAAGCATCCAGAGAAATGGCCTCCACTGCCTTCTGAGGCAGAGAATTCCACAGATTCACAATTCTCTGGGTGAAAAAGTTTTTCCTCATCTCCGTTCTAAATGGCCTACCCCTTATTCTTAAACTGTGGCCCCTGGTTGAGGTGATCTAAAAATAATTAGAATCTTGAGAATAAAATGTGTGTGCAGCTATTTTGTAGCAGGTTTGAGGTGACACCAATGACTTTATAGATTCAGTTTATCACATTAAATCTGGCCTTTAAACATGTGGTAAATCAAAGTGAATCCAGTTCATGGATTATTCTGGAGGAAATGTAGAGACACACCACCATGATTCAAATAAATGCCATGTCGGTTTTAGATTGCATCTGCTTCTGGTAGAAAGTCAGTAACTGTAGAATCCAAGTGACAAATGAGGATCTGATTTTGATTTCAGTCATTTACCTCATGCGATGCCATTACTTGAGGCTCTGTGAAAGATCATACTATAATCCACAGAAAGGATTGGGTGTTGCTTTTGAGTTCCATAATAGGTTTCTATACAAATATGAAACTTGCTACTACCTGTTGACTTCTATTTTATAGTAAATCAAGAAATCACATACGATACACAAATGAATACCTTGTTAAAAAATGGGAATCAGATCTTTGTTTATGAAATGTATACAAGTGATGACAAAGGATCATTGTTGCAAAGCATAAGCCTCTGGCAAGGAAATGCTTGTTTAGCAATTACAGCACAATAATCTGTTCCAAGTTCTGTTCTGAAACATTTTGAAAGGCAGCATGTGTTTGCTTTATTAAAATGTTAGATGATTTCCCTAGGCATTAATCTGTATCAAAAACTATAAACATGCTTTTCTATTAAATATTTTAGAACTACTCTTGCGTGTTACACCCTCATTATTTACATTTCATTTGCTCCCAATATTAACTTTGTTTTTAAATTTAATAGTTGGATTGAAAATTTGTATTTTGTTTAATTCACTTAGCTAAATATTCCTTCTAACATATTAAAATAGATTTATTGGTGCAAAACTGCATTGAATTTCTATTTAGCAATTTCCCCACCTCAACTAATCATATCTCATGAGGTCAATGAAAGTAAACTTAGATCCTTATTTGGCATTTGATCTGCAGTTATTACTTTTCCCCATAAGCACAGGCTCTTTAAAGACTGCATTCCTGGTTTTATTACTTATACATTACAAGTATTAATTGTTCATGAAATCAGAGAAACATACAGCTCAGAAACAGGCCCTTTTGGCCCACAACGCCCATGCCAACCATGATGGCTATGCTAATGCCATTTGTCCATATTAGACCTGTATCTCTCTGCATCTTTCTTATTTAAGTACGAATGTCTTTTAAATATTGTAATTGTATCAACATCCACCACCTCCTTATTTGACAGCTTGTTCCAGATATTTACCACCCACTATGTGAAAAACCCACCTCAGACCTACTTTAAATTGCTCTAGTCTCGTTTAAAACCTGCACTTCCACCCTTTAGTTCTTTACTCCCCTGTCCTGGGCTAAAGATTCTGATTCTTTATCCTATCTATGCCCCCATAATTTTCTAAACCTCTATATGGTTGCCCCTTGTGTTCCAGTGATAATCATCCCAACTGATCCAAGATTATCAATTGCTGTTCCATTTAAAAAGGGAAATTTGCAAGATCCAGGTTGAATTAGTTGAGTTTAGTTTAGTTTAGTTTAGTTTGGAGATACAGCATGGAAACAAGGCATTCAGCCCACCGAGTCCATACTGACCAACGTATGACTAGTGTAGGAAGGAACTGCAGATGCTTGTTTAATCTGAAGATAGACACAAAAAGATAGACACAATAACTCTGGACAGGCAGCATCTCTGGAGAGAAGGAATGGGTGATGTTACGGGTCAAGACCCTTCTTCAGACTGAAGCAGAGTCTCAACCCGAAACGTCACCTGTACACTAGTTCTATGTTATCACAGTTTCACATTTTACAGGGACAATTTACAGAAGCCAATTAATGTATAAAGTTTGGGAGGAAACCGGAGCACCCAGAGAAAATCCACATGGTCACAGGAAGAACATACAAACTCTGTACAGACAGCACCCATAGCCAGGATCGAACCTGGGTGTCTGGCGCCATAAGGCAGCAACTCTAGCACTGCGCCACTGTGCTGCCATAGTTGGTGTCCAGCACAGAGGCAGGGATAGCAGTAGACCTACAAATGAGGACAGAACACCTGGTTTTAGAAAGAGATAGGCTTTAATCCATAGAGAACAGACTGAGCCATCTGGAAATTGGCTCAGTGACTTGACAACAGGTTGAAAGCACATTATAACCCAAAGTGAAAATAGGTAATTTGCATCCCATGCCTGCTGTATCATCTCAAGTGCACTTTCATATCCAATTCCCAAAAGCATTAATTTCCTTATCAATCCCATCGTTATGACTAAACGGCTGAGCATCCACATCCGTCTGGGGATGACTGAAGAAATGTCTCCTCAAAAATCCACAGGGTTTCTTTTATAATCTAGGGAATTTTGTAATATCAAATACAATTTATCTGTAGTTATCACTAAAAAACTGTGGTGTGTAAATGGGGATTTATCATGTTTCATCTCACTAATTTATCCATTACTTTTCCTTTACTTTAACTTTATTACCTTCATTTAATCCATGACACCCCTCAATTTATATTATGATCTTTGTGTCTTTTACTACAAAGACGCAAAATTTTAACATCGCTGCTATTTTCTTGTCCACTGATAATTTCTCCTGCCTTGACTAGGGATTTATATTTATTCCTCTTAGAAATGTATATTCACAGCAGATAATGAATTATTTATTTGAATGTTTGCCATTGCTCAGCCGTTTTTATATTTTCTCTCTAATTCCCCAATTTACCCCAAATAATATATCTTCCTATTGAACTTTTTTTTACAAGATTTATGATCCTATTACTCTCAATATAAAATTCTATCAGTCTCAAAAGACTTGTTCAATAAAGGGTAACTAGTAAAAAGTGTAACAGAGCATAACACTGGCTTAAAATATCCTGGAAATATTCAGCAGGTCAAGCAGTGCCTTTAGCGTCATATAGTCATAGGGTCATAAAGTTGTACAGCACAGAAAATGGCCATTTGACCTTTCACGTCCATGCTGAGCTTTTTGTCCATCTACACTCATTCCATTTGTCCACACTAGGTCTGAGACTTTCTTTGCCTAGCCTCTTTAAATACCTGTATAAACATCTCTTAAGCATAGTGATTGTAGCTGACTCCACCATCTACTCGGGCAATAAGTTCCAGATATCAACCACTTGATGTGTAAAAAAACATTTTTCTCATGTCGCCTTTAAAACTCCTTCCTCTCATCTTAAACCCCTATCCACTTGTTTTAATACCGTTACCATGGGAGAAAGATTTTGACTATCTACACTATCTATGTCTGTAATAATTCAAGTCACCTTGCAACTTTCTTTGCTCCAGGCAAAACATGCCTAGCCTATCTAATTTCTCCACTTGACAGGAGTCCTCTAACCCAATTAATATCCCGATGAATCTCGGCTGAACTCTCTCCAGAGGTTAGGTTAATTACAAGGTTCGAACATATAAGGGTGATGAAAATAAAAGCTTTTTGGTACATTGGCCTTCATCAGTCATAGCACTGCGTATAGAAGTTGGGGCATTATATTACATTTGTAACAGACATGGGTGAGGCCACATTCGGAGTACTGTGTTCAGTGTTGGTCACCCTACTGTAGGAAGGATGCCATTAACCCAGCTTGAGTGCACTTTAGGATGTTACTAGACAGCGCCTGAGGTGAGGATTGAACTCGGGTTTCTGTCGCTGTGATGCAGCAGCTCCACCAGCCGTGCCATGGTGCTGCCTTGTTCAAGAGGTTTGATCTCCTCTGCCTGCGCATGATCCATATCCCTCCATATCCATGGATCTATCTAAAAGCCATTTAAAGGCCACTATCGTAACTGCCCCAGCCACCGCTCATGGCTGAGTGTTTCAGGAGAAACCACATTCCCAAGGAACAGTCAGATGGCTAATAAATGCTGGCCTTGCCAGTGACACCCTAAAAAAGAAGGTATTTTTACACATAATTGCAAGAATAGTGATCTAACTAATGCAACTGCAGACCATTTAAAGTATAATCTTTTCCTCACATCTCTGCCGGTAATTATATTAATCATTTTGACAATTATTCTGCTTCTTGATTTCTCTGTCTATTGTGACTTTATGTACATCCAGGGTCAAATATTATCATCCAGAACCATGTCACTGTCTCCTTCCGTGGCCTTGTCAAGTTATCAAAATGAAAACAAAGCACTGAGCAACACCTGGTCAAAGATAAACCTGAATGAAAATTAACTAGGCCATTCTTCCTTTGTTCTAAGCCTTCTTCAATCTGCTTTTGAATTGAATTGAATTGAAAGATACAGCTTTAGTCCACCGAGTCCACACCAACCCGTTCACATTAGTTCTACCTTATCCCACTCTTTCATCCACTCCCTACACACTGGGGGCAATTTACAGAGGCCAATTAATCTACCAACCCACAAGTCTTTGGGACTAGGAGGAGATAGGAGGAAACCCAAGTGGTCACAGGGAGAACATGCAAACCCCACACAGACAGCACCGGAGATCTGGATCGAACCCGGGTCTGTGGTGCTGTGTGGCAACAGTTTCGCTAGCTAGGCCATTGTGTGCTGAAGAAATGTTTCATTGCTTTAATTTTATACATTTGCAGGATATTCAATGACAATGCTGGTATTTCGAGTGACAGAGAGAGTCGGAGAGTCTCAGAAAGATACTGCATGGAAACAGGCCCTTCAGCCCTTTCAGTCTACATCGACAATCGACCGTTCACATCGACCGTTCACACCAATTCTACTTTAATCCCATTGTTTTATTTTTCCTACATACTCCTTAACTCTCCCCAGATTCTATCACTCATTTGCACGATAGGAGCAAATTACAGTGGCCAATAATCTTCCAACTAACATAAATTCATAAATTCATAAGGTCTAGGAGCAGAATTAGGCCATTTGGCCCATCAAGTCTACTTCACCATTCAATCATGGCTGATCTATATTTCCCTCTCAAACCCATTCTCCTGCCTTCTCTCCATAACCCCTAACAACCGTACTAATCAAGATTCTGTCAATCTCCGCCTTAAAAATGTCGTTTGACATGGCCTCCACAACCTTCTGCACAATTCATTCCACAGATTCACCTCTCTCTAACTAAAGAAATTCCTCCTCATCTCCTTTCTAAAGGTACATCCAATTATTCTGAGGCTATGGCCTCTGGTCCTAGACTCTCCCACTAGTGAAAACATCCTCTCCACATCCACTTTGGAATGTGGGATAAAACTAGAGTACTCAGAAAAAAAAAATGCAGTCATTGGGAAAACAAGCAAACTCCACACAGGCAGCACCCAGGATGAGAACTGAAGCCGAGACCCTGGCACTCTGAAGCAGTGACTATGAATTGTGTCACTGTGCCCAATTGCCCTTGCCTTGAGGAAGCGGTAAACAGTTAATTGTGTTGGTGAGTCTGGAGTCACAAAGAGACCAGAGTCGGTAAGAGGTTCACATTTCCACAGTGGTAGACCATAATGAAGGCAATGAATCAGTTTTTTAATAAAAATCCATTACTTTGGTGACTACCAATACTGAGACTTACTTTTTGTAATTCTCGGATTTGCTTAATTACTCAAATTTAATTTTCACAAGTGGCACGGCGCGATTTAAATTCTTCTCGTTGAATCAAATTTTTGCTGCTGGTCTAGTAACAACCACTGGGCATCTGTAGTGATTAACAATATTCAAATATTAGTTCTGTGCAAAAAGCAGAGAGAAAGGATCATGTGGGAGATACCCAATGACTTTTGATTATAACTTTTTGGTCGTTTGCATGACACATTTAGTTTAGTTTTAGTTTAGAGATACAGCATGGAAACAGGCCCTTCGGCCCACCGAGTCTGCGCTGACCAGCGATCCTCGCACACTAACTCTATCCTAATTACACTAGGAACAATTTACAATTTTACCAAAGCCAATTAGCTTACAAACCTGTACTTTGGAGTGTAGGTGGAAACCTGAGCTCCCAAAGAAAACCCATGCAGTTCACGGGGAGAATGTACAAACTACGTACTGACAGCACCCATAGTCAGGATCAAACCCGGGTCTCTGGTGCTGTAAGGCAGCACCATTACCGCTGTGCCATCGTGCCACCCACTTTTTAGGTAAAGAGCATTTAAAATTCTATCAAGCACATTGTATAAAAAGATTATACTTTTGCTGTGGATTGAGAAACAAAACAAACAGAAAAGCTTTATTAGGTTATAATAAGACTCAGAAGCACCAGAGACCACAATGCTTCACCTAGTGTCAAGAATGAAGAAGGTCGGCTACTTTATATTTCATCCAGACTACACACATCATTAACCCAAAGGCAATTCTTCCATTTGTGGACAATTTCCTTTGGTAGTTCCAGACTGAATATCATTAGTGAAAGGATAAAACAATCTCTGTCTAGGCAAAGGACTGAGTTGATTAAATATTCAATTTTTCTTTACAGAGGTGCCTCTCTGAGTCATTCCCTCAGGTGGGTCACAGTTTAAAATTCTGGTTGGATAGCAAGGTCTTTGTTTTTTTTTTTAGTTTTAAAGTAGTACCATATTATCATTAACAACAAGCTTAAGTGATTTCACAATTACCGCTGCTTTAAGATCCAGGAATTACAAAAAAATTGAAATCACTTTTACAATGTTCTTAATCTTTTCCTGTATATTACCATCAAATACTGTAGTTGTGGGCCAAAATAGTAGTTTTTTTTGGAATATAGGAATGTCATAACATTGGGAAAATAAAGAGTTTAGAGGACTAATTTCAGACTGATAGCAAGAGATTCCATATTAGCTTGGATAATAACAAACATAGTTGCAATTGCCTAGTCAAGAACTGGTTTGCAACTGATACTGCAAGTTAGGGTTGGCTGTACCGTAGCATGGCTTAAGGTAAAAGAATCTTTTCAAAATTTAATTAACGCAAATAATTTCCACTGCTAGTTAGTTTAATCATTAATCTTGCTCTGTGTGTGTGTGTGTGTGTGTGTACATACGTGTGTGTACGTGTACATTGAGGGAAGGGGTGGGTCGTGGGAGGATTGGATGGTGAGGTCAATTATTTCAATACCGTCTCTTCCCTTTTCCCTCCCTCACAGGATTTCATGGTTCCTGCTGTTATGTCTGAATAATCACTTAGATTGATGTAGACACAAAATGCTGGAGTAACACAACGGGTCAGGCAGCATCTCTGGAAAAAAGGAATATGTGCCTTTTTGGGTGGAAACCCTTCCTCAGGCTGGGGAATACTTCTAAAAAGAAAAATTGCTACTTGAATATACGTTCTCCAGCTTCCAGATGAGGTTTGAACTCATATCTCTGGATTTATTCCTTACCCAGTCTGAGGAAGGGTTTTGACCTAAAACATCACCTATTCCTTTTCCCCAGGGATGCTACCTGACTCACTGTCACTCCAGCATTTTATGTCTATCTACAGTAAAAACCAGCACCTGCACTTCCTTCATACAATAGACAATAGACAATAGGTGCAGGAGTAGGCCATTCGGCCCTTCGAGCCAGCACCACCATTCAATGTGATCATGGCTGATCATCCCTAATCAGTACCCCATTCTTGCCTTCTCCCCATATCCCCTGACTCCGCTATCTTTAAGAGTCCTATCTAGCTCTCTCTTGAAAGTATCCAGAGAACTGAAATTGATGTGTAACTGTGGCCTTTATAACAAGAGGAATCAAAAATAGGAGCAAAGAGGTCCTTCTGCATTTGTACAGAGCCCTAGTGAGACCACACCTGGTCCCCTAATTTGAGGAAGGACATTCTTGCTATTGAGGGAGTGCAGCGTAGGTTTACAAGGTTAATTCCCGGGATGGCGGGACTGTCATATGCTGAGAGAATGGAGCAGCTGGGCTTGTACACTCTGGAGTTTAGAAGGATGAGAGGGGAAATCATTGAAGCATATAAGATTGTTAAGGGTTTGGACACGCTAGAGCAGGAAACATGTTCCCGATGTTGGGGGAGTCCAGAACCAGGGTCCACAGTTTAAGAACGGAGACGAGGAAACACTTTTTCTCACAGAGAGTGGTGAGTGTGGAATTCTCTGCCTCAGAGGGCGGTGGAGGCAGGTTCTCTGGATGCTTTCAAGAGAGAGCTAGATAGGGCTCTTAAAAATAGCGGAGTCAGTGGATATGGGAAGAAGGCAGGAACGGGGTACTGATTGGGGATGATCAGCCATGATCACATTGAATGGCGGTGCTGGCTCGAAGGGCCAAATGGCCTACTGCACCTATTGTCTATTGTCTATTGTCTACTTTTAATTTCCTGTTCTTCTAACAGATGGTGCAAGGGAAAACATTAGAGTGCATGGCAACCACATGCTAACTCCAATTGAAGGCTGTCTGGATTATAGTTAACAATGTCAAAGTGCAGTAAGAATCAAAAACTTCCAATGGCCTTCACATTGAAAAGCTTCAGGACTGCTAACTACTGCTGACCAATTCTTCTTCCCTGGATTTGTTTACTGAATTACACTTTGAGACCAAATTGGTTTTATAACTTGAAGAAAATTGTATTTCCACCCAGTTTTGAAATTTCTCTGAAGCATGATAAGATGATATTGTTGAGATACAAGAGACTGCAGATGCTGAAATCTGGAGTCGTAAAGATACTGCTCAAGGAACTCAGTGGATCAGGCAGCATCTGTGGTAGGAAATGGGAAGATGAAGATGGGACTCTTCCTCAGTTTGAGGAAGGGTTCTGATCTGAAATGTCGTTGGGCCATTTCCCCCCACTCTCTTCGCTCCTGATATTTCAGGCTCCAGTGGTCTCCTTCTCATATATTCTCCAGATATATTTCACCAGCTCTTTTGGTCAACTCCCTTTTGTCATTCAGTCTCTCCTCATCTCCACCCTCTCAAAGATAATTCCTGTTGTTTTCTTCAACCCTTTCCATGAAACTTAAAATGTGTTTCGTTTCTAACACCCTCTTTGGGGACTCTGTTTCTCTCTCCACCTAAGTTGCCTGATCTGTTGAGCATTTTCAGCATTTTCCATTTTCACTTCCACTTTCTTGCAGCTGCAGTATTTTATTTTTTGCTACCTACTTCCTGAGCATTGCTAATCCTTGTACTCCTGGTGCGACTAACAAGCCATAACTCTCACACATGATTCTCTGCACACTGAAAATTACATGCCAAGGATCCTTTTAATTATTGTGAGATAAAGAATGTCATCATTCTATTTTTGTTACGTTTGACAATCAGGCACTCTTGACTCTTGATGTCTATAACTTAATTGGAAATAGAAAATAGTCACTTGTTTTGGGAATAAGATATTAGGATCTTAAAATATTAGGCCTTTATTGCAAGAGGGTTAGAGTTTGGAAACAGGAAAATATTTGTACAGGGAATTGGTTAGACCACACCTTGAGTATAGTGCACAATTTTGATTTCCTTATTTAAGAAAGGATGGATCAGTTCTGGTGGCAATTTGGAAGAGGTACATTAGGCTAATTCCTGGGATGGCAGGAAAGGCTAAAGAAATTAGATCTACATTCTTAGGAGTTTGGATGTATAAAGGATGATCTGATTGAAACAGACGATATATCTAGGAGTTGTGACCAGGTTGATCTCCAGATGAGTTTCCATGAGTGGGAGAATCCCCCAAAAAAGCGATATCGTTCTAAGATTCGCAAGGTATGAAGGAACTTTGTTTTGCCGTGAATGTTGATCCTTTGGAATTCTCTCCCCTCAGAGAGGCTGGACTTAAAGTAGAAGTAAATACATTTTGAAAGATTCACATAGTGAATAGGTGGGTATATGGAACGAGCTGCCAGAGAAGGTAGCAGAGGCAGGTACCATAACAACATTTGAACAGGTACATGGATAGGAAAGGTTTTGAGGGATATGGGCCAAATGTACGCAGTTGGGAGTAGTGTAGATGGAGCATCATGGTCAGCATGGACAAGTTGGGCCTAAGGATTTGTTTTCATGCAGTATGACTCTACGACTATGATCAGGGAATTCAGGGCGATGGGGAACTGGCACAGAAGAGGAGTTGAAGACTGGCAAATCAGCTCAGATCTTATTGAATGGCAGGACAGACTGGAGGGGTCGTTACCAAGTCCTGCTACTTTTTTTTAAATGTCCCTATGTTTTTATAAGCTTCTGCAGCAAAAAATTAAATGTTGCATTAGTTCCCTGCAAATTTGTTAGAATTCATTGGTACTGGCCACAGATACTTTGAATGTTTAGGTAACATCATGTCATCTCACACAGGTCAATCAGTGGAACTCCTGTGGAAGGTTCCTGTGTGTTTTTTGCCCACTTAGACCGTGGAGAATCCAGCAACATAGCTTGATGTGTAGGAAGGAACTGTAAATGCTCATCTACACCAAAGATAGACACAAAATGTTGGAGTTACTCAGCAGGTCAGGCAGCATCTCTGGAGAAAAGGAATAGGTGTGTAGGAAAGAACTGAAGATGCTGGTTTAAATCAAAGGTAGACACAAAATGCTGGAGTAACTCAGCGGGACTGGCAGCATCTCTGGAGAGAAGGAATGGGTGACGTTTCTGTTCGAGACCCGAAACATCACCCATTCCTTCTCTCCAGAGATGCTGCCTGTCCCGCTGAGTTACTCCAGCATTTTGTGTCTACCTTAGAAAAGGAATAGGTTTCGGGTTGAGACCCTTCTTCAGACTGAGATTCAGGGGAGAGGGAAACTTGAGGTATGAAAAGGTACAGAACAAGCTACATTTCTCTAATTTTAAGCAACCCTTACATTCCCTGTCTCTCCATTCCTCCCCCACCCTAGTTGCCCTGCTAGTTTCACTGTTCCTATCCCTTTGTTATTACCTCTTCCACAGCCAACAATGGACCATTGTGGGCTCTTCCTTTCCTTGGTCTCTACCTCTTTGTTCTGTACCTCTAGTTTCCCTCCTCACTGACTCTCAGTTTGACCCACTGAGTTACTCTTGAAAACCCACTCATTTGAAGTGCTGGAAATAGTTCAGATAGGTGGAGATAGGCAAGGAGTCCCTAAAGATTCTCACAGGGGTGAGTCTGCTCCTTCGACTTTATATAATTTTTATCTCATTGGTTACGTCAATGGAAATAATTACCAATGAGAACAGAAGTACCTCAAAACTAAACAAAACTAAAGAAGGGACAGAACCTTGAATGCATTTCTCTTTTCACTTCAGTTGAATGTGAGCAGTGATGGAAGGACCAATGGCTTCCACGTCAATAAGAAATTCAGTCAGAATAAAATGTAATATGATCCACCTAAAAACCCAGCATTCAAAATGCAGTCAAGATTTCAAACTCTATTTCTTACATTATTGCTGGTAGAGCACTGAACCAAAACCATTCCACTAATTTCAATGTTTAAGAAAGAACTGCAGATGCTGGAAAAATCGAAAGTAGACAAAAAATGCCGGAGAAACTCAGCAGATGAGGCGGCATCCATGGAGAGAAGGAATAGGCGACGTTTTGGGTTGAGACCCTTCTTCAGACTGATGTCGGGGGCGGGGGTGGGAAAAAGAAAGGAAGAGGCGGAGACAGTAGGCTTTGTGGGAGAGCTGGGAAGGGGAAGGGGGAGGAGAAGGAGGGAGAATCTAAAATTAGAGAAGTCAATGCTGGGGTGTAAACTACCCAAGCAAAATATGAGGTGCTGTCCTCCAATTTGCACTGGGCCTCACTCTGGCAGAAAGGTCAGATTGGGAATGGGAGGGGGAGTTGAAGTGCTGAGCTACCGGGAGATTAGGTTGGTTAATACGGACTGAGCAGAGGACCGGGAGATCAGGTTGGTTAATAAATTTAAATTCTTGTTTATTTGTTCCATCTTTTCCATGAAGTAAATACTGCTCCAACTAACCTGAACTTGCATTTGCCTTCTCTGTCCCATGGTAACATGATGCTAAATCTTTAAAATGGCACCAGTAACATATTTCTCCTTGGCAACCTTACACCACCATCATTGCTGATGATGTCAGTGTCTGATTTCAACTGTCAGATGAATAATTAACACACTGATTGACTTCCAAGTGGTAAAGATATTATTCCTGACAGCTCTCTGCCATATTACTGTGCAGCTGTTCACACATAAAACCAAAGATAAACATTATGTGGAAAGTGTCTTCAGATGTTTCCTAATTTAGCAAATAATAAAGATATGCCGATTAACACATGTGAAAGTGGTGTTGTTTTCATTTGTGTTACTTTCAGTGTATGATATAATATTTTCACAGCTTTTAGAATTGCAATGGAATATAATTGAAGTAATTCGAGCCGGTATGAAGAAAATAGCAATGAAGGAATATGGCATTAAATTTCACTCAAGAATGCCTCTTGTTTGAGCCCAATGGTGCCGAATTGATCCCAAAATAGCAAATTATGTGTATTGCAATAGCATGGGCCATGCTGGCCACCATCTTGGTAAGGGCATATTCAGAGAATCCAGATCATGGCATCCAATTTGATGCCAGAGCTCCCAGTCCAACTTATGCCTCCTCCTAATCTTGCACTGAACAAGCATTGAGCAAGAGGAAGATAAGTGCCACCCACCTCCAAACCCCAACCCAATAATATTTAAAGTAAGTTCTTCCCAACTACTATCAGGCTATTGAACATTGTGAACTATTATGGTATCTACTGCGCACTCTGTTTACATACCTGTTGTGCCGCTGCAAGTAAGAATATAATTGTTCTGTTTTGGGACATATGGCAATAAAACACTCTTGGTTCTTGACTCTTGAAAGGAGGCATTAACTACTTGCAAGTTAGCAGCTGACTGATCTCCAAGGACTGTTGCTACAATAAATGTGTTCAATTTTGGGCACCATGTTATTGGAAAGATGTTGTCATGCTGGAAAGGGTGCAGACAAGATTTACGAGGATGTCGCCAAGATTCGAGGGCCTGAGCTAGAGGGAGAGGTTGAGCAGGCTATAAGATTCTATTCCATTGAGTACAGGAGGATGAGGGCTGATCTTATAGAGGTGTACAAAATCATGAGAGGAATAGATTGTGTAAATGCACAGAATTTCTTGCCCAGCGTAGGGGGGATGGAGAACCAGAAGACATAGGTTTAAGGTGAGGGGGGAAAGATTTAATAGGAACCTGAGGGGCAACTTTTCTACACAAAGTGTGGTGGGTGTATGGAATGAGCTGCCAAAGGAGGTAGTTGAGGCAGGTACTATCACAATTTTTAAGAAGCATTTAGACAGGTATATGGACACGTTTAGAGGGATATGGGCCAAATGCAGGCAGGTGGGACTATTGTAGGTGGGACATGTTGGTCGGTGTAGGCAATTTGGGACGAAGGGCCTGTTTCCATACTGTATGACTCCATGACTCTGTGAGTCTGTGACTCTAAGATTTACAACTTTCTTCAGACTTTCTAAAATCTACAGTGACGCCAGGTGCTGCAGGATGTACTCTTAACTTCGGAATATTATAAACAAGATGCTTGGTGCAGTACCAAACACTCTCATAGGAACAGGCACTGACTATTTAGTGGCAAGTCAAATTGTCAGGAGAAGAAGAAACAAGAAGGGAAGAAGGCCTCTCAGCAGGAGACCAAATGCATTCAGGGATTTGTGGGATAATCTCTCCTTAAATTTTAATGCAGAATAGTGTGTGAGGCTCCAGTAACTTGGTTGTCCTCATTGAAGTCTGTCACCTGCAGCCACAGCTCCTGGAAATGGCCTTCATGGCTACTTCCTCTCACCAGCTTTACTTTAGAAATATTTTAGACTTTAGAGATCCAGCGTGAAAACAGGCCCACCGAGTCCGTGCTGACCACCAATCATCCTATATACTAACACTATCCTACACAATTTTACTGAAATGAATTAACCTACCAACCTGTACATCTTTGGAGTGAGGGAGGAAACCAGAGCACCAGAGAAAAACCATTCACTGGGAGTACATACAAACTCTGTGCAGACAGCACCCGTAATCAGGATCGAACCCAGGTCTCTGGTGCTGTAAGGCGGGTACTGTGCCACTGCGCTACTGTGGTGCCCTGTGCCACATTTCAGTCAGGCTGTTTCTCGGGAGAATATGAATAGGCGATGTTTCGGACAATCTGAAGAAAGGTCTCGACCCGAAATGTCGCTTATCCATGTTCCCCAGATTCCAGCACTTTGTGTCTTATTGTGTATTAACCACCATCTGCATTTCTTTGTTCCTAGCTACTTGTTTAGGTTTAAGTTTATTATTGTCATGTACACTGAGGTACAGTGAAAAACTTTGTTTTGCATGCTATCTAAACAGACCAAATAATACTACACATAAATGCAATCGTCAAACTAAAGTGCAATTGATGGAGCAAAGGGAAATACAGAGTGCAGAATATCGTTCTCTACATTGTAGTGCAATCAGTTCCATACACAAAGGCCAATGTCTGCAATGGGATGAAAATGAATCAGACAGTACCCCAGCTTATGGAAAGACCCTTCAGAAGCCTGATAACAGTGTGGATGAAGCTGAGTCTGATGGTGCGTGCTTTCAAGCTTCTGTATCTTCTGGAGGATGGGATTTTATCTGGAGGACCTCGTAGAATCCAGGAGAATGGGGACTCTCTTCGACATTTCCGGCACCAATGCCTCTGGGACATGGCTGGAAAATGGTCTTTAATAAATCCCTTCTGCAACAGCTACAGAATGTCTTTGGCACTTGCTGCAGATAAGGTGCACCTCTGCTTTAAGCGGTTGTCACTTAGTCGTAAAGATCAGGGTTAATTGTCATTATACAGTCATGAAATTGTTCCGTGGCTGAGAGTATAAACCAGTGAATTACCTGCCGTGCTCACAGTTATCAGGTAAATGAGCAAGCAGGCTGAATGTAGCACACTGCCGCTTTGAATAACAGCAAAAATAAACAAGCCTCCAGCGCCGATCCTTACACCTGTTTCCAGGGACACTATGTCAAGAGGGATCAGAAGAGATTTTATTAAAGTGATTCTAGGATCAAGATGAAGAAGCTGGAGTTATTTTCTTGGAACAGAAGAGAATGCGAGGAGGTCTCAGAGATTTCAAATTATGAAGTATGTACCTAAAGGGAGAAATTGTTTAGGGCAGTGGAAGGACTAAGAATGTCAGAAGAAGGGTCTTGACCTGAAACGGCACCTATTCCTTTTCTCTAGAGATGCTGCCTGACCCGCTGAGTTACTCCAGCATTTTGTGTTTATCTTCAGCCAAGAATTTTTATTTAGGTTAGTTTAGAGATACAGTGTAGAGACAAGCCTTTGGGCCCATCGAGTCTACACCAACCAGCAATCACCGGTATATAAACTCTATGTTATCCCTGTTTTGCATTCTATACACTAGGGGCAATTTACAGAAGCCAATTTACCTATGACTTACCAATAAATCAGCAAGTCTTTTTGATGGACCAGGGACATAAAGTGAAGGGGTTTGGCAAAAGGTCAAAAAGTAACCTGAGGAAAATATTCTTCACACTTTGAATGGTTATGGCCAGGGTTGGATGCAGAGACAAGTTCAATTGCAGAATACAAAAGGGATACAAAAGATGGCCTGTTCCTCTGCTGTACTGTTGTATGTTCAATGTTCTATGTATGATATGGATAAATATCTGAAAAAATGCATTGCATGACTTTGAAAAGAAGGAGGGAAGTGGAAATAGTTGAATTGCCCTCTTATAGAACGTAGTTAATCGGCAGGTTGAATGGGCCTCTTCCAACTTGTAGCCATTTTGTAATTCTTTCACAATCTAACATAGTCCCTACGTAATTTTTAAAAACTTTTTTGCTACTATGTACACAACAGCAGTGTTGACATTCATGTAAATTTGAGCATAAATCATGCACATTGAACATAATGGTAAGTGGTAGTAATTAGTCCTGGGTCATAATTGTTAACATTTGATATGGTGCAATTTAATTCATTGGAAATGAATTTTGGAAGCAGAGAGCAACATCTATAAGCCATTCCATCACATAGCTGACACATGTAATCAAGCATGAATTTTTACCCCTAAATCATTTTTCCACTGGTGGTCTAAAATCATCAGATTATCCAATTATTGTAGTAATGGAATACGATCCAATTAACTTTAATGATACTTGAATACTGAGCAATTGCATATTGTAGTTTGAAGTACATTTGGACAAAGTCTTAATGGAGACCAGGAGCCTAATGTCAATAAAATTGAAACCAGTTTTTTTTTGAGTGCGAGAACATTTCATTATAAAATATATGAAAACATCATGTGAGATTGCGACCTCACTGTGTGAAGTATTACCACCTAATGCAGTACCAGTTTATTTTCCAAATTAAATGTCCAAATGCAATCTTTGGGATAATGTGTAAAGGTTCCAATTTAAATAATGCTGTGAGATCTCAGCATTCCACTGCTGGTATACATCACTCTCCACAAATATATATCAGTGTGTTGTTCCCCACGAGAAGAATGCATTTGGAAAATTATCCATTAAATGAACAGTTACTTAAAGGTCTGTCTCACTGTGCGAGTTGACCCACGAGTGACCCCGAGTGAAAGACTCGTGGTTGCGTACGAGACTACAAGTTTATGATCCAGAGTTTAACCGAGTTCCCACGGGTATGTCTAAGTTTCCCGTTTACTTCTCATTTCTGCGATGTTCCAAGTTCGTCTCCCGAGTGTACCAAGTTCCTCTCCCGTTAATCTTGAGGCAACAATGTATATCGAAGTGTTGAAAAATCATCACATGTTAAAAAAATGATGTCATGCCAGCCAAAGAACGTAGAGACTATTGTGTTTGCTGCATGTGTTCTGCACAACCTGATCCGTATCAGGGGTGCAGCTTCAGGATCAGCAACAGCCATGCAGGACGGTGACTTAGTGGACAGTCAAACAGGGAGAATAACACTAGGTGCGTGGAGGAGTGGTACAAACGACGAGACTTTGGTGCCACTGCAGTGTTTTCGAGGTACGGGGACCAACAGTGCAAAAGAGCAGAGAGACCATCTCTGCTCCTACTATAATTCAGAATTGGGCAGTGTGCCGTGGCAGGACAGCTTATTTTGAGCGGCTGCCGACCACAGGTACATCACTGCATGAGGAGAGCCCACATGCAGAAAAATCCAGTTAATTTCATGTTTAGTTTAAATCCTGCTGACTTTTCATTGTTTAACTTTAAGTGTGGATTTTATTTTTTATTGTGGTGTAAAAGTAATTTCATTGCATCTGTCTTTCCTTTAAAACGTGGTTATCATGCATCTGCTTATCTGATTGTAGATCTCAAAACTTGTCATTTAGCGCATTGCATTGTATCTTTTATTGCCTGAATTTAGACTAGTGCATTTCTCAGCTGAATTAGTATATAGTGGAAATACTTTTATTTGTGCTTCATTTGTTGATTTTCATGTATGAGAAGCCCTTTTTCAGACCACTGTGTTGTTTGCTGTGGTGCTACTTTTCTCAATATGCGTAAAAAAGCGTTTTTTTATATTGAACAAGAGTAAAGACTTTGTTTCACATTCAAGACATTTGTTTCACATAACTTTGTCTTATTTTCTGATCTACTGAGAGGTGAAAATTTTAAACATTTAAAAAGCACAGCATATGAGGCAGCTGAGTCCTTAAATCTTACAAATGATTGTGAGAATCAAGATGTGAATATATTTTCCCTTCCTCTATTTTGTGTTTTATGATGAAAGGAATATTACATTCAAGTCATGCGACTTTGTAGTGATATTAAAATGAAGACTTCCAGACATCAATTTGATCTTGATAGCAAAGAACTCTCTTTTATTGTGCAATGAAGTAAACAAACAGTGAGAATCAAACGGATCATCAAAAAGCTTTTCAACACAACACAACACAACACAAATTTATATATAAACTTCAAGCAATTTTTTCTTTTCAACCCACTCTGTCACCTTATCAATAACTTGCTTAACTTTGTTAAGCAGAATTTGTCTTTAAAAAGTCTAAGTAACTGATATTTCTATCCCTGGTTATTGTTTCTAAAAAGAGTTCCCACGGTAGAATCACGAGTCACAAAGTTAAACGCATGGGCCACTACGTTCTTACAACGAGTTTAAATGTTTCAATTTTTAACCACAAGAGTACATTTTACTCGTGGAAAGGTTCAAACATGTTTGAACTTTTGCAAGAGTTAACAAGTTTCACGTGTACCTCCCGTTAGCGCCAAGAGTCGCTAAGTTGCGTCCACGAGTTCAGACGTTCCCGCTACGTTAATTGTACGTGATTACCACGAGTTAAATTTGTTTTAAACTCGGGGTCACTCGTGGGTCAACTCGCACAGTGAGACAGCCCTTTTACACCAAATAGAATCACATTAATTTTTTAATCTTTGTATGAGAAATTGTAAATGAATTTGTAGTCAGTGTCAAATCGCTGCCTGATAACTATTATAAATTCACCACAATGACTCAGCGGTCACAGAGTCATAGAGTCTTGATTAGTAAGAGTGTCAGTTATGGGGAGAAGGCAGGAGAATGGGGTTGAGCGGGAAATATAGATCAGCCATGATTGAATGGCGGAATGGAATCGATGGGCCGAATGGCCCACATCTGTTCCTATGACTTATGAACTTATGAGTCGTAGAGTCACACAGGACAGAAACAGGCCCTATGGCCCAACTTGCCCATTTAGACTAAGATGCCCCATCGAATCTACTTTCTATTTGCCCACATTTGGCCGATTTCTCTCTAAACCTGTCCTATCCATGTACCTGTCCAAGTGTCTTACAGTATACGACCCTGAATAGATCTTCCCCATTTCTGATGCTTGCTGATGTCAACAGTCCAAACAGCTAGATGTCATATTATTGTCTGAGCAGTCATGTTAATTCATTTCAAAATGATAGATTACATTATTCACATTACAAAGTAAAAATCGAAATATTACTATGATTATAGTAAAAGCCAAAAGATCATCAACAAACTTCAAAATTATTTTGAAATCCCTTAAAAATGTAAATTATAATTTGAATTGTAATAATAGACATATAGGGTCAGATACAGTAATTATGGCTTAGTGTACCATTAAAAACTGATTTCATGTAACTGAGGAAATGGATTATGGGCCACATCATATTGACACTTGAAATTTGCATTAGTTCAAATAATTTCAACTAATTGTGGTGGCAGCTTGATATATCAGAACATGGACAGCAACTGTATGATTTGTATACATGCACAAAAATCCCTCATCTGTTATCAATTTCATGAAATAGTGTTAGTGAGCAGCGATAGTTTTACCATTATTGCCACTACTCGACCTGAGGGCCACAATATCACAGGCAGATATAACTTCCATCATGCAATTCAGTTTAATTTCTCCTTATTAAATCGATGGTCAAAATTTGTGTTTGTCTTTTTCCTCCTAAAAAACGTATGGTGCAAAACAGGTGTAAAAGCTAATCCGTGACTGCGGATGGTCAAGATTATAAATGATCTCCTTCTATTTTCTTTTCTTCTCTTCTTTTCATTTATTCTCTTTCTTCTATTTTCTATGTCTCAACTTTCTTATTTCATTCTTTATTTTTCTTTTTCACACACTATATATCTCACATTTTTCTATTTTTCATTATCTAACTTTTTTCCTTTTCTTCTTTATTTTAAAAAATTTAAAAAATAAGAAGCTGTACATAAAAGGTATTATGAAAATATGATTGTATACAATTGTACTTACTTCTAATAAAATAAAAATATTTTAAATTTTTTTTAAAAAAAAAGGAATTTAGATGAACATTAACATACCGAGACTCAGAACATTGCCCTTCACCTGAGATCATTAACAGAACACTAAGTTAACCGGCCTGAAGATGGACCCTAACCCAAAATGTCATCTGTCCATTCCCTCCACAGAATCTGCCTCACCCACTGAATTCCTCTAAATCTATGTGTTTTGCACAAGATTCCAGCACATGCAGTTCCTCGTATCTCCACTGATACAGTGTCATGTTTATTCTGCATGCTATCCATTCAAATCATACTATGCACAAGTACAATAGATGCTCTAATGGAACAGCATGCAGAGGGAGGTGAAAACCTAACGAGTCAAAGGGAAACAGAAACGACTTGCCTAGGAAGAAGTCATTGCTGACTAGATATATCATCTCTAGGTGGACCCAAAATGCTGGAGTAACTCAGCGGGACAGGCAGCATCTCTGGAGAGAAGGAATGGGTGATGTTTCGGGTCGAGACCCTTCTTCATCTCTCAGTGGTTCAGGTTATAGGTACCTTGTTTTTAAAGGAATGCAGTTTGAAAGCACAGGAGCTTGTGTCAGACAATGCATTGCAGATGCCAGATTGAATGGAAAGTTCCAGTAGCAGCATGTGGAGGAATATGTTGGGTGGGTACACAGTGTAATATAGGTGTTGTATTTAATCTTGGCTGTTAACAATCACTGCTGTTTAAGGCTGTACCACTTTCAGGATTACATTACATTGCTAACTGCTCTCCGTTTTGTTGTAACAATGATTTAGTTGTCTCTGTGAAAGAAAGCCACAGTGAGAAATACTATACTGACACCGCAAGCTTTTCTTTTATATAATACTTGGTGGTGAGTTTGAATTGCAAACCATCTTTTCAGTATCTTAGAGAGAGATACCGAGATGCACAGCATTGTAGTTCACCACAGATCACGGAAGCACCAGGGAGATCAGAGCAGAGAGTTCATGACAGAGACCTTACAGACAATATGTGTTTCTTTAATGCATATCTAATGTAGGGGCAGACCAAAGTGAGGAATCTCTTTTGCCTTGAATAAGATTAAGACTGAGTTCCAGACAAATATCACAGGAAGTTCTGCTGATTTCAGATACCATTGGGTCTAGTTTCGTACAGATCAACAGTTCTGTTGAACCAGTGACCGGTATGGATGATGTGGCAAGAACAGACATGCCTCGTTGTGCTGTGCATCAGCAAATTTATAGATACATATGTAAACAATCTAAATCCAAATTCTCCAAATAAAATGTTTTTTGCTGTAGTTTATATAAACCATCAGACCGAGGTCACTATTCTAATGGTGAAATTTAACAACAAACCAGTTGACGGGATTTTATTTGCATAATAAATTAGCAAGCAATTATATTAAACAATTTAGATGTGTGCAATTATAGGAGTGCGTTTTTATCTTCACTTCATGCCCGGAAATGAATTGGAACAGATTGGGCATCCATAATAAAAGCCATCTGATATTCATTCCATTAAAATCATGGGAATTAAATCAGATGGGTTAAGAAATCCAATCCAGAAGATTACTGCCTTGCAATAAACGTGGATGTTTACTTGATGTGTGGTGGTCCAAATGCAAATATGCTACATTTTATTTGTCTGCTGAAGAATCAAAGGGAACAAAATAAAATCAGAAAAGCAACAATCAGAGAAATGGAAGAACTGTGGCATTCCTAAGAATACTGAAAAAGACACAAATGGACCAATCTGACCACAGAGCATAATTTATAGATAAACTGAGCCATGAATCTGGTCAAAGTGTACTCCATGTAATAATAAGAACAATTTTAGGAGATTCGTGGTCCAATTAGTGAAAATATTGGACTGGCAGTGTTATCTCAGGAGAGAAACTGTATGGAGTTTGTACGTTCTCCCTGTGACTGTGTGGGTTTTCTCCAGGTGCTCCAGTTTCCTCTCACACTCCAAAGATGTACAGGTTTGGATGTTAATTAGCTTGAGGTAAAATTGTGTATTGTCTCTAGAGTGCAGGATAGTGCTAGTGTACAGGGATAGCTGGCGGGCACGGACTCGGTGGGCCGAAGGACCTGATTCCACATTGTATCCCTAAAGTCTAAAGTAAAGTAGTGCAAGAAGGAGGCATTGAGGACTTCACAAGATTTTCTTACTTAAAGAAAGATAGCATACTTCCAACCACGATTGGAATCTGCACTGAGAATAAGATCAACCATGGCTGCAGCAGAATAGAAAAGCAAGGTCTCTGCTTAAAGAGAAGTCTTCTGTGCCTGTGGTGCATTACTTGAGTTGCAGTGTTCTGGAAGTGAGCCAGGAATCTGAAATCACACGAATGAGACAGAATAGTTCTCTCAAAGTCCTAGAAGTCAGGCTAAAGGGGGAAATGCAAAGGGGTGTTAATGCATTTGACAGTATTGACATTCATCTTAAAAAGCCCAATGTACATTCTTGTTGAGACACATGGAACTCAGATGCTGGTTAACAAAGAAAGATGCAAAGTGCTGGAATAACTCAGAGGGTCAAGCAGCATCTCTTGAGAAGATGGATAGCTGATGTTTCGAGTCAGACCCTTCGTCAGACTTATCGCTTCTTCATGAGAAAAATATTTAAAACAATGAAGACATTTTGCAAAGTAAAAATCGTTATGTTGTTTATTAGAGTTCTCTTAAATGTGCAGTTCATCTTAACTAGCTGCTCTCGTTAGATTTTTACCTTTGCATTTTTCGTTATCGGCCAACTAACACTCTTTCCTTTTTGGGACACCATGGATGATTCTCCCATAACCTAACGGCATGTTAAAGATATACTTCAGATTGGTTAGTCAAGAGCATCTTGCTATATGGACTAATATGTGTGTCCTTTACAGTATTATATCTACAATATCACCATGGATATATAAGTGGGTATTGAAAGGCATGGAGCAGCAGGAGGATGATGGTACAGAGAAGCCACCAGCACCAGACAGGGCGCTGTGCCAACAAAAGCAAATGTGATTCCCATTGATCTTTGCCTCACTGAGCAAGCGCATGTGATTCCTATTGATCTTTGCCTGACCAAGCAAGCAAAAGCTTTCTTCCACTGCTTGGATTTTGGCTATTAAAAGAATCATGGGCAATGTAAGTCATTATAAGAGTGTGCCTACTGCAGTCCCCTCAGAGAAGATAGGACAGTCTCACACAGAAATATGCATCTGCCCTCCATGTCTGTGCTTACCATGTTGCCTATCTGCCTGGATATTGTCTGTATCCCTCTACCCTTTGCCTGTTCATGTGTCTGTCTAAAGATTTTTTATCATATCTACTTCCACCACCTCCTTGGCAGCTCATTCCAGGCACTTACCAGTCTCTGTGTAAAAATACATGTCACGCACATCTACTGTAACCATTCCCCCTCCTACATGAAATCTATGTCCTCTAGTTTTTGACATTTCCTCCCACTGATAAAAACTGTGACTATCTACCCTATACATGCCTCTCATATGTCTATACATTTCTACCAGGTCGCCCTTTTGTCTCCAATGTTCCAGGGAAAACAATTTCAGATTTTCCAAGCTCTCCTTTTCACTAATATATTCCATTCAAGACAGAATTCTGATGAACCTCTTCTGCACCCTCTCCCAAACCACAACATCATTCCTGTAGTGTGATGACTAGAATTCTACACAATATTCCAAATATGATCTAACAATATTTGTATTCCCTACTTTTATATGCAATGCCCCGACCAACAAAGGCAAGTATGGCATATACTTTACCACTCTAACTACTTGGGTTGCCATTTTCAGGGAACTGTGCACTTAGGAGCACTTCTCCTATAGATCCTGCCACTTACTGCACATATCTCTCTTGCATTTGACCTCCCAAAATGTAACTCCTCATATTTGTCCAGATTTTACTTCGGAGCCACGTGAGTGACTACGTGAAGAAGCCCGCCAGCCTGCATGCGCGTCAATACGTCTAACGCATGGCGCACGACTGGCTGGGAGGCGCATCGCTCCTCCAGCGGTAAGTTTCAAACCCTGCGGGTAAGTTTTAAACTTATTTTCAGGTTGTATTTTTTGGTTGCAGGAATCGCTTTTACAGAGTTTCCTGCTGGATATGGAAATCCGGGGCGAAATCCAGACGGGCCGGGGGGAAACCGGCTACGGAGGACCGCGGGAGTGCGGGTAGCCGGCGGCCGTCGGGTTCGCTACCCGAGTCGCTGACAGTGCAGTCAGCGACTTCAGACTTCGGCAACCCCGAAAGGGTGTACAGCCAAACGGAGTCTGAGAGGCCTGGACTCGGATGAGTCAGGACAGGAGGGTTCCCGTCCGACAAACATGGGTACGTCCTCGGGCGTTTATCCCAGATGGAGCATGGATAGCGTCCTCGGGCGTTCATCCCACAGAGGATGCTCCATCATGATATGCGTGAAACGGTGCCATATCAGCGCAGGTCTCCTCGGGGGCCTGCGGCAGCGCCTGTTTCAGGGCTGCTTACAAATCTCTCTCTCTGTGGAGGGGAGTGCCAGGGGTCAGTGTATGACTGACTCCGAACTCGGAAGTATGTCCGTGGAACATACTGGAATACATGCGTGAAGTTCAAGAATTGTCTGTCATGGCATCAAGGGTTGCGATACCCTCGCAAACAAAGGAGCCGCTGCAAGAAGAGTTGGCTCCCAGCATCAACTACCTCACGTCACATCATTACAGGAACAGGTGACGGCTGTAAAATACCATACACCTGTAAATTGTGCATTCCTGAAAGTGCCGGCAGTGAACAGCGCTATCTGGGGAGACATTGGAGGGAAGTCAAAAAAACAGGAAATGAAACTCCAACAATTTTTTTAAATTACTGGCCTCAGGCAGCACGGCTTTTGCCAGATCTGTGGATTGTGGGCCCTTATCGGACGTCCAGCAGGATGCCCTGGCATTGATGTGCAATGCACACTTCGAAATGAACTGCTTTCAGAAGAACGCCATCAGACCTGCCTGAAATCCCAAATTTGCAGGCTAATGTAAGGCTAGCAATGTCCAGCCGCCGAATCTTCTCTTCGGGAAGACCTACCCAAACAGGTAAAAGACCTGGATGAGGAAGCAAAAACTGTCGGATTAATCAAGGTACCAACGACGAGCAAAGCTTCACCGTCTCGGCGACAACACCTCTACGCCTCCATCGGCAGTAAGTGGTTCACTGAAGCTGGTGGCAGCTCGAAAGCTGATTCTCTGGGCAGAGGTCTTTTAGGCCAAGGCCCAAGCCGGCCCTCAGGGAAAATGCGCAATCCACGCACCCCAGCAGTCCTACCCTCCAAATCTCGAGGACGGAAATAGAACCCGCATCAGGGGCCTTTGGGCTTACCATAAGACCACCGGTAACCATGGAGGTAGGTGGGTCTGGTTCTTTCCGAAACATGGGGTGTGTGGACCAGTTACAAGTTGGTGATAAATTACACTTGGTTTTTGCATGAATGGCAATGGATAACATCAGATCCGTTTATAAAATAAAAGGATAACATCAGATCAGTTTATACTGCACAGTATACAAGGGTTCCAAATTGAATTTCCTTTAACTCATTACCACCCTTACAATATACACCAAGTTGGACATTTATTCATTCCAAACAAAAAGGTTTGGATATACAAGCAGTTATCCAAACAAGTAAAAGTTCTGGAGGAGGAAGCAAAAGCTGTTGGGTTAATTAAAGCACCCACGACGAGCAAAGCTTTACCGTTTCAGCAACGACACCCTGCGCCTCCAAAAAAGAAAGATGGAGGATGTTGGATCATCCTTGATTTAACTCACACTTAACTCACGTGTGCAGTATAGACATTTTAAAATGGAAAACTTTGTTACTGTCTAACAACTGATTCTCAAAGGATGCTTTATGGCATGCATCGATCTCAAAGATGCATACTATTCAGTTCCCATTCACAGGGATCACCGGAGATATTTGAAATTTAGCTGGATGGGGCAACGATAGCAGTTTAAAGCGTTGCAAAATGGGCTAACTTCAGCTCCCAGGTTATTTACCAAATCACTAAAGCCGCTGCTTGGGCTGCTCAGAGCTCAAAAACACATTGTTATAAAACACATTGGCCTAACTGGGTAATATTTTTAAATGCTGTATTTGGCTAAATTAGCTGTTTCAGCCGCGAAACTAATATTTGAGAAACTGGGGTTTCTCATCCATCCAGTTAAATGTAAGTTGATACCAACTAGAGTTATTGATTATTTGGGATTTGCCTTTAACTCTATTCATTTGTCTGTGACTCCGTCCTGGGGCAAAAGATTAGAATTAATAGAAGCCTGTAACAACCTTGTTGTTATGAAGCAGCCTTCTATTCGTCAGGTGGCTAGTGTAATTGGCAATATAGTGGCTGATTTTCCAGCTGCGCAATTTGGGGCCTTTGCATTATCAGAACTTACAACGTGCAAAGGAGCAAGCTCTCAAGTACCATTTAGGTCATTGTTAACAGTCCTATGCTATTACCAGCTGAAGCTATCAGAGTTACAATGGTGGACGAATAGTATTCAGCATTGATCCAGTAACATTTTTGGTCAGTAAACCTTCAGTTATATTACAAACTGATGCTAGTGCTCAAAGATGGGAAATTACTAATACCATCTCTAGTTACGGAGGCGGATGGGATGTGCATGAGTTACCAATTCTTCAGTTATATGGTATCAACTACCCAGAGACACTGGGGGTATTCTATGGGTTAAAAGGCTTATTGTGTGAATATGCATAACCTGCATGCTCAACTACAAGTTGATAACACTATGGTGGTGGCATATATTAATCACATGGGTGGAATCAAGTTAGTATCCTGTGTTAGTTTACCTAACCTCATTTGGCGCTGGTGTATCGTCACGTAAATTCAATGACAACACAGAATGGATATTGGATCACAAAGTATTTAATGACATTGTTGCTCAATATGGAACCGAATATATTGATTTGTTTGCATCTAGGCTCAATCACCAGTTGCAAAAATATGTGGCATGGCAGCCAGATCCAGGGGCAGTGGCGATAGATGCATTCTCGCTACACTGGAGAGGAATGTTCTTTTATGTTTTTTCTCCATTTTGCCTCATCAGTCGGGTCTTGCAAAAAATCCAGCAAGATTCCGCTTCAAGCATTTTCGTAGTGCCGGACTGGCCTATGCAGCCATGGTTCCCGCTGATGTTGGAAATGATTATAGAACCTTATATAGTTATCTCTAAACACAAAAATTTGCTGGTTCATCCCGTGACTCGGGAAGCCACCCTCTGCGTGATAGAATCAATTTATTGATTTGCAGACTCTAAGAAGACCATTCCTGGGGCTCGGGTTGTCAGACCGAACTGTGGACATGGTCACTGCAGCTTGGAGGGATAGCACCAATAAGCAGTACATTTCCTCATCAGGAGATGGGAAGTGTTTGTTTAAATGCTAATATAACGTATAATACGGCACGGATAACTGACGTTTTGGAATTCATTTTCGAATGGGTCTTTGACAAAAAATCAAGTTATAGTGCCATTAACTGTGCCAAAAGTGCCTTCTCGTCATATTTGCTGCAGGGATCGGGACCCACGCTGTCGGGTCTCACACTCTGATATCCAGATTTATGAAGGATATCTTTAACATAAATTCTCCCATGCCCAGGTACACGGAAGTATGGGATGTTAACATTGTGTTAACACTACTTTGCCGGTGGGCTCCAGCTACATCCTTATCTTTGGCCCGGCTCTCATATAAGGTAGTTATGCTCATGGCGCTGGTTCAGCGCAACGCGTCCAGTCGTTGCATAAGCAACGGCTGAACAGAATGGTTATATCTACCAACAAAATAACGTTCTATGTAAATGAGTTATTAAACTAAGCAGACCGGGGGCATTGGGTCTAAAGCTGGAATTCTGGCATATCCTATGGACCATAGATTGTGTGTTGTCACACATATTCATCAACATGTTAAGGCTACAAAGAACTTTAGAGGCACTGAGCTGGCAATGTTCGTTAGCCATAAAAAACACACAAGAGGGTTTCAGTGCAGACCATCTCCAGATGGTTTAGATATGTATTGGCTTGTGCAGGAGTGAACACTGATGTTTTTAAATCTCACTCCACCAGGGCTGCGATAACATTAGCAGCAAGGTTCATGGAGGTTCTGCTGGACCGCATCTTAGCGACAGCAGGATGGTCAAATGAGCAGACTTTCCAAACCTTTTATAACAAACCGATTGCCAGGCCGGGTTCGTTTGCCAACTCAATTTTAAGTTTTATCCAATAATTTGCTTATTTGCTTATTATTAGCATCAGCATGTTTTAAATCTATGTCATGTCTGAATACATTATCATTTTTTCAATCATCTCTGGTCAACTAATGCAGTCTGCGGCATGAAATCACAGAGCTTTGAAATCTTCACGTAGTCATTCACGTGACTCCGAAGTAAAATAGGAAGATTAAACGAGAACTAACCAGTTTGAAGTTTGATCTTTATTTTATGAGGAGTTACGATGAGGGATTACGTGCCCTCCGCTCCCAACCCTCTTCTCATAAAGGTCGTGGTAGTTCTAGTTTCTCGAATCTTCCTATAATCAGTTCAACAACTGTTATCTGTGATTTCACACCGCTGCTTTGAAGGTTGACGCGCATGCGGGCTGGCGGGCTTCTTCACGTAATCCCTCATCGTAACTCCTCATAAAATAAAGATCAAACTTCAAACTGGTAAATTCTCATTTAATCTTCCTATTAAACTCCATTTACCTTTTCTCAGCCCAAAATTGCCAACTGATCTGTATCCTGCTGCATCTTTTGATAACCAACCTCACTATCGACAACTCCACTAACGTTCACTTCCTTTGTAAACTTGCTAATCATACCACTTATTTAATTATTAATATCATTAATATAAATTGCAAAAAAAACAGAGGTCCCAGCCCTTATCTTTCCAGAATATCTGAACACCTCTAATCAGAAAAAAAACCCTGTATACCTGTGGAAGAAATTAATTTAGAGGGAAATAAAATAAAACCCCAAAAGTTACAGACTTCGCAGGTTTTAGATTTCCGCGGAAAATGTCTTATAATATTCTAGTCACAATTTGCGCCCACCGGTTTTACTCCATCTGCAAACCTCGAAGTCACCTTTCAATTTCTGTAGTGCACTTTACCGCACCTACTTCAATTTATCCTCTACGCCCAGCGTAAATAAATTTATCTTCCCCGCATCTTGCCTCAACCCTATCTTGGCTCAACCCTATCTTGGCCTCAATCTTGGCTCAGCGTGAGTCACTGGCCAGTAAGCTAGGTTGCCCAGGGGCTCTCCCTTCTCTGGGAAGCCCTCCCGTCCCCATTTCAGTTAAGACTATTTTATCATTCCCTTTTATTTCCCCCTATATTCATTGAAATCCAGTTACAATTGGGATCCTGCCAACTACGCCAAACTCTGTGGACAAAATTAATTTAGAGGGAAATAAAAGGAAAAACGAAAAGTTACAGACTTCGCAGGTTTGCTTCAAGAGACTTTATTGCATGATATCATGGAGAGATGGCGGCAGAAAACTGCTCACCAGTTCTCTGACTTCCAAACAGAATTAGCCAACAGTTATACTGTTAAGTAAATAACTTTTGTTTACTTTTGTTAGATACTATTCTACAAAAACATTCTATCACCACATGGGTTCCAATTATTTCATTAGTCATAACATACTGTTCGCATAACATACCACATCACCATCCCCATTCTAAGCCGATCATAAGCCTCCCTTTTTCTGCAACATATCTATGCTACTAGCGGTAGGGGGCGCGGGTGATCCACTGTAACTTCTCAGAAATGTAAACAAGCTTTGTTATCTCCTCCTATTTCATGTTTACATTTACCATCCACAATTCGTCACATTTCCAGACTGGAGGTAATGCGTATATTCTTACTTTGTTGATTCTCACGAACTTCTTCTGCACCTGGTCAAGCGAGAGCTGCCAATTGTCACATCCAAAACACCCTTTTGTTACCTTGTTCAATTCCAATTAAATAAAGAAGGATATTAATTTTTCTTCCACAATACCAATACCCTCCGTGTTCTATGACCAAGCCAATTTTTAATCCAATTTACCAACTCTCCATGGAGCTCATGTGACATAATCTTCTGGAGCAGCTTCTCAAATGACCACTGAAGTTATCCTGTGTTGCTTTCAGCCTGATGTCAGACTACAGTTACCCCTCCATCCTTTGCACCTTTAAGATGGTTTAAGTTGAGAGGATGGAAGATTTAATAGGAATCCGAGAGGCAACTGTTTCACAAAGTGGGTGATGGGTATATGGAACGAGTTACCAGGGGAGGTAGTTGAGGCAGGTACTAAAATGGCATTTAGAAGACATTTGGACAGGTGCATGAATAGGAAAGTTTTAGAGGGATATAGGCCAAATAGAGTTATAGAGTGATACATTGTGGAAACAGGCCCTTTGGCCCAATTCCCACACACCGGCCAACAATGTCCCAGCTACACTAGTCCCACTTGCTTGCGCTTGGTTCATATTCCTCCAAACCTGCCTATCCATGTGCCTGTCTAACAGTTTCTTAAAAGATAGGACAGCCCCAGCCTCAACTACCTCTTCTAGCAGCTTATTCCATACACCCACCAACCTTTGTGTGAAAAAGTTACTCTTCCGATTCCTATTAAATCTTTTCCCCTTCACCTTGAACCTATGTCCTCTGGTCCTCGATTCCCCTACTCTGGGCAAAAGACTCTGCACATCTACCCAATCTATTCCTCTCATGATCTTATACACCTCTATAAGATCACCCGTTATCCTCCTGCGCTCCTTGAAATAGAGACCCAGCCTACTCAATCTCTCCTTATAGCTCACACCCTCTAGTCCTGTCAACATCCTCATAAATCTTTTCTGAACCCTTTCAAGCTTGACAATATATTTCCTATAACAAGGTGCCCAGAACTGAACACAATATTCTAAATGAGGTCTCACCAACGTCTTATACAACTGCAACATGACTTCCCAACTTCTATACTCAATACTCTGACTGATGAAGGCCAAAGTGCCAAAAGCCTTTTTTTTAAATTATTTTTATTAGAAGTACGGTAAATTACAGTAATACACAACACTTATATCTTAATACATTTTTTATACCCCTTCATTTTTTTGAGCTTTAAGAGAAAGATAGAAGAAAAGTAAAGAAAGTGCACAAGAGTCGTGAAGTGCAAGAGAGTGTTGTGAAAAGAAAGCCCCTTAGAAAAGAAGTTAGAGAAGGAAGTAAAGTAAGAAAGTAGATCCTAGAAAAGAAAGAAAAATAAAGTAGGAACAATCGCAGAAAGGGAACCACCAACCAAGTCTGTTTTTATTGTTTTACCTCCCATTACCAGGTCCTGATACCATTTCTTTATTTATTTTTTTTTTTTTTTAATTACTATTGCACCTCATGCTTGTAATAGGTCCAGAAACGTAGACCACGTCTTTTGGAATTGGTCTGCTTTACCTGCTAAGAGGAATCTCATCTCTTCCAGATGTAATGTTTCCAACATATTTGATGTCCACATTTTTATTGTTGGTGTGGGCGCATTTTTCAAGAATTTAAGTATGAGCTTTTTTCCCATTATTAGCCCGTAATTGAATAAGTTCTTCTGATACACGTTTAATTCAGGGATACCTTCCGATATTCCAAAAATGATCCATTCTGGTTTTGGTACCAGTTTTATTTTAATTAATTTTGAGAAAATATCAAATATTTCATACCAGAATTTTTGGATTTTTGTACAAAAAACAAAAGAATGCGCTATGGTAGCTTCTTGACATAGACATTTATCACAGATTGGTGAAACATTAGGAAAGATTTTATTTAATTTAGTTTTTGAATAATATAGTCTATGTAATGTTTTGAATTGGATGAGCGTATGTCGTACGTTGATCGAACATTTATGCACCTGTAGTAAATGGTTATCCCAGCTCTCTTTTGAAATTTTCATAGCTAATTCTTGTTCCCAGTCTCTTCTAATTCCATCTGTTGTGGGTATTTCTATGTTTAAAATGATATTATATAAGTACGATATTAGATTAGCTGATTCTGCCTTTGTCTTCATTGCTTCATCTAGTAAGTCGGAAGGCATATTATGATAGTCTTTTGTGTATTTTTTCAGGTAATCACGAATTTGTAGATATTTAAAATATTGATTATTTTTCAAATTATATTTCAGTTGTAGTTGTTGAAATGATAGTAATTTTCCCAATTCATACAGATCTTCGAGCGTTTTGATTCCCATTCTTTCCCATTGTATAAATGATTTGTCTATGGTTGAAGGTTTAAACGATGGGTTATTAACTATTGGTATTGAGAGAGATAGGTTTCTTAATTTTAGATTCTGTTTTATTTGTTTCCATGTTCTAATTGTGCTATTTATAATTGGGTTTTTATTATAATTTTTATTATTCAAATTTATTGGAGAGAGAATAATCGCTCCTATATTACTCGGGGAACAGTCCCCTTTTTCCATTATAATCCAGTCCGCCTGCTGGGCAGAATTGTCCAGCAGGTGAATCATATTTTTAATATTTACTGCCCAATTATAATACATAAAGTTAGGGAGCACGAGACCCCCCAACTCTTTTCGTTTATTAAGGTGTGCTCTTTGTATTCTATGGGATTTATAATCCCATATAAAATTTGTAATGTCTGAGTCCAATTTTTTGAAAAACTTTTTTGGGAGATATATAGGTATTGATTGAAATAGGTATAGGATTTGTGGTAAGAAAATCATTTTTATAGCATTTATTCTGCCTATTAAGGACATCGGAAGTGTTTTCCAGAATTTAATCATATTATTTAGTTTCTTAAATAAGGGATTATAATTGGCTTTAAACATATCCTGGTAATTTCTAGTAATTTCAATTCCCAAATATTTGAATTTTTCTGTAGCTATTTTAAAGGGGAATTTCCTGAGGTGTGTTGAGTCTTTTGGTTTTATCGACATAATTTCACTTTTGTTCCAGTTTATTCTATATCCTGAGAAGGATCCAAAGTCCTCAATTAAATTTAATATATTTGGTATACTAATTTGTGGTTTTGTGATGTACAATAGTACATCATCGGCATATAGGGATATTTTGTTATTTGAATATTTTGTATTATAACCGTGTGTTCTTATTTTTTCAGCAAGGGGTTCAATTACTAAAGCAAATAACAGCGGTGATAATGAACATCCTTGTCTATTGCCCCTTGATAGTTCAAATTTCGAGGATAATATATTATTAGTTAGTATTCTAGCCGTAGGTTTGTTATATAATAGTTTTATCCATGCAATGAAGTTCTCTCCCAATTGGAATTTTTGCAATACTTTAATCATATAGTCCCATTCTACTTGATCAAACGCTTTTTCTGCGTCCAATGAGATGATAGATAACTCTTGGTCCTGAGATTTATGTGAGTGCATTATGTTAAGCAAACGTCTCAAATTATTAAATGAATGTCTCTTAGGTATAAATCCTGTTTGATCCTCATTTATTAGTCTACTAACATACCTGCTTAGTCTACTCCAAAAGCCTTTTTGACCCTCTTATCTACCTGCGACTCAACCTTCAAGGAACCATGCACCTGTACTCCTAGATCCCTCTGCTCTACAACACCACCCAGAGGCCTACGATTTACTGTGTAGGTCCTGTCCTTGTTCGATGTCCCACCTCACACCTCACGTAACACCTCACACTTCTCTGTATTAAATTCCATCAACCATTCCTCCGCCCATCTGGCCAATCGATCCAGATCCTGCTGCAATTGTTCACAACCATCTTCACTATCTGCAAAACCACTAACTTTTGTATCATCAGCAAACTTGCTAATCTTGCCCTGTATGTTCTCATCCAAATCATTGATGTAGATGACAAACAATAACGGGCCCAGCACCGAACCCTGAGGCACACCACAAGTCACAAGCATCCAGTCTGAGAAGCAACCTTCCACCATTACCCTCTGCTTCCTTCCCTGGAGCCAATTGGCTATTCATTCAGCTATCTCCTTGGATCACATGCGATTTAACCTTCCAGAGCAGCCTTCTATGCAGAATCTTGTTGAACGCCTTACTGAAGTCCATGTACACAACATCTACAGCTCTGCCTTCATCAACCTTTCTGGTCACACCTTCAAAAAAATCAATCAGTTTTGTGAGACACGACCTCCCACGTACAAAACCATGCTGACTATCCTTAATCAGCCCTTGCCCATCCACATGCCCATATATCCTATCCCTCAGAATAATCTCCAGTAACTTACCAACTACAGATGTTAAGCTGTGGGCAGGTCAGACAAGCAACATCTTGGTTGGCATGGGCAAGTTGTCAGATTGGCCTGTTTCCATGTTGGATGACACTCTGACTATGACCCTATAACATCAGCCCTCATAGGCAGCTTCTCCACATTGTACCTTGGGGATCCATTATTGCACTCATGCCAGGTGCCTGGCACCCAGGTTTCAAGTAAAGCAGCTATCAGCAACAAGAGGGCTAGAATTTGAGCTGATTTCCAGGCACAGAGTGCTGCCAATAGCACCTCTTACTGTATATGAACATTACAGAGCTCATTAGTGGTCTTGTTCCTGGACACTAAGTGAGGTTTGTCTAAAACCTTGGGCTGTAAGTAATTGTAAGTAACTGCTTTCCATTTTGTCAATGGAAGTTCAATATGTGAGCCATCTGCTATAGTTATAGTCGTGATATCTCATTAGGCCTAAACTTTACCTCAAGAAAACTAAATAGAAATGGTTTATGGAGTCCAGAAGTAGAATTTCTTTTCGGTAGAGTAAGCACAGCCTGGCATTAAAGCCAAAGATAGACACAAAAAGCTGGAGTAACTCAGCAGGTCAGGCTGCATCTCTGGAGAAAATAAATAGGTGATGTTTCGGGTCGGAACCCTTCTTCATACTGATAGGTAGAGAAGATCAGAACAAAACAGGGCCGACAACAGATGACCTCAGGAAATGGCACTAAAGCCTCTATTTTACTTTAGTTTCACGGCATGGAGCTTTCAAACAAAGTTTGTTTGTTTAAAATATGTATTTCTGTGGAAGGAAGAAGGAGCTCAAAACAAGTGAGATATTGGATGAATCATCAAGCAATTTAAATAATACAAATGTAAATCAGCATGTGATTGAAGGTGGAAATGAAAAGGGACAGAATGTGAGGTAGAACTGATCAAATTGAATAATGTGACAAAGGAAATATTTTAGCGATTTTTTTTGAAACAGGAATTCAGGCAGCCAGTTAATTTTTTTTAAATCATGAGAGAAAGAATTTCCAAGATTGTGAAGGAAATAATGAGGAAGAAGGACATAGAATAAGAGAAAAATATAACGAATGAAAAATATACCACAAAATCATGGTCATATGAAAATAGCCATAAAAAGGTGCAAGCCAGTGAATTTGTTTTATAACACAAAACAAGGTTAATTCAATATTAGAAAATAGCAATATGACATTCCTCTTTGACTTCAAGCTGTCATTTTTCACTCCCACTATTCACCAATCATTTTGACAAATGAGACGTGGAAAAATAGCTTTTCAGCCTAATGGATAAGATATATTTAGTGCAATTGGAAAAATAAGAGCAGGCCTCAAATACCTGAAGGTCCAAGTGCAGTACAAATATATATTTGATTCTGTTTCAATATAAATAGTCATTATTTAAATCTAATTGGAATCATTGTACAGACGCATGTTTAATTTGCATGCTTATATTATGTGGTAGCACAGAGCCTGATTTATAGTTAGAAAGAAATTATTTAAGCAATTTAATATTTCTTAAACATTTTCTGAGCTGCTGTACGTTGCAAAAGAAAACAGTAAAACCATCAGTCAAGCATAGGTTTTAAGCTGATACCTGACTAAACCAGTGTATTTTTTCTGTAACGGGCCAGGCTGTGAGATTCAGGTCAGTTTTGCTTTCAAAGGCCAGTCTCTGTGTTATTGATACTCCCACTGCTGCTGTGGGTAAGTAACTTGGTTTAACAAGTGCCAGACTGTAAACTATAAGTACATTTTTAAATCAGAATGCAGCTTTGTATTTTTATAATGACTTCACTTCAATATATAAATAATTAAAAGGAAAGAATTTCACGTAGAAATCTTCAAATTCAATTTTTGAAGGGGCAATGAAATGTAAATGTATTGCTTATTTACAGAGCTCTTTTGAAAATCCCTGAATTATTGTATTAAGCAATAGAAAATCTATTGTTTTATATTTCTTCATGTTTTTCTTTGCTAATACTAGAGTGTACCTATTGATCTGACGGCAAAATGGAATAGACCAAACCAGGTCATGTTATTTGTATTCATCTCTGCTCCACACTTTCCCATATCACCCCAATGTTTAGTGAACTGTTGTACAATGATGTGGAATTGAGCCTCAAAAACTGAGTAGTGTTACTGCCTCACAACAGCAGAGATCCAGCTTCGATCCAGATTTCAGGTGCTGTCTGTGTGGAGTTTGTACTTTATCCCTGAGGCAGCGTCCCAAAAACGAGCAGGTGTTTAGGTTAATTGGCCTCAGAAAAATTGCTCCTAATGTGTAGGGAGTGGATGAGAACGTGGGATAACATGGAACTAGTATGTGTAGGAAGGAACTGCAGATGCTGGTTTATACTGAAGATAGACACAAAATGCTGGAGTAACACAGCGGGTCGGGCAGCATCTCTGGAGAAAAAGAATGGGTAACGTTTCGGGTCGGAACCCTTCTTCAGGCCCAGAACTAGAACTAATATGAACAGCTGATCGATGATCAGCGTGGACTCGGTGGGCCGAAGGGCCTGTTTCAATGCTGTTTCTCTAAAGGTAAAACTAAAATTAACAAGACTAATTTATACAAGGAACATGAACATCAATGGTGAGTTTTAGGAGAGTCATATCTAATTTTGTAACTTTTATAACTCTGTGAAGTTCTCAACGAATCTCAACAACTCATCAAGTCATAGAGTCATACAGTGTGGAAACAGGCCCTTCGGCCCAACTTGCCCACACCAACCAACATATCCCATCTATATTAGTCCCACCTGCCAATGTTCGGCCCATATCCCTCTAAACCTGTCCTAGCCATGTACCTGTCTAATTGTTTCTTAAACTCTTTTTAAATATTTTTTCTTCCTCACCTATTAATCTCAATGATTAAAAATGTTATTAAAAAACAAGACATTTTTATCTGCTGTTTTCTACTGATCCCATTAACCACACCAACTTACTCACCTCATGCCTAGGCTTACCAAGTGTAGTGTGATCACATCACATTTCAAGAAGTGTGTACAGGGTGGCATTCAGCTGCCTTGCACCCTAGTCCCTATGGTGTAAAGGCAGCAATCTTACATTCAAATCAATCTTTCCCCCCCCAAAAAACTTCAATCTAACAAAGTCAGCTAGAATGTGGCATAAACAAGATATCCAGTGGAGTGTTTATAACACAATAAATCACTGAATCAAGTCTGCAGAAATCATTTACACCCAAGGATTATGAGTCACACACCCAACATTGTTGAATGGCTTCTTTTTCAGTAAATCACAAAGCCCTGCCACATGCCATTATTTATAATGTAAACTGGCAAATAACTAATAGCAAATTCAAGTTCGTAATTCAATCTTGGGCACTTTTGAGTTTCATATATTGCACAAACTTTGTCTTCGTGGTTTGTAACATGGGCGTTCAACTTAATTAATTTTTAATAACTCACCCTCTAGCTGTCTATTATCTCCCTCATTCCCCTTCTACGAAAGCACTTTGCTTGTTTAAAACAGTTTTGCATTTATCTCTTTTAAAAGGCAAAAATGCTCACGCTCTTTATGTAAGGTTCACAAACTCTGCACAGGCACATCCATCGTGTACTCTAAGGATTGAATAAATGGTGTCAAATCAGTGGCTTTGCATTTGACCCCTCCAGCTTACATGTCGAGAATTGTACAGGAAGCACATAAGCATGGGATATCAACAGAAGAGACAATAGGCCCTCGTACATATTTCATTTTATCCTTCGGTTGTTTTGCGTACAGTATCTGCAATGTTTCACATGGATGCAAAATTGGAATTTGGAGGTCAGCACAAAAATGACCCAGCATCAACCAAGTTGATGTATGAGGTTCCTTGCCTTACCCTCAGGAGACTGCCTCAACACAATTCAGAGACAACCAAATTGTTCCCAGCTTCCTGCACCAATTTTATCCCTTGTCTGATGAAAGTAGTTGAAGTGCTTTATCATCCGTAGGTATCACATGACGCATTCCTTACTAACATTACAAGGGAAAGCGTCTTGAAGTGAAGTTTCTGCATTTTTTGTTTGTCTTATATTTAAAGCCACACCCAAAGCACTGAAAATCGTAAGCTGATATTTTAAGGGGACTGTGGCAGACTTCCTTCCATTCTCAGTACCTCAGGTGGGTGGAATCAAAGCAGGATATCAAGCATTGGCGATGCTGCCACCTCTCTGCTGTTTTGCAAAACTTATGAGATATTTTACCAAAAATTAGATTACATAGAATTACTTAGATATTAGACCACTTGGCCCAACCAGTCCATTCTCTGGTATGCATCCTCATGTCTCCCCGCACTTAAATCTATCACCATATCTGAACCATCCTATTAACTACTATAGAATAGTCCTGACCTACCACCTACCTCATTGGAGACCCTTGGACTATCTTTAATTGGACTTTACTGGACCATATCTTGCACTAAACTTCATTCCCGTTAGCCTGTATCTGTACACTGTGGATGGCTTCATTATAATCTTTCTACTGACTGGATAGCATACACCAAAAAAGCTTTTCACTGTACACGTGACAATAAACTAAATGAAACAAAACTATTCACTTCTCTTTCCCCTTAAACGTATCAACACCATTTGCATCAACCATTTCCCACGACGGCAAGTTCCTATATTCTCACAACTCCTGGGGTAAAGACATTTCATAAGATCATGTAATAGGAGTAGAAATAGGCCATTTGGCCCATCAGGTCTACTCCGCCATTCAATCATGGCTGATATATAACTCCCTCCTAACACCATTCTCCTGCCTTCTCCCCATAACCTCTGACTCCCGTACTAATCAAGAATCTGTCTATCTCTGCCTTAAATATATCCACCGTCTTCGCCTCCACAGCATTCTGTGGCAAAGAATTCCACAGACACACCACCCTCTGACTAAAGATTTATTTCGATGGCCTGAAAAAAGCAAAACACTTCCTGAAATCAGCGGACCAGGCAGCATCTTGGGAGGGGGGGGGGGGGGGGTTTCTGGTCAGGACCCTTCTTCATATTTCTGATGGTCTTTATGATATACTCTTCTACAGAAGTGAAGACAATCTTTCCATATTCATTCCACGGAAACCTTTCATAATTTTCAAAACTTCTTTGGACACTCCTCAGCCTTCTTTCTTCAAGACAAAAGTCTTTTTCATCATTGGTGCATTTGTACTTTGCTATCTCATTGTTCCTCCACCTAATCAAGACTCATGCCTCACAAGTACTAAATGAACTCCCTATTATTTCTAGTAAAAAATATAGTATTGGAAAAATATACGGGATTAAAAGCTGAAAAAAGCTAGAACTAGTATTCTAGAGTTTTGAAAGAGATGACTAAGGAGGTCATGGATGGGCTAGTTGTCATCTTCCCAAAGTTCATAGATTTTAAGATGGGTCCAATAAATCGGGAGATAACTATTTACGAAAGGAGTGAGAAAACGGCATAGCATCAATGAAAAGAGAAAGAGATTTGTATTTTTAGGTCAAAGGTTTTTCATCAGAACTGGAAAATTGAGAAAATAAGCTTGTTTTAAGTTGCAGATAGGGTGGGAGAGGAAAGTACAACTTTAAAAGAAATATCCCTCTTAACACGAGGTCAGACCTATGGTGGTGAAGAGCTATTATGTAACCATCTGGTTGAGAAGGTTAATGCGTGCAATAGAGGAAATGCAATGAAGGCTTAACAGAGTTATTTAGTTTAGTTTAGTTTAGAGATATAGCGTGGAAACAGGCCCTTTAGTCCACCAAGTCCATGCCGACTAATGATCACCCATACACTAGTTCTATCTTACGCACTAGGGACAATTTACAGAAGACAATTAACCTACAAACCTGTACGTCTTTAGAATGTGGGAGGAAACCGGAGCACCCAAAGAAAACTCACGTGGTCACAGGAAGAACATACAGACCGAATGCTGGGATGGTGAATGGTGTTATCTCCATAATGAGAAATTAAATTTTCGAGAATTTAGAAGACTGAGAGATGATTTTACTGAATACACAAAATTGTTATGGGGATTGCAAGTCCGATCCAGGAACGAGGCTTCAACTGCTTCGAATATCTAGAACAAGGCATCATATTTTCAAAATAAGGGGCCAATTATTCTGAAATAACATGAAAAGAATTTTCTCCATGCATAGGTTTGTGAATCTTTTGAATTCTCTATCCAAGAGTACTATGAACGTTCTATCATTGAGTTTCCAAGATACTCATGAAATCACGGTATATGGGGTTAGTATATGAAAGCAAAATAGAGGATTTTCAAGCATAGGAAATACCTCAGGAAATGCTACAATTAGGGCTAAATTGAAGGAGCAGCCTTGATTTTAGTGAATGGAAAAAACGGGCATGTGGAGTTGAATGGCCTACTCCTGGTTCATTTTTTGTGTAAACTTATCTTGCAGCTGAGATCAGATGCAGTTGTTAACTCCTTATTTGCATTTAATTTAGACACAGATTAGCTTGTCCAGTTTGACAGGTCACAAAGTTGAGGATGAATGTGATTATGACCAAATTTAACCTTCATTTAATCTGGCAAATTCTGGTGAATGCACTATATTAACCAATAATCACATCGAGTGGTATTAGACAGCAATCTCCCTTATTTCCTGATAATTTTCATGAATTGTTTAGTTGAAATTATTACTGTATCAATCCTAATTGTAACACTCCGGCTCCTCCCTAAGATATTTTCTATTCCCTGGAATCCTCTAGTTTACTGAACTACTCTACTTCAGTCTGAAGAAGGGTCTCGACCCGAAAACGTCACCCATTCCTTCTCTCCGGAGATGCTGCCTGTCCCGCTGAGTTACTCCAGCATTTTGTGTTTATCCTCTACTTTTCCACTCTGATTACTCATTAATTCCACTGTTCTTGTGTGGAACAAATGCTAAGTTGGTATCAACGTAACAATCATTCAAATCTACAGGTAATATTTTTATCTTGGGTTCCAGAGTCCCCACCCTTGAATAGGTGTTGAGGAAAGCATGGCAATGCCCTCTCAGCCTCTAAACACAAAAATATATTGGCAAAAGGATCTAAGCTGACTGCTTGCACTTCTGTTGAAGCCACTCACGGTTGCACCATATGGAAGTGCCTGGATTAGGACGTTTAATGATTTATCGTTGTGGAAGGATGTACACATGGGTATTAAATTAGAATGATATGTTTCTGTTGTATGTTTGACACATATAAATATTTCATTCCACCACATTTCTAACTTTTACAGTTGATAACTGACAAACCTGAGTTACTGTAGCAGGGCGGACTTGTAATTTGGTACACAGGGCAATGGAAAATTTATCGTGCGTATAGACTATTCATAACTCCACCAACGAAAAGTTAATATGCTTTGTCCAGCCCCTCCTCTCTTCCAGCTTTCTTCTCCACTCCCCACCCCTCTACAATCAGTCTGAAGAAGGATCTCGACCCGAAATGTCACCTATCCATGTTCTCCAGGGATGCCGCCTGACCCACTAAGTTAACTCACCTGTCCTTTTTCTACCATTGTTCATGTCATCAGCAAACATACTAATCAGACCACCTATATTTTTTACCAAAACCATCAATATAGATAAAAAACAACAGAAGTCCAAGCACGGACTTTTGCCGAACACAACCAGTCACACACTTCCAGTCAGAAAATGCCCCTCTACCTCTACCATCTGTCCTCTATACCTCTGTCACATAATAATTTGTAAAATGCAACAATGATGCAATGATACTTTATTGTCACATGTATCTAGGTATCTAGGTTCTTTGTTTTGCAGACAATCCAGTAAAATCATACTATAGATAAACACAATCATAGATAAGTACAAAAGTGCAATGATTATATTGGAATAGTAGACTTCACCGAGGCGGTACACAAAGAGTCACCACATTTCAGGTGCCAACATACGGATATTCTGCAATTAAATAACAAACTGCTGGAGGAACTCAGTGATGATGTCCCATCGACTAGTCCCACCTGCCCACGTTTGGCCCATATCCCTCTAAACTTTTTCTATCTTTGTACCTGTCCAACTGCCTTTTAAAAGTTGTTATAGTACCTGCCTCAGCTACCTCTTCTGGTACCTCGTTAAATATATCTACTATCCTCTTTCTAAGAAATAACACCCAGGTTCCAATTAAATCTTTTTCCTCTCACCTTAAACTTATGTCCTGTTGTTCTTGATTTCCATATTCTTGGTAAAAGACTGTGTATTCAGCCTATCTATTCCCTTCATGATATACACCTCTATAAGATCACCCATCCTCCTGAGCTCCAAGGAATAAAGTCCAAGCCTGTCCAATCTATATTACTAAAAGTCTGATCTTGACCACTTCCTGTTGTTCTGTATATTGATTTTAGAAAAAGCGCTGCCACTTACGGCTTTGATTTTTGGCCATCTTACTCAGAGTCCCCTCCGCTGCGCAGGACAAGAGGATTTTTCCCATCGATGAAAAATATAAGAGTTATTAGTGTTTAAAATATGTTGAGATTCTCTCTCCTGAAGGCCACGCCCCTTCCTGAGGGACTATAAAACCCAGAAGTGTTGAGTGCCTCAGTCAGTCTCTGCAAGATGGGGGAAGCGAGAGGGTCATGTCTCTCAGTCTGAGCTATGAATAACACTGAACACATGTCTACTAAACTGTGAGTGTGGTTTCACTGACCTTGAGTGCCCTTAATGTGGTTGGTTTGAAATAAAGCACAGAAAATGGTTGGTGGTGGTTGGTTTGAAATAAAGCACAGCAAATGATTGGTGGTGGTTGGTTTGAAATAAAGCACAGCAAAATGGTTGGTGGTGGTTGGTTTGAAATAAGCACAGCAAATGGTTGGTAGTGGTTGGTTTAAACTTGTCTAAAGTCTAAACTTGACAACTTGCTGTTTGCACTGTATATTGATTTTAGATAAAACGCTACCACGGACGGCTGTGATTTTTGGCCATCTTACTCAGTCCCCCTCCGCTCATCAGGTGCAGAGGATTCTTCCCATCAATGAAAAATAAAAAGTGTTATTAGTGTTTAAAAAATGTTGAGAATCTCTCTCCTGTCAATCACGCCATGAAGGCCACGCCCCTTCCAGTGGGAGGGGGAGGGATTATAAAACCTGGAAGTGTGGGTGTGGCTAAGTTTCTGCAAGATGGGGGGAGGGAGAGGTCACGACTCTGTCTGAGCTGTGAATCAACTGAACACACTGAATGTTTACTGAACTGTGAGTGTGGTGTTTTGTGTGGTTTTATGGTCGTTTTATGGTGGTTTTATGGTAGTTTCACCTTGCTTGAAATGGTATGAAACTGCATTTGAATGTGGTGGCCTTGCACCCTGCATGAAATGGTATGAAACTGCATTTGAATTTGGTGGCCTTGCACCCTGCATGAAATGGTATGAACTGCATTTGAATTTGGTGGCCTTGCACCCTTCTTGAAATGGTATGAACCTGCACTTGAGTTTGGTGGCCATGCACCCTGCTTGAAGTGGCATGAAACTGCACTTGAATTTGGTGGCCTTGCACCCTGCTTGAAGTGGCATGAAATTGCACTTGACTGTGGTGGCCTTGCACCCTGCTTGAAGTGGTAGGAAACTGCACTTGAATTTGGTGGACTTGCACCCTACATGAAGTGGTATGAAACTGCACTTGAATTTGGTGGGCATGCACCCTGCTTGAAGTGACATGAAACTGCACTTGAATTTGTTGGCCTTGCACCCTGCTTGAAGTGGTAGGAAACTGCACTTGAATTCGGTGGGCTTGCACCCTGCTTGAAGTGGTCGGAAACTGCACTTGAATTCGGTGGCCTTGCACCCTGCTTGAAGTGGTAGGAAACTGCACTTGAATTCGGTGGCCTTGCACCCTGCTTGAAGTGGTAGGAAACTGCACTTGAATTCGGTGGACTTGCACCCTGCTTGAAGTGGTATGAAACTGCACTTGAATTTGGTGGACTTGCACCCTGCATGAAGTGGTATGAAACTGCACTTGAATTCGGTGGCCTTGCACCCTGCTTGAAGTGGTCGGAAACTGCACTTGAATTCGGTGGCCTTGCACCCTGCTTGAAGTGGTAGGAAACTGCACTTGAATTCGGTGGCCTTGCACCCTGCTTGAAGTGGTAAGAAACTGCACTTGAATTTGGTGGCCTTGCACCCTGCTTGAAATGGTAGGAAACTGCATTTGAATTTGGTGGCCTTGCACCCTGCTTGAAATGGAATTTCAAGGAATAGCCATGAGTCAACTGCCAGCCCACCAGCCGTGAGCAAGCTGCCAACACATACAATACAATACAATACAATACGGTTTTATTCGTCACATTGCACAAAAAGTGAAAGTGAAATGAATTTGCCAGCAGCGGTACAATGATAAAGAACACACAAAAACACACTAAAAATTTACCACAAACATCCACCACAGCATTCATCACTGTGGTGGAAGGCACAAAATTTGGCCAGTCCTCCTCCATTTTCCCCCGTGGTCGGGACCTCAACCCTCCGCAGCCGTCGCTGCAGGCGTCCAGATGGTAAAAGGACAAGGTAAAAAGTCCAGGTAAGTCCAGAATCGGCTCTTCCCCAACGGAGACCGCGGCTTCAGGCTGGTGTAGGCCGCAAGCCGGCGGTCGGAGATTTAAAGTTCGCGCCGTAGCCAGAAGCACCGCAGACTGCAGGACGGTCGAAACTCCCCTCCAGCGGTCCCCAGCGAGGGACCCCGCTCCGGATGGTAAGTCCCTGCCGTGCCTGCGGTAGAAGTAGGCCGAGGGCCGGCAATTGGAGCTCTTATTCCCCCGGGTCCCCCACGAGGGAACCCAGGCTACAGACGCTGCAGGCTGCCGCTGCAGGCTTCAGGCTGCCGCGGGTCAGCGAACGGAGCGCGCCCCTCCGGCGAGGGCTCGCCTGCTCCACGCCGAGAGTCCGTGCTGCGCCCGCCACTGAAGCCCCGGGCACGTCTCCGGGAAAGGCCGCACCGATCCTTGCTGTTAGGCCACGGGGGAGGCGACATGGAAAAGGTCGTCTCTCCGTGGAGGAGGTGACCGAAGCGGTTTCCCCCTTACCCCCCCACACCACCCCCCACACAAGACACACAGAGAAACACTAAAAACCCACATTAGGACATACTAAAAATACAGGCACCCCAGAAAGACCCCCCCCCCCCCCACCCCACTGGCCACCAATATTGGAATTGGTGGAGAGGTGTAATATTGCATTGGGGGACCAGCCCTCCCGTGTGAACATGGGACCCAATGGGTCCCACTTTGTGTAGTCTCTCTCTATAGCTCATGCTCTCATGCCCTAGCAACATCCTCATAAAGTTTCTCTGCAGTCTTTTCAGCTTAACAACATTTTTCCCATAGCAGGATGACCAAAACTGAACACAATACTTCAATTGTGGCCTCATCATCTTTCTTTCCTTTGTTGAAAATTGAGAAATGAAGTAGAATTCGTGTTGTACCTGGCAGGCAGAGGTCAGAGTTGAAATAATGTATTTTAATTTATTCATTCACAAGATGTGAGCAATGCTGGTGATGCTAATGTTTATCGTCCTTTCCTAATTGAAGTTAAAAGGCACCTTAGAGTCAACTGATATGTGAGTCTTGAATCACACAGAGGGTGGGCTGGATGGATATTACCAGTAGTGTTGTGCTTGCCATTATTGAGATCAGAATTTCCTCAAGTTCTAGACTTACTTGAAGTAATTGAATTTAAGTGTATGAGGTATGTTTTTGTCCCAGGGTATAGCATTCTAAAACTTAAGGTGAAAGGGGAAAATTTAAGAGAGACCTCAGGGGCAACCTTTACACTCGGGGGGTCATCTGTAACTGGAGCGAGCTGCCAGATAAAGCTGTAGAAGCGGATTCAATTACAACTTCCAAAAGACATTTTGACAGATATATCGATAGGCAAGATTTTGAGGATCATGAGCCAAATTCAGGGAAATGGGACGTCCAGAATGCCAGCTTGGTCAGCATGAACAAGTTGGGCTGAAGGGCCTGTTTTCATGCTGTATAATGTCTGACTATGATTCTAAGTTCCTCAGCTGCCACTTCTTCTTCTTGCATATGGCGTGCACAGCCTAAAGTTGAAGGACAACTTGTTCCATTTGATCTTATTTGATTGCGCACGCCAGGTTGATTGCATTCGTCGTGACGGTTGCAATCTTCCACCCCCAGCTATCACTTGGGGATTTGTATTCATGTCTCTGTATCAGTGGTCCAGAGCTTAGGCCGCTCGTCTAATAATTGAATCACTGTGGAGATACAAGAAACTGCGCTGGAATTTTGAGCAAAACACAAAGTGCTGTAGAAACTCAACATATTTCTTTTTTGTTTGTTTGTCTGTTGTGTTATCTATTGAGCATTGTGTTTACAAATCTGTTGTGCTGCTGCTGCAAATAAAAATGTCATTGTTCCGTTGAAGGACATATGACACTTTTGACTTGATCAGACAACATGTATAGGCAATGTTTCGGGTTGAGATCCTTCAAACTGATTGGAGTAGTGGGGGGAATAAGATGGAGAAGGAAGGATTGAACCACTATGCTAACAACCCTCAAAACTGCTCAGGCAATCCTATAACTGGTGGGCTTTGAGCATTCTCAACCTTAATGCTTTCTGTGAGTCTTGAGTTAGAAGTTTAAGGTTCTAGTATTGCAGTGGCATTTCTCATCAAAGAGGGGGATTGGAGAAAATGAGAGAGAAAACAAAGAATATCTCTTTACCTTGCTACTTTAGACTTTAGAGATACAGCATGGAAACAGGCCCTTTGGCCCACTGAGTCCACGCCGAGCTGTGATCACCCCATGCACTAAACCTACCCTACACACTAGGAACAATTTTACACTTTTTCCGAAGCCAATTAACCCATAAATCGGTAAGTCTTTGGAGTGTGGGAGGAAACTGGAGCACCTGGAGAAAACCCAGGGTGAACGTACAAACTCCACACAAACAGTACCCGTAGTCAGAATGAAACCCAAGCCTCTGGCTCAGTAAGGCAGCAACTCCACCGCTGCGCCACTGCTTCGTGTAGTAATAAAGAACCATTGAACCATTGAGATCATGTCTGAAAGCTTCACTGGGTGTCTGCCGAAGGATCCCTCTGAATAATCATGAGGTCCCTCAGGAGACGGTGCTGGGTGTTGATCCTGCCACCTATCAAATGTCAGCTGGGGCCTCCATGCCAAAGGATTTTCCGATACTCCTTGCCAACTTCCTGTTCCGAACAGTAGCATTGTCGGTAAACAGGATCCAAATGAGGCCTACCTATATTAATCATCCAGATCTCAGTTACTGCCTGAGCAGGCAGGAACTTAGGCTGCCAACAGTTTCCCTAGTGCAGTTAAACCTAGGGCAGCCTTGCATCTTTGTGAAATACTATGATCCCCATTACTTATAAATGGAAATGGATTAATGTTTATTTTCATAGAATATAAATGTCTGGGTGTGTAAATCTCTTCTTATATTAACACAGGCCAACTAATTGCAATTGATCCAATACCAGGGATAAACAATTAAAGGTATCTTTTCCAGTGAGGAACTTTTATGCAATGTTTCATAGATTCAAACTCATCGTAAAATTCAGGAAGCATGTATCAGTATTTTTGCTGTAAAATAATTTTCCATATTTAATGGTTCTGTTAATGGGTACTGTGACTTATTCTTCCATAATAAGAAATCAGTTTGCATCGGCTACCTACATAATCATCTGAATAGATAATTTCACATGATTGGATGGTGTTAATTACAATTAATAGACAAGAAGATATTCCCAGTTGGACTCCTTGCTTCATATGGTCTTAGTGGTGTGAATAATAGGGAGGAAATCTGAGTAAGAATAGCATCTCTCTTTTGGAAATACTTAACATGATATTCATTTCTGAACATACCTCATTATCAGCATATCTAAAATGACACGTAACTTCTCAAAAGTTATGTTCATAATCCATCCAGTTAAACCTCATTTCAACAAATTCATATTTCATACCCAAAACAAATGACAGCAAAGCAGCACAGTGGAGCAAAGATAGAGTTGCTGCCTTACAGCGCCAGAGACCCAAGTTCGATCCTGACTACGGGTGTTGTCTGTATGGAATGAGCTGCCAGAGGAGTTAGTTGAGGTAGGTACTATCACAACATTTAAGAATCATTTAGACAAGTAAGTACATGGATAGGATAGGTTTGGATGGATATGGGCCGAACGTGGGCAGGTGAGACTAGTGTAGGTGGGACATGTTGGTCGGCATGGGCAAGTTGGGCCAAAGGTCTTGTTTCCACACCATACGATTCTATGACACTATGACTAACATAAAACATATGTTACATATGTCTGAAGAAATTCCACATCACATCAAGCAACTGGGAGCACATTGCACTGGACAGGCGCTCCTGGAGGAAATCCGTGCAGGAAGGAGCTGCACTTCACGAAATGGAACTACGCCGTGTCGCAGAGACAAAGCAACAGCACCATAAGGAGAGAGAGAAGGGGGCTCGACCACCGCCAGTCTCCACTGCCCACGTTGCACCAAGGTGTGTCGATCGCGGATCAGCCTCTACAGACATCAGCAGACCCACAAGTAGACGGAGAGGACCCTCGGAGAGGAGAGGACAGTCATACTCGTTTCGAGTGACCGCCGATGATGATGATGATGACTAACATAAAACATAACCTCCAGTCTATAACGCAAAAATTAAAAAAATCTAAACTGATTCTGTTGTTTTGTTTTGTGCGGTTTTATTCACAACTGTTTGATACCATCAACATCTGGCTAGATACCAGATGCTGGTGTTGGTTCGGTATTTAATTGAACATGGTTTTTAATTTCAGCTTGCCTTTGAATACAATATCATTCAATAACACTTACTCTCTCACTTGATTGCAATAACATGTTATTTGTGTGTGGAGGATCTCACATAGCGTTTAACTAATATGAGCACATGTTCAAAATAATTATGTGATGCTGAATTTCAAGAATTCACCAGTCATTGGTGGATTTTTGCAATTTGTTGCTGCATAATAGGCATAGCCCCAACGATTTGAGAGATATTTTGAATCCTGCACCACATTTATTCCTAATGGTAATGTACATTCCCAGATTTAAAAAAAAACTTTTAAAAAATCCACCTTCCAATTTTCACAAGAGCAGACACCAACCATAATAACCGATCTTGTTTCATTCAGGGTAAAAGTTCAAATTTCTTGCTAAGTTGCACTTAAAAGAACAGAAAATCATATACATTATTTATTTTCCATGCGCAGAAAAATAATATTATCTGTTTAGAAATAGAACTAATAAGATCGAAACTTGATATGGAAGTTAAACACCATTTTATCTGTCACTGTCATTCTAACAGTTCCATTAGACGTCGCCCTTAAGCCGGGTCATTTTCCAATATTTTAGGCATTTGCATTCTTGCCAGTACATCACACTAATTGATCAAAACCGAGCATTAGGCACTGGCATATTTTCCTGCTTTACTTTCTCGATAAAAAGGCGAATGTATAAAAGTGACGTTGAGTGCATGACCGATAGTAGCTCTTTTGCACGGAGCCCCGTACAGGATTTTGTCAGTAAAGATTCTTTGTAGATTTAAAATATTGCAGAGCTCAAATCATCTTAAAGACCTTTTATTTCAAAGGCTGTCCCACTGAAGCATTAATAATCCAGAATGTACTGTAAGACCCATACAGTTGTGTCCCTGTCTACCTCTGTCTTGATTCATTCAGGGTGAATGGCAGATTCCTAAGCAGTGTCAAGTTTCAGATCACCATAGAAACAAACTAGGAGGCAGTTTCATTAATCATTTAGAGCACAAGAAGTCTAGGTCAGTCTGATTGCAGCATATAGAGTATCATCCTAGCGCCACATGGGACTCTGTTGATTTGAATGAAAAAAGATTAAGCTGTGCCTGCGACGCCCAGCATCATCAGTTTAAGTTCTCATGTAACAGTGGTCTCTGGAGCCGCATGGATTAAGAGATTGAAGCTACACATTTATTTTGCAGGACTCAGTGAAACATTAGAAGACTGCAGGTGTCTAAGGGGGGGAGAAAGGACAAAGAGCACGTATTGCTTTTTTGTACTTGTTGCTGTTCTTTTGAAACTGGAAACAATAAGTCAACTTTATATCTCCACTGACATTTCCATTCTTTCAAGCCATGAAATGGTACATTTGTCATGATGTTATCAAACTTTACAACTGAATCTGAAATTTCTTTATGGCCTTTTGTGGCAATTACTCAAAACAGAAATGTTTGGTAGTAGATTTAAGACCATACTTAGGTGGTGTACCGTGGCTGTATCTATACATGTGTTTTTCATATTTTATGCAAGATCTCTTTAAAGAACCTAAAATAATCTAAATTAAGGAGAGGGGGGCTATTATAATTCATTTATTATTACTGGGAAGAATTATAGTTTGTTGGAAAGTGAGATGCAGACAGCTACAAATCAAGCTGACTCCAAAATGCTTGTACACATAGGCTGCAAGGTTAGCTCCCAAAGGTGTCTACTTTATTTATGGTTCACTACAAAACTTCAAAGAATCTTTTGGTAACTTCGTCCAGACTATTTTTTTTTATTTTGGGGAAGTAAGATGACCGAACAGGAAATACAGAATATAATGGCAAAAATGTAAAGAGCAGAAGAATTAGAGTAAAAAAATAACCTTTTATCTTTCATTGACATTTTCTCCATGCTGAATCGGCATAGTGTTCATAACAGACATAATAAATTGCACCAAATCTGAAACCATAATGACGTGATCACTTGGTTTACACAGATTTACACGTCTGTGGAATAAAATAACTGGGCATTAAAATAATGGTGGAATTGATTTCCAAAAATAGATATATTTACCTTATAGCTGCCAAAAATGTCATTGTTCTCTCTGGGACATACTGTATGACAATAAAACTCTCTTGACTCTTGGCTATCTCCTCTTGCAGACTATATCCGTCTTTGGTCAATAGATCAATCCAGACCAATGTCATTTTCAAAGAAAATACCAGTGTTGGTTCTCAAACTTTTAGATGATGCACCACAGGTCTGTTTAAAAAAGGTGTGACTATGTCATCCAGTTTATCCTTCATTCCCTTTCTGAGTGTATTCTTCTAAAATTCCAGGGCATAACCTCTGAGGAAGTCTAATTGTGATTGTCTATGGAGATGGGAATTATAGCTAGGACTACAATTATCTCCTTCAATAAACCATATTCTTCATTGAATGAACAATGAAATAGAAGTGGCAAAGGATCTTAAAAAAGTCATCCATTTGCGTCCCTATGGTGGCAGGAACAGTCAAATATGAAGAGCAAGCCTGATTTTGTTTTTGGTTTATCTGCACTGCCTAACTCCTACTATATTGACTACATGGCGAGAAATGGTGGATGTTTCACCTGGCTAAGAGGGCAACAGTTTACACCCAATTCATTTTTTAATTGGGTCAGCAGCAGTGAAAATACCCCTATTGCTAGATGGACTCGAGGATTTGAGCTATAGGGAGATGTTGAGCAGGCTAGGACTCTATTCCTTGGAGTGCAGGAGGATGAGGGGTGATCTTATAGAGGTATACAAAATCATGAGAAGAATAAATCAGGTAGATGCACAGAGTCTCTTGTACAGAGTAGGACAAGAGGACATAGGTTTAAGGTGATGGAGGATAGATTTAATAGAAATCCGAAGGGTAACCTTTTCACACAAAAGGTGGTGGATGTATGGAACAACCTGTCAGAGGAGGTAGTTAAGGCAAGTACTATCACAATGTTTTATAGAAACATTTAGACAGGTACATGGATAGGACAGGTTTAGAGGGATAGGGCCAAACGCAGGCAGGTGGGACTCATGCAGGTAGGTCATGTTGGTCAATGTGGGCAGGTTAGGCCGAAGGGCCTTTTCCCACCATGTAACACTATAACTATGACTTTATGACTCTATGATCTTTGGTTACTGTTGCTGTTGCTTCTTCACACCATTGTCTACAGTTCTGGGGTTAAGCATGAGGTTCACCCAGGGTGGAAATGTCAAAGTCAAGGGTGGTCACGATGGCACAGCGGTAGAGTTGCTGCCTTACAGCAAATGCAGCGCCGGAGACCCGGGTTCGATCCTGACTATGGGTGCTGTCTGTACGGAGTTTGTATGTTCTCCCCGTGACCTGCGTGGGTTTTCTCCGAGATCTTCGGTTACCTCCCACACTCCAAAGACTTACAGGATTGTAGGTTAATTGGCTTGGTAAATGTAAAAATAGTCCCTAGTGGGTGTAGAATAGTGTTAATGTGCGGGGATCGCTGCTCGGCGCAGACCTGGTGGGCCAAAGGGCCTGTTTCCGCGCTGTATCTCTAAACTAAACTAAACCAGAGGGCATAGCTTTAGGGTGAGAGGGGCAAAGTTTAAAGGAGATGTGTGGGGCAAGATGTTTGCACAGTGGGCTGTGAATGTGTGGAAGATGCTGCCCGTGGTGGGCGTGGAAGCAGATATGATAGTAGATTTTAAAAGGCTTTTAGGTAGGCACATAGATACGTAGATATGGAGGGACATGGATCATGTGCAGGCGGATGAGATTAGTTTATCGTGGTGTCATGTTCGGCACACACGTTGCAGGCTGGAGGGCCTCTACCTACTACTGTTCTATCTTTTATGTTGTGTGCCTTATGATAGAAAAAATCATCTTCTAAAAGGGACACCCAGCATTGTATAGCAGCAATGGCGATAAAGAGAGCACTAATTTAAAGGCAACTGTATATTAGGTATTCACTGTTTGCTCCTCTTCATTTATTTTTCTTACTGGTAACTTGAGCTTCATCGCCTCAATGTAAATTGTTTATTGCTTTCAATAGGTTTCTCAGTGGGAATCACCTTACTCGAGAAGAGAAGGATAAATGCCTGGCAGGCAGGGCAAAACGAGATGAGCTTGGCCCACCCTTGATTTGGCACACCTCCTTTAATCAAAGAAATAGAAGCACAGGCCTGATGAAATCAGTCAAATATGTAAAACCAGGCTCAGTGCAGGTAAATTGTGTTAAGGTAGGAACTCACTCAGACTGTTTGCTTTCCCGGCTTTCCCAGAAAAGGAATAGGTGACGTTTCGGGTCAAAATCCTTCTTCAATCTGAAGGGTTCCGACACGAAACAACACCTTTTCCTTTTCATCAGAGATGCTGCCTAACCTGCTGAGTTACTACAGCATTTTGTGTCTATCTTTGGTATAAAACAGCTTCTGCAGTATCTTTCTACTCAGAGATTTGTAGATCCAAGGGACAATTGATTGAGTAGGTGACAAAAGTCGCAAATCATATAAATCCAAATGATTTCTGCCACTGATGAACCAAAACTAGCTCATCAATTACAATGACTCCAATGCAGATATTAAGAAGTGACGCAAACAGAAACCTTCTTTGAGGTCCAGATCTGGACAGTCCAAACATTGAAATCACATAGAAACCAATACGGAAGTCCGGAAGACTGCAAAATCTATTTATGAGACTAAATATATAATTGCTGTTCATTATGTTGTACGTTGGCATGTTATAAGTGTTTTACTGCAGTCTTGAAATGGGGGAGGCAAAGTGTAATGTATCTTAAAGCATGGAACATGTTCTCTCTATCAACGTGTATGTGCTTATATTGTGATTCCATTGAATGGCATTTGGTGTGCCTGGTTCTCAAAGAGTGTAACAATTTCATAAAACAATTAGTTTGCAGCAATCGTTAAAGTCGCAATATATAAACAGTAAGTTGGTTGTCTTGTAAATACATTTTAAAATCCTGTGTTTTCTCAATGCATCCTCAAGACACTGCAGATAGGACCTCTAAATGTAAATCATCTCAATTCAAGGTAATTTGTGCCAAGTGATATTCCTATACGTTCAACAACTGTGTGGAAACTATTTTTACAAAAACCTCTAAAAGTAGCTAGCATCTTGTCCATTTTATATTCAATGTGGAAAATCCACTGTTAAATTTCAAAGTAATATGACCCTTTGGATTATTTATATCCTAACCATACTTGGATTTGAAGTGCTGTCAAATATATAAATATGCAAATATTTAGATCATAAAATGAATTGGAAAGTGAACTTTCTATGGGCTCTCTTTTCATTTGCAGACAGAGCTGCTGGAGGAAACCAGCAGGTCAGATAGCATCTGTGGAGTGAAATAGTCAGTGAAAGTTCAGATTGAGACCCTTCATCTTTAAGTCCTGATGTTTTTCAATCAAAACATTGACCATCTATTTCCCTCCACAGATGCCATCTGACACCTTGAGTTTCTCCAGCTGCTCTCCTTGGTTTGCCACATATTCGAGCATATGCAGTCTCTTGTGCGGCTACCGATTCTCAATTCAAAGTCAGGATACAAAAACAAGCCCCAATGCTTTCTGGAATCTATTGATATTTTAGGTCTGTGGCTTGCCACAGAAAGTCGTGGAGGCTAAGTCAATTGATATTATTAAGGTGGAGATTGACACATTCTTGATTAGTACGAGTGTCCGGGGTTATGGGGAGAAGCCAAGATAATGGGATTGAGAGGGAAAGATAGATCAGCCATAATTGAATGGAGGAGCAGACTTGATAGGCCAAATGGCCTGATTCTGCTCTTATAATTGATGAACATATGACATTTTACAAGCTGCAGTAAATGACATGGCCTGGAATTTTGTCATAATTTTTAGAAAGGTGTCAATTGATCTCGCTTTTCAAAATGACATGTTAAAAATTTAGAACAGTGGGAACTCCGTTGAATAAATGCATTTCTACTTCAATTGACTAATTATCTACAGTGGCATAATCTCAGTGCTAAGTATGTGAAAATACAATATTACCAGTTTTGGGGGGGGGGGGAAAATAACACAAATTGTTGGATCATAATTCAATTCAATTTGAAAAATAAATTCCATTTAACCATGCATTAATTTTAACACATTATTCCATTAAAACTGTTTCATGTACCATGTAGAAAAATCATAATCATTTCCATGAAGCAGCAACATTTATTATATACATATTATTTTAGGATATCTGACACACAAAGTATATCATTAAAGGGGTTTTGAAAATGTTATTTGTTTTACTAATGACAGATAACCACTTAATTTTCTGCTGTTGACAATTCAGGAAGTAGCAATATTCAATTATACAGGAAGGACAGGTAGGGAAAGCTTAATAAACATGGTGAATCTGATGGGATGTTTACTTCAAGCCAAGGAATATTGTGGGTAAAGCGTATGACTTTAGAACCTGGATCAGTGCTATGATGTTGTGGCCATTATGGAAACTTGGTTGCAAGAGGAACAGAACTGGCAGGTCAACATTCAGGGCTTCAATGTTCCAGATTTTACAAAGAGGGAGGTAAAGGAGTTGAAGGAGTTGCTTTCCTAAGGGAATATGTCACAGCAGCACTCAGAGAGGACACACTGATGGGTTCATCCACTGAGGCAATATGGGCAGAGCTAAAAAATAAGAAAGGTGCCATTATTCTAATGGGTTTATACAACAGACCTCCCAACAGATATGTAGACAGATTACAGAAAGATGTAAAAGCAACAGGGTTGTCGCAGTGGACAACTTTAACTTCCTCAGTATTGACTGGGACTTCCTTAATGTAAAAGGCTAATATTTCAATGGTTTAGTGGTTCTTTATTATCACATGTACCCAGGTACAATTAATTTTTTTTTGCATGCAGTTCATTAAATCATTACTATCCATAAGAACAATCTGAGATTAAGTACAAAGTGTAAAGAAATAGTCCACTGAGACCAACTACAAGAGTCGCCAGATTTCTGTGCAATTTTAAATGTCCAAATTACTTTTGAAGTGCAGCTGGCTGTAAAGGTCTGTTGCCCTGGTGGCATTGTAGTCGACCTCCCACCACTGGCCACTGCTCTGTGCCGCTGCAGGCCGTGGCTTGTCCGTGCATTTTGTTAGATGTATCCAAGAGGATTTCTTGAAACAGTATGTGAATATGTGAATAATCCAGCTCGAGGAGTGTCGATACGAGACCTTGTATTGGTGACTGGTTTTTCAGTGGAGGAGCATTTTGGGAAAAATGATCGCAACTCTATAAATTTTAAGAGAATTATGAATAAGGATAAGTCTGGACCTTGGGGGAGAATACTAAATTGGGGTAAGGCAAATCACAAATTATTAGGCAAGAGCTAGGGAGATTAAAGTAGGGACAGCTGCTATTGGGTAAGTCGACATCAGACATGTGGGAGTCATTTAAAGACCAGCTGATCAGAGTTCCGGGCCAGCATGTTCTAGGAAGGAGGATGGATATGGATGGTAAGATAATGGAACCGTGGATGATCAGAGAGGTTGCAAATTTATTCAAAAGGTAAATGAAGTTATGGGACCTCTGGGACCTCACCTGTGGCTAGAGAGGGTACAAAGATCTTCAACAAGCCCAATAATCGCCTCTCTCAAAAACTTGTGTTAGATCTGATTAGGCCCAGAGGACTAGTATGATTGATATGTTCATTGTAAGCCAGACCTGTTCCTGTGCTGCTCGATTCTACTGCTCTTGAAACTTCTTAATTTTACGCCAATCGCCTGAAAAAATAGGAGTGATCAGAGAGAGTGCCGATCTCTATTACCCCGTTCTGCAGTGCTTTAGCGAGAGGCCAGAATTTCCTCAGTGTGATTTACATCTCAGCTCCACTAATAAAAACTTCACATCCACAATTAAGAAACAGAAATAGGAGCTCTGCAATTCAATAAGTTCACCAGCATCCTGTAACAAATTCCACAGCCACCACCCCATCCTCTCCTTACCCATAACATTAAAGGTCAATGTAACATTTGCATCGCCATCCACTTGTTGTACTTGCATGTTAAGTTACCGTGTTTCATTTCATAGCCATCCAAATCCCTATGAACAACGATATTTAACTATATTTGAAATATAATTCTGTTTTCCTACCTTTTCTAACAAAGTGGATAAAATTAAATGTTCTCACATTGCACTTTTTGCCTTCCAGTCCATTCAGGTAACCTGTCTATTTATCTTTACAGACACTCTGCGGCTCCTCACAGTTTTCTTTGCCATGTAACTTTGTATCATCAACAAATTTGGATGCATTCCACTTCTTCCTTTAATCCAAGTCATTAAGATGGTAGTAACTGAACCCACAGCACTGATTGGTAGAGGATGCCAACTGCTATTGACTTCCAGAGAGAATTAAGCAGTAGGTCCTACGAATATTCATTGATTCATTTATGCATTCATTTATACAAACATTGATGTCAAACTGATGCAAAGTTGACGCAATCATGAAACAAACTTCTTTGTAACTTTTTAATGTGTACATTTCAAGCTGAACCTATTAACAGCATACTGCGGGACAAGAAGGAATAAAAAAATACTTCAAAGTACACAAATTGCTGGAGTATCTCTGCAGATCAGGTAGTAGCGCTGGAGAACAGGGATGGGCAATGTTTCGGGTCAAGACCCTTCTTCAGAATACTTATCTCAAATTAATCCACAGCTCACTTTACCAATATTATTATTACATTTGGTTAGATAATTATAAATCTTCCAGGGCTACTTATATATTTTCTAGAACCATCCTACAAACAACTAGAGAGCAGTTGTTGAGCAAATATTTTGTTGAGTTGTTGAGCTGTTGAGGGTGGCATATTGGCGCAGCGGTAGAGTTGCTGCCTTACAGCGCTTACAGAGCCAGAGACCCGGATTTCAGCCCGACTACGGATGCAGTCTGTATGGAGTTTGTATGTTCTCCCTGTGACCTTGTGGCTTTTCTCTGAGATCTTCAGTTTCCTGCCATGCTCCAAAGATGTACAGGTTTGGAGGTTAATTGGCTTGGTATAAATGTAAAAATAAATTGTCTCAAATGTGTGTAGGGTAGTATTAATGTGCGGGGATCGCTGGTCGGTGCAGAGGCGGTGGGCCGAAGGGCCTGTTTCTGTGCTGTATCTCTGAACTAAACAAAACTAAATCAGCTGGAATTGATTAGGTTAAGTTTAGTTAAGTTTATTATTGTCATGTATGCCAAGACACAGTGACACACGGTTGACATTGCATTCAGTGGACACTGTGAGATTTCTTTTCACTTTATAAAAACATTTTAATGAAAACTGTGCATTTGGCGGACATTGGTAGAGAAATAGGGCAGCAGGTTGGCGCAACGGTACAGTTGCTTGCCTTACAGCGCCAGAGACCTGGGTTCCCCCCTGACTAGGGATGGTATCTGTGCGGTGTTTTTACCTTCTTTCCATCCCCACTGCGGCCTAACATCGTGCAGTTGGTGGCCTTTCCTGGAGACCGGCAGGCGCTCCAAGCCGCAGGAGTCTGCGGGACTTTAAGCTCCAAACGTGGGGCCTGTGGACTTTAACATCGTGAAGTCTGCAGTCTCTGGTAAGAAGAGGCCTACTCGGAGCACCATGGAGTTTCAACCGTCCCAGTGAGGGAGTTTCGATCACACCATCGGCTGTGGGGGTTTTGATCGCCCCAAATGCGGATGGTTCGATTGCCCCGACCGCGGGAGAACAAAGAGGAAGAAGTTTGAACTTTATTGCCTTCCACCACAGTGAGGAATGTGGAATCGACTGTGGTGGATGTTTATGTTAACTTTTATGTGGCTGTTTGTCTTGTTGCTTTTCACTTAGTATGGCTGTATGGTAACTCAAATTTCATTGTACCTTAATTGGTACATGTGACAATAAACTGACCTTGAACCTTGAAACCTTAACCTGCATTGGTTTTCTCCAGGTCGTCCGGTTTCCTCCCACTCTCCAAAGACGTACTCTCTTCAACAGAAGAGAACCAAGAAATTGAGAAGCAAAGGGGATGTACAATATAAGAGACCTCCAATGAACCATAAAATAAAGATTGTAAAGGTTTCTATAGCTATGCAAAAGCAAAGAAAAAGCATTTGATATTGTCTGTTCCTGATAGACTGAGGTGGGAGAAATTGGGAAATAGTAGATTAATTGAACAAGCACTTAGTATTTGTCTTTGCCGAAGAAATATACAGAGAACCTTCTGAAAATGATTGAGGACTAGGTAGAAAGGATAAGGAGTTGAATGAAATTGACATTTGTAATAAATCATACTGGAGAAATTAATGGGTCCACCATTTAGAAAGGGGATGCACCAGTTGTCATTTTCCAAAGTCCCATTGATTCTACAACAGATCTCACAGATTAGCAAATGTAATCCCATTGTTTAAGGAAATAGGAAGATAAAAAATGGAGGAACCACAGACCTGTTAGCCTGCATCAATAATGACAAAAATGTCATAATCTATTATCGTTGACCTGAAATATTTAACTCTGCTTTGCAAACCATGCTACATGACCTGCTGGGCATTTCTAACATTTCCTGCTTTTATTCTTGGCAACAGATATGCAAGAAACAGGTCTAATTTCCCTAGTTTCCCCCTTTTGCCTTTATTAGAATGCTTATAGCCCTCAAAGACATAGGTCTCTCACTTTGACTCATGCAACTAAGTTAGTAGTAAGCAAATGGGTGGATGATGCACAGCTTAAAGGATCCTCAGGAGGTGCAGTTTTAAAATGCAACTTTATTATTAAAAAAGCCAGGACCATCAATTTTGCTCCATTAAACACTGAAAATGATGAGGAAATTCAACCTCAGACGCGTAAAATTTTGCAGTGTGTAGCTCAGTTCAAGAATGTTGCATGCCATGGGGCATAATAAAATCAGTTTCAAAAAGCCCAAAATACCCTACCAAGGAAACTAATTTTCATTGGGGAATATTAGTTGCTATTTGTACTTCCTTCATAACTCTTAAGACCTGTGCTGCCATATGGAGGCGACTTATAAAATGTTAAAAAGTCAGTCAACTCTCATAATTTTCCAAAATCACATTTCAGTGGACACTCAATAATCCTGCAATAAATTTAGAAAATGAACAACCAGAATTCTTCTAAAAAACAAGTGGCAGTTAACAGTAAATTAAAAGAGATTGTTTTTATGATTCTTAAACAAAAAAACCTTGGCCACTTTACAAAAAGAATAGGGGTTAAATCTATAACTTGCTATGGGCAATTACTTCATTGGTGATTAAAAATTAGCATCCACCCCACTCAACAAAATATTACAGCTCATTAAAATGATTTTTTGAATTAATGTCAGATGATCTGAAATTTTGTTACAACTAAACAAGTGAACAATATTAATAACTTTACAGCAACTAAGTTTACGTTTGATATATAAAAATTATCAGAGGGCAAGTAAAAATCATTAATGTATGGGGAAACAGAATTATTTTTTTTTACTCCTGTTCACTGAAAGCAGACAATGAAACTAAATTTGTACCTGAAACATATTTGGTGACCTGATACTTGTCATGGATCTCAAAAGGAAGGAAAAGTCAGAATGAAATACAGTCAAGTCTTGTTATTATGGATACAGGGACTAATAAAATAGTCATATTGATTATTAATTTTATGGAGTGCAGAGGTTCTTTATGGACTATGCTTGAAGTTCAACTGAGGGAAATGTCTATTTATTGTGATAAGACCTTGCCTATGCTGGTTGGTAATAGCAAGGTTTCTTTCCACTGGAAAATGCATAAGGGTATAAAATTGTTGGTAAGAGCTCAAGACTGGTAGATCTTTTCCTGACACATGCTGATGCTAAGCTTGCACTGGATGAACTATACACTTCTACCAAGTACCCCGAGGCCTTGTTCCTAATAGCCAGGGACTTCAACCAGGCAAACCTTAAGAGTGTGCTACCAAATTCTATCAGTACTTCTCCTGTCCCACTGGAGGCCCCAAATGCCCTCTGCTACACAACTATCAAAGTTGACTCAAAATGCTGGAGTAACTCAACAAGTCGGACAGCTTCCCTGGAGAACATGGATAAATGACATTTCCATCAAGACTAAAGCAGGAGCAGCTGGTACAGAAAATCATACATTGCTGGCCTGAGGAAACAAATGAGATCCTTCATGTTTGCTTTGAGTTGGTGAACTGGTCATAATGATGCAAATAGTTTTTGAGGATTCGAATCAATAATGAAGATGAATACATCAACCTGATATAATTGAGCATCGAAACAAAACACTGATGTGCCTTCTCAAGCCCCCAAAGCTCCCGAGGGCATGGTAATCTCAGTCACTGAGGCTGATGTCAGAAGCACCTTCATGAGGGTGAACTCTTGGAAACCGTCTGGAACCGATGGTGTACCTGACCACATTCTCAAATGGGATTCTTGCAGATATCCTCAACCTCCCATTACTTAGGTCCAAGGGTCCCATCACCTCTCTTGAACATCAGCAATCAAGAAGATTAAGGTGTGATGCTTCAGTGACTACAGACCAGTGGCACGAACGTCCATGATGTTGAAATACATTGAGAAGTTGGTTATTGCACATATCAAGCTCCACCTTAGCAAGACGCTTGACCCATTACAATTTGCCCCCTGCCACAATAGATCAAGAGGAGGAGCAATCTCACTGGCTCTCCTCTCTTCATTGGACCTTTGGGACAGAAATAACACATGCATCAGGTTGTTGTTCACAAACCATAAATTACCGTTCAACACCATCATCTTGTTATAAAGTTCGGAGAAATGAGTCTCTGCGCATCCCTATGCAACTGGTTCCTCAACTTCCTCATCAACAGAACACAATCAGTAAAGGGCCTATCCCACTTACGTGTCCTTGGCATGCAAATTACGCGACCTCGTGGTCGCGTTGAGCCGCGATGGTCCTGCGAAGGTCGGGCGCGATTACATGCATACGCACAGCTGTCTGGAGCGCGTGACGTCATTTGAAGATGGACACAAAGCTGGAGTAACTCAGCGGGACCGGCAGCATCTCTGGAGAGAAGGAATAGGTGACATTTAGTGTCGAGACTCTTCTTCAGTCTGAAAAGAATGGTCTTAACCCGAAACGTCACCCATTGCTTCTCTCCAGAGATGCTGCCGGTCCCGCTGAGTTACTCTTGCATTTTGTGTCTATCTTCAATTTTCTTGGCCCCGCTCTGGGAGTAGAAGTGGGGGCAGATCTGGACCGCAACGGCCATGAGCCCCAGGCCTAGTTCGGCGATCTTTTGCCTGCTTCTGCTGCTGTTGAAGGTGAAACGTTGCATCGTGCCAGGGTCTTGGGCCTATCCCACTTTGGCCGTCAGTTCCGCGACAGGCCGTTGGCGGGTGAAGATTTTGTTCACTACAAAAATTTGGAGCCCCGCGCGATGTCGCGCACAACTACATAGCCCTCCGCGCTTCTAAGTGGGACTGGCCCCGCGCGGCCACACGATGCCCGTGCGCCTCAACGCGACCACGAGGTCGCGTAATTTGCGTGTCAAGGACACGTAAGTGGGACAGGCCCTTAAGATTTGGCAGCAACACTTGCTCTTCGATAACCATCAGCACAGGGGCACCTCAGGACTTTGTGCTCAGCCCCTAGCTCTACTCACTCTAGGTCCATGAATATGTGGCCAGACACAGTACCAATGCCATCATCGTTTATGGGTAATACCATCGTCGTTTATGGGTAATGATGCGTCGGAGTATATGAGGGAGATATATCATTTGATTGAGGGTGCCAGAACAACATCCTTGCTCTCAACGTCAGCAAGTCCAAGGTGCTGATTGTTGACTTTAAAAGAGGGAAGCCAAGGATCCACAAACCTGTCTTCATTAACAGGTCAGTGGTGGAGAGAGTCAACAATTTCAGTGTTCTGGGTGTGTATATCTCCGAAGATCTGTCCTGGACCCAGAACTTTGAGACAATCGTAAAGGAAGCCCATCAACGCCTGCACTTCCTGAGAAGATTGATGAGATTTGGTATGTCAATGAATACTCTCTTCATCATCTCCTGGTGTGCAGTTGAGAGCATATTGAGTGGTTATACCACGGCCTGTTTGGCAATGCAAAAGCCCAGGAACAAAGGAAATTCCAAAAGATAGTGAACATTGCCTAGCCAGTCCATCACAGGTACTGGCCTCCGCACCATCAAAGAAATCAATAGAAGGTTCTGCCTTGAAAAGCAGAGAATATCATCAAGGGCCCACACCATCCCGGCCACGCTCTCATTTCACTTCTACCATCAGAAGAATGTAAAGGAGTCTGAAAACCGTGACCTCCAGGTTCAGGAACAATTTATTCCAGACAACAATAGGGCACTTGAACACTAATGTAACACTAACTAAACTATGAACTGTCTTGGTTACATTGAGGACTTTGGGTTTTTTAAATAATTTTTTTAATTATTATGTTATATATGAGTACTGTGTTTACAGGCATGTTATGCTGCTGCAAATAAAAAATGCATTGTTCCGTTTTCAGCACACATGACAATTAAACACTCTTGACTGTCAACTACAAAAATGAGACATTTATTAAAACAATTACAAAAAACAACAAAAAGACAGAACCCCATTAACGTACAAACCTGCACATCTTTTATATGTGGGAGGAAACCGGAGCACCCGAAGAAAACCCACGTGGTCACAGGGAGAATGTGCAATCTCCGTACAGACAGCAGCTGTAGTCAGGATCTGTAGTCAGGACTGGTGCTGTAAAGCAGCAACAATACTGCTGTGCCACTGTGCGTAATTGCTGAAGGCCCTGTTTCCATGCTGTACCTTTCAATCAATCAACCTCTCATCTCTGTGCATACACAAAATTTGTTGAAGGTAGTGCTATTGTTCATGAGGAGATTGAAGCTTGGATGATTTTGGAATAGGAAAAGGTGACCTTTTGGGTCAAGACCCTTCTTCAGACTGTGAGTCAGGGGAGAGGGAAATGAGAGATATGAAAAGGTACATAGAACAAATGAATGAAAGATATGCAAAAGCACAAATCAAAGCCAGCAACGATGATCATGGAAATTTGGTCCATTGTTGGCTGTGGGGAAGGTGATAACGAGTGGTACAAACAGAGAAATTCAGCAGGACGACAGTGAAACTAGGGTGGGTGAAAATAATGAAATAGTAAAATAATAGACTAGGGTATAGGAGAGGGGATGCAAGGGTTAATTGAGGTTAGAGAAATCAAAGATAGACATTCATACCGCTGGGTTGTAAGCTCCAAGCAAAATATGAAGTGCTGTTCCTCCAATTTGCGTTTGGCATCACTCTGACAGTAGAGGAGGCTCAGGGCAGAAAGCACAGTATGGGAATGGGAAGGGGAGTTAAAGTGTTTGTCAACTGTGAGATTGCGTAAGCCAAGGCAGACTGAGCGAAGGTGTTCAGTGAAACGATCGCCCAGTCTGCGCTTGTTCTCGGCGATATACATGAGTCCAGACCTAGAACAGCGGATACAGTAGATGAGGTTGGAGGAGGTTCTCAAGGCCTGACTGTTGGGTTATTCCAGCAATTTGTTTTTTTTTGCCTATTTGAAGAGCTTTCTGTGAACTATACAAGCAATGTGGCTAACTATCGGAGTTTGTTGTGTGTAACTAGCGTCTCATTGCTGGAGTTTTAGCCTGAGAGAGGCCACATCCTGTGCCAGTGGAATTTGGAGGACTTTTTTGGCATTGGCAGTACCTCTCCAGTACCATGAGGTACACCATGTCCCCAGAGCAGGTTGGTGGTGGGGCAATATACTAATAGTGTATTTTTATTTAATTTTTGATTCATTTGACAATTACTATCCATCTACTTTGCTAAAATTAGCACGCTGCTGACATTATACCTCTTAAACTCTTACATTGCTTGTATTGTGCCTTCTTCTGTCCGGTGTTTGCTGGCACTTTCAAGAAAAATAACGACTGAAATACCAAATCAAAGGCTTCCCCTTAATATCACTTCCAAGAGGATGATGTTAAGTATTTGTGGACGATTTAGATTGAATTTGTGAACATGGTTAGATAAAATACAATTTCATAGCAGCAAACTGCTTTCATTTGAGCTGCACGCTCATTAGAGAGAACTATAACTTTCAGGAAGTGACGTCGAGAAAAATAAAATAAAAAAATATTTTCCCCTTCAGAGATGAAACAAAGCAATGGTCCAGACTTTTGTCATGGCAAGACTATCAGCAATTGCATTAACATCGGGCCAATCTGACAGCAATTTTTGGCATCTGCAAGTGGAGTTAAGCAAAGAAATCCAGAAATTGCTGTCATAGATACACTACTTCTCCACAGGGTGCCGTGTCCTTGCCAAGAGACACGACACTGAAATCATTGCAATCACTTGAACTGTGTTATTTCCCCACTTACCGAATAGTGAAAGGCCTGGAGAGAGAGGATGTGGCAAAGATGTTTTCACTAGTGGGAGAGTCTGGGACCAGAGGCCATAGCCTTAGAATAAAAGGATGTACCTTTAGAAAATACATGAGATAGAATTTCTTTAGTCAGACAGGGGTGAATCTGTGGAATTCATTGACGCAGAAGGCTGTGGAGGGCAGGGCCAGATTTAGATGAAGAGAGGCCCTAAGCTGTTCCACTTGTGATGCCCCTCCCAATCCCCCACCCCCACGACAAGACGAAGATGGTCCACCAGAATGACACCGATTTGCTGCCGAGCGTTGCCAATGAGATAAGGGGCTGGAAAGCTGCACTTTTTATTTATTTATTTATTGCCAGTGCTAGTGTCGAGTTATTGGCTTAAAACACTATTATTCTGAAATGGAGGGCAAGGAAAATTACTGAAGGGTTGTTTAGAGACTACAGTGCGTTGTGACAGCATATGTAAGAAAGTCAAAAATATTATACACCTTGCAGGCTCTCAATTTTTTTTCTCTGTTGTCAGCCGGGTAACCTTGGCAGCTTTTTAAGTTGCCAAATGACAGTTTAGAGTGGTCATTTAAGACGGGCTTGCATGACGCGTGCGATAATGTGCTCGGACGAAGTGTGTTGTTACCAGTCGGAATTATGCTCAATGAAGCATTCACATATTATTTCTGCTTCAAATATAAGTCACAAAACTAAACATATTCACCAATCAAGACATGATATATACCACAATGACATGCAGCAAAATTATAATACAGTATCTCAACTCTTTTTACACACGTTGCAATGAATGCAATTACTATTATTTCTTTCCACTTCCAAACAAAAATGTGGTTGGATTATTCAGTGTATGATCAACCTCGGTGAGACCAAGCGCAGGCTTGGCGATCGCTTCGCACAACACCTCCACTCAGTTCGCAATAACCAACCTGATCTCCCGGTGGCCCAACACTTCAAATCCCCTTCCCATTCCGAATCCGACCTTTCTGTCCTTGGCTTCCTCCATGACCAGATGAGTCCCTCCACATATTGGAGGAGCAGCACCTCATATTTGCTTGGGTAGTTTACACCCCAGCGGTATGAACATTGGCTTCTCTAATTTCAGGTAGTCCTCGCTTTCTCCCTCCTTCCCCTCCCATTCCCAGCTCTCCCACAGCCTACTGTCGCCATCTCTTCCTTTCTTTTTTGTTTCTCCCCCCCCCCCCCCGACATCAATCAGAAGAAGGGTCTCGACCCAAAACGTCGTCTATTCCTTCGCTCCATAGATGCTGCCTTACCTGCTGATTTTCTCCAGCTTTTTTGTCTACCAAAGGTATCCCACCACTGGCCACATCTTCCCATCTCCTTGCCCTGTTGGCTTTCCGCAGAGACTGCTCCGTAACTCCCTGGTCAATTCGTCCCTTCCCATCCAAATCACCCCCTCTCCTGGCACTTTCTCTTGCAACCGCAGGAAATGCTACACTTGTCGCTTTACCTCCCTCCCTTGACTCCATTCAAGGACCCAAGCAGTCTTTCCAGGTGCGGCAGAGGTTAACCTGCATCTCCTCCAACCTCATCTATTGCATCCACTGCTCTAGGTGTTCAGCTGCTCTACATCGGTGAGACCAAGTGTAGGCATGGCGATCGCTTCGCCCAACACCTCTGCTCGGTCAGCAATAATCAACATGATCTCCCGGTGGCTCAGGACTTCAACTCTCCCTCCCATTCCAAATCCGAGCTTTCTGTCCTGGGCCTCTTCCATGGCCAGAGTACGGCCCACCGTAAATTGGAGGAGCAGCACCTCATATTTTGCTTGGGCAGTTTACACCCCAGCGGTATGAACATTAACTTCTTCAATTTCAGGTAATCCCTGCTTTCCTCCTCCCCTTCCCAGCTCTCCCTCAGCCCACTGTCTCCGCCTCTTCCTTTCTTCTTCCCGTCCCCCCCACCCTCACATCAGTCTGAAGAAGAGTCTCGACCTGAAACGTCGCCTATTTCCTTCGCTCCATAGATGCTGCCTAAACCGCTGAGTTTCTCCAGCATTTTTGTCCACCGATTCACACAAGTTCTGTTATCCCACTTTCCTCACCCACTCCCTACACATTAGGGGCAACTTTACAGAGACAAGTTAACCTACAAAGGCAATGCGTCTTTGGATGTGGGAGAAACCCACACGCTTGCAGGGAGAATGTGCAACTTCAACACAGACAGTGCCCGAGGACAGGATCGAACACAGACCTCTGGCGTGTGAGGCAGCAAGTCTTCCAGCTGTGCCACTATATTTTGTTTTCCAACATACAAAAAATTATACGTTGATAACTTTGGTTACTAAAAAAATGAAAATATCCACTTTCAGTTTTAAATCTCCAAGTGTCGCTATGTCCCCCTTTACAGCTACTGTATGTTTCTAATAAAGTTCAAGACTATGGGCAGTACATTGGCCATAAAGTTGCTGCCTAAAAGTGCCAGAGACCCAGAATTGATCCTGAATATGGGTGCTGTCTATATGGAGTTTGCTCCTTTTCCCTTTGATCGTATGGGTTTTCTCCGGGTGCTCGTTTCCTTCCACATTCCAAAGGTGTGCAGGAACCAATTTCAGACAGAACACAAAACGTAATATTTTCCTTTTGTCCAGAGATTCTGTCTGACCTGTTGAGTTACTCCAGCTTTTTATGTCTATCTTCAGTTTAAACCTGCATCTGCAGTTCCTTCCTACACACACGATACTATACGATAGAACGTTATTAATCCCAGGAGGGAAATTGTGCATGTGTGTGTGTGTGTGTGGGTATATATATTATATACACACACATACATACACACACACACACAAACACACACACACACATATATATATTTATATAGTTATATATACATATATAAATATACACCGTTTTGTTTTCTCGTTTATAACATTGTTTACAGAGTACTATATTTACATATTCTGTTGTGCTGCTGCAAGTAAGGATTTCATTGTTCTAACTGGGACGTGAGAGAATAAAACACTCTTGACTCTTGACTTATTCCGCTAATGTGTGGGATAGAACTAGTGTATGGGTGATCGGTGGTCAGCGTGGACTCGGTGGGCCGAAGGGCCTGTTTCCACACTGTATCTCTAAATTAAACTAAAAACACTTAAAACCAGAGGTAGTCTAAAGAAGGGTCTCTACCCAAAACGTCACCTAATTTCTTCTATCCAGAATTGCTGGCTGCTCCATGGAGTTCCCCCACACAATTAAAGCATGGAATAGTCTTCACGCTACCATAGTTACCCAACCAGACGCAACTAAATTTAAGGTACCTCTTTTTTCCCTTTTTTTGCTTAAGTCCAAGTCAAGAGTCAAGAGAGTTTTATTGTCATGTGTCCCAGATAAGACAATGAAATCCTTGCTTGCTGCAGCACAACAGATTATGTAAACATAATGCAGAACAGGAGATAAAAGTTCAGTGTGTTTATATACCATAGACCATATATATATACACAATAAATAAACAGATAAAATGCAATATGCTGTCATTGTTCATCCCTCCACCACCTCCAGTTTAAATTCCATTTAGAATATTTATGGAGGACGAGGAAACCAGAAGCAAGAGTTACTCCAGGGAGTTACTCCAGATCCAGGGTCAGGGAGTGATTCTGCGTTGGTTTTCGGCGGTCGCGGCGAGGCGGTGACCGGACAGCAATGGCGGCCAGATCTCCACAACTCAAAGCAAGGGAGAAAGTGCCCAGCGCCGACCAGTTGCCGTGGCAGTGCGCATGCGCAGGGCGGCCGATGATGTGCTGGCCGTGGTTGTGCGCATGTGCAGGGGGGAGGATGTGCTGGCCGTAGCAGTGCGCATGTGCAAGGCGGCCTGCCATGCCGGCGGATGAGGAGTGAGTGGAGAGCAGAGACCCAGCGGCCCAGACATGGATATGGATGGCGGGCGGAGACGGAGATTGACAGACAGAGAGAGAGAGTGATAGAGAGGGTGCCCACCCAGAGTTGAACGGCAGGTGTCCTGCCTTGGCCAGAGGCCGCCTATATTTCGAGGCCCTAGACTTCAGCCTATGAAGCCTAGTGGTAAATCCGGCGCTGCGAGGTCCCCC